>VHKM01000067.1:6600000-6912500 GCA_007210695.1 Neogobius melanostomus | reverse complement strand
TATTGCTGAATGTGTCTGGGTCATGTTGGAAATCCTTCAACATTTAAAGTTGTTTTGGCCAAGAACTACACACCCAAATCCTCACCTGTGGAGAACTCCCTCACAGACACTAAGGAAACATGAACACTTTTTTTTACTTTTAAACCCATGCAACAAACTTAGAACCACTTGTTTAAATGGCAGATTGGTCATCATGTTGTACAGTGGCAACTGCAGACAGTGTCTCCTTTTTGTATCTGCTACATGCCACTTCTGCTGTCTCTTCTGGTCCTTACAGTATCTACTCATCACATTATAAGGTATAGGTGTACATCCTCTGTAGCCCATCCAGCAGTTGGTGTCAAGAGCTCACATTTCCTTCCTGTTTACAACTCCTGACCCACTGGGGTCACGGCTCCATTGTATGGGAGTACATGGCTTCTGTTACCTGTCGACTTCCCCCATGTGTCCCATTATGAGCAGATTCGTTCATTGTCATTTAAAATGTTAGTTGCACAGCCTTATGTCCTCTTTTTATGCAAGTAAGAGAGTGAGTCACTTGTATTTTATTTGGAAGACATTGAACTCCATTGAATTGAGTTCAGCAAGAGTAAAATACTAGGTTCATATGTAACAGCTAGATAACAGCAAAATAGCATGGTAGTATTTAATTACCCCATTTTATAGAATATGTATCAAGCAAAATTATTAGTGTAAAAATAGGGAAATTCCAGCATGTCTTTAAATCCAGTTAAGATACCTCACTATTTCTTATTCCTCCTTCAGCTCTACTGTATTTCTCTTGTGTAAAGACTAGTGCTATCCGCTCACTCTGACTTTTACATTTTTATGTAACTGCTCGTGTGGGTGCAAAAGAAACAAAAGTCATGGTGCACGCTCTAAATCCAGGCTCCATCTCTCTGACTCGCTGCTCCATTTGAGGCAGTGACTTCAGGTAATGCTCGGTTTGACTTGTCATGGAGAGGATCAGGAGTCTGTTAATTGTCAGCTTCTACATATAATCACGATCACATAGACAGTATGAGTATGCTGTGAAAGATGTGCTGCTCTACTCTGTATTTTGGTGCATCTAGTAGGCGGTTTGACAGTGAGGTGGTGGTTAATTTTAATCCGGTAAGTGTAGAGAAAGGAGCTACATGCTATTTAAAGGGAAATACTTGAGTTGATGTGATGTCTATTCGACATATTTACAATTTTCTTTTCAACTCAGCATATGGTGTCTGCCCAGAAATACGGGCAACAGTGACACAACAAAACCCCATAACAATGAATAGAGGTATTGAGGCTAACAATCTTGTTTCGCCTCCTCTTCTTTACTACTTTATTGGGTGGCCTCAGCTTCACTCCTGGTGAGGTAGTACTGGACCCCTCAGGGTTGGCACCACGAAGAAAACTCTTCCAGGACAGCACCATGAAACCTACCATTGCTGAGGGGTTCTAGGTCTCCCGGCATGGACGGCATAGACAAGATTTGTCAGACCCTCATGGGCATTGGGCCTTGGGTGCATTACAATGACCAGGTTGATGAGGCAAAGAGTGTGTTGGCGATTCCTGAGTATGAAGAATTTGGTACCAAGTACTGGTTCTCTCTATTTTGCTGGGTTTCAGTGGACACCCATAATCCCATAATAGTTGAGAAAGGAGGCAGATAATTAGCAGGTTTTTGGATCAAGTTCATCATTTGTTATTCTTTTTCTTTTGGATAATACTTATGAACATACAGTATATGTTATCAATATTACTCTTACCCCCAATTTTAGCATGTGCCATCATTTCATCCTTGAATTTGAACAACCTCTGGGACGCTTCTATGATATCCCTCTGAGGCTCTGGTCCATATATGAAAGAAGATATATAAAGAAATTGTCTGGGAAGGCTATAACAAACCAATGAGTAGAAAACAAATACGGAAAAGTCTGCTCCACATTTTCAAATTTAGCCTCTGGTTTATTATTTTTTATTGTCATCAAAGTCGTACCATCCCTTTGTGTTTCAACTCATTTTTTAAATCCGTATCAGCAGCATAGATTTACATCAGGATGTTCCCCTCTCTTCCAGGGCGTTTTTCTATCATTCTTTTGAGCTGCAAAATTACATAATCATTCTGCAAATGAAGCGTAAGGGTCATTGTATTGCTTTACTATAAACGTTTATGATAATGGCGCCTCTTTTTGAGCGTCTTTTATTGTTTTGGTTCAGTCCCCCCCCCCCCCCCCCCCAGTTCATGTGGGTTTATTTACAAAGCTGAGGTCAGGCGTCACTCGATCTTGCCGTACTGTCGCTCAGGTGGTGTCCAAGGTCGCCCCCTTCATTTCCTCCGCTCACCGACAGAGAAACAGATCCACTCCCGCCTCACATACCTGACATGAGCAGTCCCTCTTATTTACTACTCATATACTTAGTTTAGTTTAATCACTCGACTGCTAACTGCGAAGAATAGTCTAATGTGCGTGTCATCGACCTGCAGCAATCGGAATTTGGTTTTAATCTGCTTTAAAAGACTGCTGCATCTTTGTATATCACTGGATATGTCCTTAACCAATCTGAAAGCCATGCAATTTAAAAATAAAAGAATAAAAAAAACCTCCTGTTTAAGTCATAATGTGGATACAGGAGTGTTTTTTTTTATCTTAATATATGACTACAGCCATTTCATTCAAAGCCACCAACTATAATATTTGACCTTCCCAGTGGTACCAGGTCTAGAGAAGACAAATCAGGACTGAATTGGGTCAAAAATGGTCTAAACTGGGTGTAAACCAGAAAAAACCCACCTAATTACATTACTACATTACATGAGCATTACACTTGTATATACATTCACACAAATAAAGTCTAAAATTGCAGATGATCCTGAGTCTAAGAACCAATTATTTGGCATTTATGCTCGAAGGCTGACGTCATGCCCTTTATTTTAGTTCCTTTGACATAAGAACACTTCAGTAAACACACAAAGCCTCTGGGTTTTTGTTTTCTTCTAATTTTTATTCACCACTAACTTGGTAAATTGTACATTTATATGGGCGTGCATACATAATAATCCAAGATGTCTTTTTTTTTTTTGACATTCAAAGACCTGAGCAACTTCCATTACATTACAGGGAATAGCAAGAATATTGTTTCTAGTCAGATGGGATATGATTCACCTCCCCTACAGAACCCTTGGAGCAGGGAACGGGACAGATATCAATCGATTTATGATGAAACCAGGGCCTGGAACTCTGTGGACGAAAGAAAAGATAGTCGGTATTGCAAACCTTTGGGTATTTCCATCTTACTATAGACATTATTTTCTTATAATGTAACAATGTCCATAGTGAGATGGAAACATCAGTCAAATGTATATCAGACACATCCACTTAATGTTATATTTTATAGTTCACTCCCTCACCAGCTGCTCCAATTCGACCATCGCTGTCCCCGTCAGCGGCGCACAGGAAGGCTTTGGTCTCACCGTCTGTCAGGGCCCGAGCACCGGCAGAGAACCGCTGCAGGAAGAACCTGAACACAAACAGCACGCAATTACACGTTTGGGAGACTACCAGGTCAGTGGTTATCACAGCGCTACATTTGAAGCAGAAGATTTAGGACAGACCGGCAGACGGATTTAGGAATCGAAAAGACACAGGGAACTCACTTGAGCTCTTCCTCCTCAATAAAGCCACTGTTGTCATTATCTAGGATGGCGAACACTTTCTTGATTTCAGCAGGGCTCTTCTTGGAGAGGCCGCACAGCTGGAAAAACTTCTTGGGGGAGAAGGAATCTGGTGCTATATAAACAAAAACAGCTTGTTACTGTTGTGGACACCAATTAACGCATAAGATAAACATAATTAGTCATGCACTGAAATGTTTGTCGCCTAAATTTAGACCAGTTAGGCCCTATGGTAAAATGTGGAATTATGACAGTTCCACTGCACAGCTGATTAGAAGTAGCCTGAAGATATGAAAAAGCTTGGTGTATTTTTGGCACCGCAGAGTCACACTAGAGGGAAATTTTGCAACCTCACTGGTGAAAATCACCATTGGAGCTGGCAAAAAAAACGCTTTAAGGATTTACAATAGAAACTCTATGCAATACTGATATTGATGGAAGCTGATACCTTGGCAGTCCTTGAGAGCACTGTCAATGGCATCAGCAGAGAGGACAGATGTGAGAGACATTTTTCCTGCAAAGAAAACAATGAAATGTATCAATAATCATACACAGAAATGACCACAAGCTACAGCGAGGAAAACCCCACACGTGTAAAAGGGGTACTGGCCCTTTAAGACCCTGGATAAAGTGATGTACAACTCAGCCAATTCAGCCAAGTGTCTTCGAAAATGATCGTGTCCGTGGACGATTGTCTAATAAAAGTAGAGGACTGTCTTTAATATGCCTTTCCCACTTCAAGGCGCAACTTTTGACTTCCGATTTCCACGAGAAGTTCTGCAAAAATGCGCGCATAAATGAAGAGGGAAACGGCGCGAGGCACTGCTTCTGTCATCACCCGAGTGCGCCCCGCATCCACGCACAGTCAAGTCACTTACCGTGTGGAGTGGGTTCTCGTCCGGCCGGAGAAGTGATGCAGCAGAGAGTGGTAAGGCTATGTGGTGACTGCTGTCCGTCAACGTGGGATTTATATAGGTCTGATTACAGTGACAATGGAGATCGCTTGAGTTACCTGTCTGGGGATCAAATTCTAAAAAGCCCGCCCCTGATCTAATTTCTCTGCTAACTAATTAACCTTTACTATTTATAACGCTGCTAGTCAGTCACACACGCCCCGGACATCTGTAAAGCCCATGTAAATAACAAATTAAACTAAAAAAAAAAACTGCGTCGTCCTCTGCCTTCTATTCTTCTTCCACGCTCCCTTCTGTCAACTCTGCACCCCTCCTACTACCACCTCCAACATCATGAAGTAGCCTAAATGCAGGGAAGTTCCACTGCAGTCTCCATCTCTCTCTATCTCTCTATTTTGTATGCCTTTTTTTATCCACATAACTAGTTGCATAACTGTAAATGCATCATGTATTGAACAAAATTATTGTTTGAGTCACAGGCCACACCAACTCATCTACTCTTACTCTCTATTACTTCAATGAATATTTCAAAGTTATACGGAATTCATGGATTAAAGCAGAAACTGTGAGACGTGTACCACTAGGGCTTTATTAAACTTTATTCATTTTCATTCCAGATCATTTCGTTTATGGTGTAGTAGGCTAATGCAATAAGGTTAGGTGTTTTCTGGTTTATACATATAGCCAATAGAGTTGGATTTAGTTGGAGTAAGGTTTATTTCAGATGCGTAGACCCGGATTAGCCCTGATTTTAACTTGGTGGTACTTGCTTGGAAGGTCAAATATTTAATGAGATATTGGTGATATTGGTTTGAAAAGTTTGAGAAGCACTGGATTAAACAAATACATTAAGATAGTAACCACTGACTACTGTGCAGTACAATGTGATGTAGCTCACATAGACTTGGAAAACAGATTTGCAAACGGGAGGGCTGCCGAGGTCATCCTCTCTGATGATAATGCATGTCTTGTAGGCAATGACTTTACAGAAACCTAAAGATGTGTATTAGGATCAATTGTATATATTTTTTTAACGTTTGCATATTGACCCTCAGTATAGGGCATGTGTGTCCCGTAGCAGCTCGGACACACCAACAAACTGAGGGGTCATTAAATGCAGTCCTGTGAGAGGGGACACTGCAGAAAGAGAGGGAATGTAAGGTGAGTTGAAGGTTTGTCAATGCAGCAATTCAAAGGGAGATCCCATAGCACGAGCACCCAAATTACACCATCCTTATTATCCTTGACTATTATCCTTGGTTCTCAATAGTGGGTCGTGAGCCTTTACCTGAGCACATTTCTTTTACTATTTATCTCCTGAAAAGTGTAGTAACAGTGTAGAATATGTTTAAATGAGTTCAACTATGATTTCTGCGGAAAATACAATATTTTACATTAAATAAGAACAATTAATTCTTATTTGGGTTGCAGCTTGCCTCACTTGCGTCACCATGTCAGCTGAGAACCACTGCTTTATTAGATACATTAAAATCCCCATAAAAGAAATGCTGGACTTGAACTCCAGAGTGCAAACTGTTTCAGCATAGAACCACACGCCTCCCCTCACTGCATCTCCTTCAGCTGTCACTAAAGTAGGTCCTGAAATTTGATCGGGGATATCCTAGGACACACAGGAGGGGAAGGACCTTCAATAATGCCATCTAGAACAACTAATATTACTTACCAATTTCTATACTTTATACAACACTACAGCTGTCTCATATGGAGCATGACCAATGTTACAGTAGTGGATTTATAGATGTTAATATTTATCTGATGTTTTCATTTACAGATGATTGTTTGTGTACTTATTTATTTATTTATTTATTTATTTATTGTTTTATTTGGTCGGGACAGTGCATGTTACTGAACATACATGGGTCTCATGCATGTAAACAAGCCACACCGGATTGTAGCCTTGGGCTAATTTGCATCCGTTGTCCCCCATGCGCACTCTCAAACACACTTAAAAGAAATATATGCTTGCTTTGATTATGAATCACTCTCTTCCCAGTAATGATCGATACGACAATATACTTATTTAACTACTTAGTACTGTCTGCAAAATGTGTACCTGTATCAATCATCAATCAGTCAATCAATCAGTCAATCAATCATCTTTATTTATAAAGCGCTTTTCATACCGAAAGGTATCACAAAGTGCTTTACAGATACGCCGCGCATATATATTGTTTGTTTGTTTATTTGGTCGGGACAGTGCATGTTAATGAACATACATGGGTCGCATGCATGTAAACAAGCCACACCAGATTGTAGCCTTGGGCTAATTTCCATCCGTCGTCCCCCATGTACACTCTCAAACATAGTCACATTCACCCTGGCCTATTGTACATGTTTTTAGTGGTAGGGGAAACCGGAGTACCCGGAGGAAACCTACGCAGACACGGGGAGAACATGCAAACTCCACACAGAAAGGCCCCGTCCAGGTGGGAATCAAACCTGGGACCTTCTACCATATATATATATATATATATATAATGCGGAAATGCGTCCACCCTATAGTGTTACTGAGTGATCATTTATTCATTTACATTTGCTAATGTTCTCTGGGGCCCTGGACCTGAAAGACGATCATGTGTGGCGCTGTAGCCTCATTTAAGTAAAGGAGGTGTTAGTTGAAAAGCCGTGTTGAAAGCATAAGGAAACCAACACCCTGTTATTAGTCTCATTTGCATTTTTGAAAGGCAGCATTGCCAGATAAGGAAATTAGAAGAAGTCAAGAGTGTAAAGAAGTCTTGGCTGGTGGTAGAATTAGCCGGTAACACCACTTTTAATTGATACCAAAAAAATGAATAAGCTTTGCATTGCTCCTCTAACTGTTTGCGTCAAGCACAACCCCATAAAATATTTGACCGTCCAAGTATAACCAGGCCTGGATTAAGATCAAATCAGGCCTAAACTGTGCCTAAAAAGGATCTAAAATACCAATCAAGAACCAATGGATCACTAGTACGCCTGGCATGATCATCATTTGCCATAAAAATGATTATATGAAATACTGTCATTAATGAACAACATTTACCGCAATGTTCTGAATGTATTATACAATTACAACTATATTTGCTTGGTATAGGAGGTGTTGCAGAAAACTGATTGAACCTTTCATGAACCTTCACATCCAACGCATTATCTCCTAAAGGAGCTGATGTGGCGCCATCTAGTGGCTGATTCCTGTAGTCACCCTTTCAACCGCCTTACACCTGGAGCATTACTGGAGTACACATCAGGTAGGCCTCTTTCTCACAGTGTGGTGCTTTTGTGGAGCTTTCAATGTATATATTTAAATTACTTGTGGATTTTCTTCTTGCTAGCCCACGGTACAAAAGATCTTCACATCTCTTTAAAATTAAAACTACAATATGCAGTGGTTATTATTGTTTTATTCATGTGAATCTATCACATGACCTTACATTTGCTACAGTACTTCTTGTACAGGAATATGTGTAATAAGCATGTATGAGAAATGAAAGAAAATTCGGGACCGTAGCAAAAGAATATTTATTCTTTTAACTGTTCTTTCCTGGAAAGTGCATCATAAATTTTACAATAAGCAAAATTCATATTTAAGACATGAACACAACCGAGCGACATTCACAATCGATTTGGACAGTGTGTTGCATAGGAGGAATTGTCTCTCAAGCAAATGTATAAAAATTATGTATATATCCGGATGAAAAGGGGAGGTGGTTCCATCAGAGTAGGTGTTGGTCGGTTGCCACTCTATGCCTTAACCATGGCGGAGAACTCTGCAACAGACAGAGAGGCAGACAGACAGACAGATAGACAAACAGAAAGCACAGTTGGTCAGTCTATTTTGCGCGCAATCATCCTGGGAATGTGTTTTACATGATGCTGACCATCAGCGCCAATCTTGCCATCACCGTCACTGTCTCCAGCTTTGAGGAAAGTCTTGGTCTCTCCATCGGTCAGGGCACGTGCACCTGCGCTGAAGTTCTGCAGGAACAGCCTGGACACACGAGACAAGGGTTGGTCAAATAATTCTACAAGTACAACACATAACAGTTACGCAAGTCGCTCAGAGGCTTTGTTTTGAAGTGGAGGAGTATTAGTCTTCTGTCAGGCACCTGAATGGCTCGCTATGAATAAGTGACCTTGGCTCTTGCGGCATGCAAACTATATATTCTCCGGTTTCTTTAAGACACTGCCTCAGCTTCACAGTTTTATATTAGCGCACTAGACGTTTGAATTAGCACAGACAGGATTATAATGTAATGTAAGTGGCTAAACGTTTTGACTTTATATTATTGCTTTGTCTGACCTATCATTTCGGACGTGTACAGTAAGTATGGAAAGCTTACTTCAGTTCATCCTCCTCAATAAAGCCACTCTTGTCCTGGTCAATGATCGCGAAGGCCTTCTTCACATCATCAGCGGACTTGCCAGACAGACCGCAAGCCTTGAAGAACTTCTTGTGATCGAATGTGTCAGCGCCTAAATCAAACAAGGCATGCTATAAAATAAAACTCCACCGTCGGTGAATATGGGAAGTTTGTAACACAAAAATGACTCCACTTCCAAAAATGTAAATCACAATAATAAATCTGGTGTGAACAATTATAGTGTAAAGAAGTTTTACCTTTGCACCCGTCCAGGGCTGCAGTGACGTCAGCATCAGTCAGTACACCTGCGAAGGCCATTGTGCTAAAAGACAAAACGTGTAAGCATGACATGAGTTTTAACAAACGAAGCAACATGTGAAACAGAGAGAAATGAAAATCTATTGCGTAAACTTGTTCATGGGCCCAAAATCAATAGAACTGAAATAATCCAAAACTAGCAGCTTATATTTTAAAGCCATTTCCTTTGCTCATCACAAAACAATAGTTGCTTCCAGACGTAAATCCTCATCTCCACGTATCCTCTAGAAATCCGTCATTTTAAATGTTTCTTCCAAGATGATGCGGCGAGTGGCAACACAAATCCCTCTTTTTGCATCTGTTGTTGCTTCTATCTTGTGTTTCACTCACCTTCTGTCTTCTGTTTCTAGGGTACGGATGACACGGACAGGACTCAAGTCGACTGCAGTGATTTAGCTGCTGCTCCTGATGACCTTTTATAGTTCCGTCTCCATCCGAACACCGGGGCACAAGACAACTGACACCGCGCGAAGAAGAAGGGGGTTGGCGAAAAAAGACCAGCTCTATTTTAAGTTTCACAAATGAAGACGCTTAAAAGGTGCGTTTGAAGAAGTCTGTGATATCCCCCCCTCTGCCCCGTGCTAAGAATAGGCCAGGCCAATGCTGAGGAGGGCGAATTGGAAGTGCATGCACCATGTTCTAGAGGGTGGACACTAGTCTCTGTGCATGGGACGATTATTGGTTGTTCCCTCTAATTTGTATTGACCAGCATTCTTAGGTGTCAATGGGTCAAGTTCTTATTTCTTTTGGTGATTATAAACAATTACTACTTTAACCTTTATATAGTACTGCACCATTGACCATATTGAAAAGTGATCATCCCTCACCATAATTCTCCCAACTATTTGATATCCAAGAATATTGAAAGACATCTTAGGTTCTTTTGTTTAACTCAAGTTTCAGGGTAAGTAGTAACACCTGTAGCCAGTAGGTGGCAGTATTGCTATGTATGGTACATGGAGAGGCACTTATTTTTCCCACTCCTAAGAAACAAGACCTGAGTGTCATTTGATCAGCTTTGAGAATTTTCATCGTGATGTTTCACTATCTGATTATAATATTATAACTGACTTTACTCACAATTCACATGCAATTTTCTGAAATTCTCCAACACAAGAAAAGAGTCAAGTAGATGATTTGAGAAGTCCTGAGTTTGCTAAAGATCTGCAACTCGGCACCAGATTTGTGCTGCTGCTGGGAGGACTTGCTGATGCAACAGAGACTGTGAATAGCCCTCCTGTTGCCACAGCACATCACCTAATTGACTACACAGCAGTTGGTGGGAGGAAAAAGCCCTTGGACCAGAGCAGCTCATTGCACTATGTGTGACAGCTATCGGGTGTAGAGCTTGTTTGTGGGCAGAGTGAGTGAGTGAGTGAGTGAGCAGAACACCCCTCTGTGCTGCGTGGTGCCCTGGCTTTGGTCCAGTGGCCACACCCCTGCTCCATTAACCAATTATTAGATAAGCCCATCAATCTGTCAGTGCTTACCACCCATTCACAAGAGCAATGAGATAAGGGAGCTGTAGGTCTGTTCCTCCACCATCTGTGTTGTCATCACTATACAGCTATTACATTGCGAGTTCAAAAAAGAGAAGACCGCCCTGTATTGTTTCACTTTACAGCAAAAGAGTATTTATTCCTGGTTATTCACTCTTCCTCAAAGTGCATTTTGCTGATGTACAATTTGCACGTGTAATTCCAGAACATTAACACAGCAGTATTTACACAGGCAGTAAATATGTGTTTGAATGTTGAGAAACAGTCCGCAGGCAATTTATAAATAAGGTATAAAAATATTCTTTCAGCTGATGATTACTGTATCTTGCAGAGTTTGTAGTTCCAAGAAAAGAAGTAGTTCTTGGTCAATGGAAATTTATGCCTTCACAAGGGCAGCGAACTCTGTAAAAAGTAGAATAAAATGTCTATTAGTAAAGGACAAAGTATAGTTAAAATGGAACGTTAATAAGCCCTTATGGAAGCTATTTTTTGACCAAGAATCCAAATGAGATAAATGATAATCTCATCAAATTGAGGTATTTATCAGGGCCAGATACTGTGCCAATCTAATGATGTGATAATCTTCAAAGTAAATTTACCATCAACTCCAATCTTGCCATCACCGTCGCTGTCACCAGCAGCAAGGAAGACCTTGGTCTCGTTGGCGGTGAGTGCTCTTGCGCCCTTGGAGAAGTTCTGCAGGAACAGCCTGGAGAGAAGCAAAACACATGTTCAGTTATATGCATCTGTACACAGAAGTTTAATTCGGCTTGTGACTCTAAGACTAAGTGAGTAATGTTGGGTGAAAGAGTCCAGTTTTATGGCTATGCCTAATGCTAATGAGTCGTGGCATTAGCTCCAGTGAGGGGCTTCCCTGGCGTAAGCTCTAAGGGGAAGAGATCTTACCCCAGTTCCTCCTCCTCAATGAAGCCGCTGTTGTCCTGGTCAATGATGGCGAAGGCCTTCTTCACATCATCATTGGACTTGCCAGCCAGGCCACATGCCTTGAAGAACTTCTTGTAGTCAAAGGAGTCAGCCGCTGCAACGAAACATTTGTTTTACTACTCAGTTCAAACATGGGCAACTGGACAAGTTTCACACGGCACTACACTGTTGATGTAATGTGAGTGCTGAGCCTGTCAGTTTGTGAAACACATTCCCAAAGTGAGAATTTGAGCCTCAGATGATTCGGCTAACAAGTATCAACTGATGAAAATAAGCTGTTAGAAAATGTCTATGATATCAGCTGTATTGAGCTAGGAAAGGGGTCAAAAGTCTTTTAGATCCAAAGAGCTGATTGTTCCTGAAAATACCAATTATAATTATAACCACATTTTAACCATTAAGTGCCTTTATTGTGAAAATGAGGACTAAACCGGCACTACAAGACTAGATGGTGTCTAAATGAGTAATGTCTTCATCTTAGACAAGTATTAAGCATATCCAAACCAGGACGAAACCAGACTATCTTTCAGCACACAGTCAAAGAGCTACTGTACAAGAGCAGGGCTGAAGAGCAGTTTATGTCTCTGAAAACTTAGGTTGCCTTTGCCTATGCTGGACCTCGGTGTGTGTCTTGACTCCTCAGGAGCAGAAGTGCTGCTTACCTGTGCAGCCGTCGATGGCGGCTTTGACATCAGCATCACTGAGGACACCAGCGAAGGCCATTTTTTATCTGTGAGAAAACAAAAAGAGTTTCTAGTTAGATAAAATGAACATCTCAAAATGCTAATATCTAGTACTTTGTGTAAATTTGTCAAAAAAACGATGATGTAGTCACTGATACTGAAATATACCACAACAAAATAATTGAATTGACCTAACCTTTGTTTCAGGAGAAAAAAGATAATGCCCTAAACAATCATTACGTTTGATACATATCCATCTTCAGGCTATAAAGAGCACTTTAATGCAAAAATACACTTCAGAGTTTGCTCATCCCAACTGCTTATTCTACTCCAGATCTAAGTAGACATAGATGGTTGTTTGTTTATTAGTTCCCTTGTTAGACATTGCCTTAACAATGGCTTGTCTTCCTGGAGTCCTGATCATATGCACAAAATACAAATCTAAGTGCATACATGCATGGTGGTTCCTTTGAGAGCTTTGGGAAGCCTTGGAAAAGTAGATCAGCTCAGTAAACACAGTACTGATGCCGCATGCGTCCTCTTAGGTGTTTATCATCCACTGACAACCCTATTTAAAACAGCACTTTTTATGATCCACAAAAGTCGTTCCTCTGATCCTTTGAGTTATCAAACTTGTGCTCCTAGTAGTTGTTGACTATGTGGTCCAGAGGTTTTTTCTTGTGTCTCAATCCTCTCCTTGGAGCTGTGTAAGTGTGGCCTCCAGTCCACTCACCTTTTGCGCTGCGTTGAGGGGAGTGAAAACCAAGGCGGACTCGAGTGAATGCCAGAACTCCCTGAACGCTCTCTCTTATATATCCTTGAGCAACACCATTTACAGAGCTTTGAGTCTCAGTATCGGGTGCCAAGATGCATGGGTTTCTAAAAAATTTGTCTAGTAGTCTAGGCCTATTTTTAGGTGAACAAATGAGGATGCTACCATGTGCGCGCAGGCCTATAGCTAGACGTGTGGAAACCTGAGTAGGCCCGCTGCTAACTGACTTCACTGGCTCCTGCCACACATAAGATTTATGGCCAACATTTAAGATGCTCGATTTGATGTTGCAAACTAGTCACTGCATTAAATAGATATTAATATAGATTTGCAAAGGTCGCATAATACTATATTAACGTCAGAGTGCAGCTTTCGTGTGGTAGGCCTGAAGAACTTCAGTATTATGTTTGCCTCAATTACACATTTGAATAAGAATTAAGATTTCATACCCAAATAAATGTAATTTTTGTGTTTTGAAATGTGTATAATGTCCTATATTAGACATATTTTACTTTATTATAATTATCACATTGCATTTTGACTGCTTTTGAAACTAGGTATATTATCAACCTTGGGTTTTTCAGAGTGTGCTCTGGGTTTTCCGGCAGATTGTTTGTAAAATGTGGAGTCAGGGGGTTGAGAGTCTATTTCTGTTGAGCTGCAGTGGAACGCTGAGATATAGTTGTAGATGATAGACATGTGATGCCTTTCCTGCCCGCTGTCCTGCAATGTTAACTAGTCTATACCTCTGGCATATTACAGTATTCCATACGCATCCACAGAGGCTCATATGCTGAGACTCAAATTTTGAGCTATGCCAAGGCCTTAGTTTGTCCATAAGAAGACGCAATGATGATTCAACCTATCTGCATGCTTGAACACATAAACACGTTTGCAAGACGCTGACACTTTCACTTTGTCCATTAGATTCATACCCAGTAATTTTTGGAAGGACGTCACTGTCTGTCTTTTTCTGACATGTCACCTAAATATGTCATGGTCCAAGTGACATCTTCACTGAGTTTTGGTCTCACACTTTTATGACTTCCTTTAAATCATAATGAGCCAACAGAAACCCTTACTCACCAGTTACATCACCGATACGGTGCATGGCCCGTGAGGGGTTTCCTCGTCTGTAGATATTTGTATTGTATTGAATTCCAACCTAAACTGAGTTCTTAAAATTAACACAGAATAAAAGTCAATTAACTAAGTATATATATATATATATATATATATATATATATATATATATATGAATATATATATATATATATATATATATAGTATGTGAATATATATATATATATATATATATATATATAGTATATATATATATATATATATATATATATATATATTCATATATATATATATATATATATATATGGGTGATTGACATGACGTGCATATTTTTGTGTCCGAGTGTTATATTTCTTTTTTAAATAATTTGATCTTTTCATTACATGTATAACTTTATTCTACAAAACCTATTTAGTTTAAACACATTTTCATCACATTTCAATAATAAACATTTTTTTTATGTTTTTACACCTCAAACCCCTAAAATGTCAGGTGGTGCAACCGTCCGAGCAAATGATTAGACTAATAAAGTTTCTGAAAATTGTATTTTCAGGGTAACAATTAAAAAATAAAACATCATGGCATAATTGTATGTTAAATATCTTTCAAATAAGCCATCATTTGTGAATATTAATAGTTTTAAAGCTTTTGAGATCACTAAAAAACTTTTGTCCGGCATTTTGTAATCTTAAAATATCAGGGTGGCACAACCGTAAGAACAAGGCTGGTATTTTAAAATAAAGAATAGTATCAGCAAACAGGATATGACATCAGCCAGAAGAACAAGTCGTCTTTATGGCTGAGTGAAAAGGTTTGAAAATCTCTTTTAAGAATTGAGAAAAAATAGCTTTTTTCCGACTTATAGGTAAACTGTCACACTTTTGGTGTCAGGTGGTACAACCGATGTAAATATTGGAAAATATTATTTTATTATAAAAGTCTTAATTTGTTTTTAAAGTAAATGTTTACCCATGCTAACAAATGCTAAAGCTAATGTAAGAGTCCACATAAAAGCCAATTTAATTTGAAATTAGTTGCTAATGTCAGGTGGTGCAACCAGACAGTCAAGTGGTGCAACTGCAAAAAATGTCAAATTACCATCTAAAAATTATAGGGATGCACTGATCTAATACTGGTATAAGTTATCAGAGTCAATACTAGAAAAAAAAATCAGTTTTGGTTTCAAATATCCGATACTGAACCGAAAACTGTTTTGGGCTGACACCGAGCACTCAGTCCATGGTCCTCCTATTTTATTGCTGATTACAGCATCAGTCAGTTACAAATTACAGATGAAATGTTCAGAGGAGAAAGGCTGTCTAAGATATACTTGGCAAAGATTTGACTTTGTACAATTTTTTGGAAAATATTTAAATTTTAGAAAAAACTTTTTTTGGTTGGTGGTTGCGCCACCTGACACGTTTTTATACAGAGAAGCTACAAATACATCAAAAAAATACATTTAAATACTTTTAAATGTTATTTAACAAAGATAACTTGTTTAAACACAAAATTATCGACTCAAAAATATGCACGCCATCAGGTTTGAAAAAACTTTTTGAAAATATGTTTTTTGACCCCTTATACGTCATTGACCCATATATACATACACACCTAGCGACTTCAACATCAGGGAAAAGGAACACGAGAAACTAGAGAAATACCAGGAGCTCAGAGAAGAGCTAGAGAAGGCCTGGAGAGTGAAGGCATCAGTGGTGCCCGTGGTCGTTGGGGCACTCGGGGCAGTGACCCCCAAACTGGAGGAGTGGCTCCAGCAGATCCCAGGAAATACATCAGACATCTCGGTCCAGAAAAGTGCAGTTCTAGGAACTGCAAAGATACTGCGCAGAACCCTCAAGCTCCCAGGCCTCTGGTAGAGGACCCGAGCTTGGAGGAAAAAGAGAACGCCCGCGGAAGGTGAGGAAGAGTTTAGTTTTTTTTTTATATATATAATTCTTTTATTTATTTTAATGGGGCAATGCATACTAATGAACAGGCTGGCCATATGTACTAACCGTACATATTGCTATTTAGCTCAACACATTTCCATTCGCTGTCCCATGGGGTAAAAAACCGAGGTGACACCAGGCCAGCTTGGAGACATAGTCCCACCAGTGTGTCCTGGGCCTTCCACGAGGCCTCCTCCCAATAGGACATGCCTGGAGCACATCCCGAGGGAGGCGACCAGGAGGCATCCGAAACAGATGCCCTAGCCACCTCAGCTGGTTCCTTTCGACGTGAAGGAGCAGCGACTCTACTCCGAGTTCCTCCCGGGTAACTGAGCTCCTCACCCGATCTCGGAGGGTGCGCCCAGCCACCCTGCGAAGGAAACTCATTTCGGCCGCTTGTATCCGCGATCTTGTCCTTTCGGTCATTACCCAGATCTCATGACCATAGGTGAGGGTGGGAACGTAGATCGATCGGTAAATCGAGAGCTTTGTCCCCTGACTCAGCTCCCTCTTCACCACAACAGTCCGATACAGCGACCGCATCACTGCTGACGCCGCACCGATCCGTCTATCAATCTCACACTCCATCCATCCCTCACTCGTGAACACGACCCCGAGATACTTGAACTCCTCCACTTGAGGCAAGGACTCTCCACCGACCTGAAGAGGGGAAGCCACCTTTTTCCGGTGGAGAACCATGGCCTCGGATTTAGAGGTGCTGATCCTCATCCCGGCCGCTCCACACTCGGCTGCAAACCGCCCCAGTGCACGCTGAAGGTCCTGATTTGTTGAAGCCAACAGAACAACATTGTCCGCAAACAGCAGAGATGAGATCCTGAGGTTCCCAAACCGGACACCCTCCTGCCCCTGGCTGCGCCTAGAAATTCTGTCCATAAAGGCAATGAACAGAACCGGTGACATAGGGCAGCCCTGGCGGAGACCAACACGCACCGGGAACAGGTCTGACTTACTGCCGGCAATGCGAACCAAGCTCCTGCTGCGGTCATACAGGGAATGGACAGCCCTTAGCAGAGGGCCCCGGACCCCATACTCCCGGCGCACCCCCCACAGGGCACCACGAGGGACACGGTCGAACGCTTTCTGGTTGGGCGAACTCCCACAAACCCTCGAGCACCCGATGAAGGGTATAGAGCTGGTCCAGTGTTCCACGACTGGGACGAAAACCGCATTGTTCCTCCTGGATCCAAGGTTCGACTTAACAAATGCAGTAATTCTTTACCCTCATAATGACCAGGTAAAAAAAAAACAAATTCTAAAAGTATTTGTCAGATTTGAAATATACAATTTTAAATAATAACGTTCACACTAATACACGTTGGATACATTTGATTAAATCATAGGTTTTCAGTCACTTGAGTAAAAATAGTGTTTGAATTGTGAGCCTCTGAACCAAAATTGAATCGTGTGAGGACCACAGATTCACACCCCTTGCACACGACTGACGCTCTTGCCATTGTGAGCACTGACAATGATATATTGTTGTTATTTTGTTCTGATGATTGTACTAAACTATATATTTTAGACATATAGACAAAGAGGACAAGATTTTTTCTTCTCACATATGTTTATTTTTCCAATTCAGGGAAAACACTTGGGAAACTCACAGCTAAGTTCAACTCTCCACCAACATGAATCAGATCTTGACATCTATAATTTCTTCACATGTACAGGGAAAGTAGCAGGCAGGTGCACATCTTTTGTTGTTTATCTTCTGTAACAGTCTGGAGGGTCAGGTTTTATGAGACAATGATTCGTATTAGGAATGATGTTGCAGTAATGTTGTTATTTCAGAAGGTCACAGAACTCTGCAGAAAGAAGTCAACACAGTATTCATATAACGTGAGATTTTGGATATAGGAGTGGGTGACATGTATAAAAATATATATATATCATGAATTACTTAGAATTTTGCCTATTCTAAGCCTGTAAACCTCAAGAGTGAAGACCCCTCCGTGGGTTTTTCATTTCCTCTCGTTAATGTTTGCATCATATTATAAATCCATACATGTATAGGATATATACTATTATGCTCTGCCACTCACACAAAGCGTAATAAAAGCCGACCGATAGGATGAGTGAGAGGGTAAATGTGTCTGTATTCGAGCATTGAGCCACATTAAACAGAAAACAACCCACTGAATAACAATATGACGATCAAATTAGCACATCATCACGGGAATCTGATCATAATGCAATCAGCTCATATCGCCCAGCCCTACTTTGATAATCATTATATCAACAGTGCAGAGATTTTCATTCACCTTCCATGCCAATCCTCCCATCGCCATCCTTATCCCCAGCTGCCATCAACGTCTTGGTCTCAGACACGGTCAGCTCCCTTGCCTCCGGACAGAAATTCTGCAGCAACAACCTGGCGAGGAGATGCACGGATAACAGTTACTGTTTTATCATAAGACAAACAAAAGTCCTTTTTCTGAGTCACTTTATAATGTGTCACTCGCTATAAATAGGCATCTAGATAAAAGGGAAGCATAACAGTTAGGGCATACCAATCTTTGGCCAAACTATTGTCATCGCAATAGGTGACAATTCGGATGACAATATTGTAATATCACTGCGGTGTTTTGGTCCTTAGTCTTGTTTTGACACAAATTGGGGGAAGAAACAAATTTTATGGAAATTGACTTTAATGTACTGCATTGAAATGGTGAAACAGTAAACAAGATGATTGAGTATCGCCCTTTTTCTCTCATAATGTGTAGATAAATATAAATAATAATAGATCATTATAATCACAATATATATAGTAATAATAGTATAGTATAGTACAGTATAGTATATATGCGCCCTATTCATGCAAATTGTCATCCTCAGTGAAATACCATTTTAACAATGACCTCTGCCTCAGGCAACACATGCGCTGTAAGCAAAGCATGTAGGCCACTTACTTGAGCTCCTCCTCTTCTATGTAGCCACTCTTGTCTTGGTCCAGGACCCGGAACACTTTATGGCCATCAGCATGGTTCGAGCCGGTCAGGCCTATTTGCTCAAAGAATGTCCTGTAGTTGAAGGTGCCTGGAGCTACAGAGAAACACAGATAGGACAAAAAAGACCAAGGGAAGAGAGGTAGACAGATGCGGGTCGAGTGAGCGGGTCATTGCAGAAACCAGAACAGAAAAGGGGGGGATGAATAGAGTTGTGGCATGTACTCTTTCGCTCAGATGACTTTCATTCATCAGGCAATGACATTTACTGATATACACCCCGTAGCATATCCCTGCCTTTTGCCATTACAGCCTGTGTCATTATGCCTGTGAAGTGCTCAAAACACTTAAAGCCTATGGGGCTGGTGCACGACCTTAATGCAATTTTTGGGGCATTTATTAAGCGTGCTTAGTAGAGCGGACATGTTCTCGAATTGCCTAAAATTAATAAATAGCAAAAATGGGTTAAGTAAATCAGGAATGGCTTTATATAACAGCAGAAATTTGTTTTGAGATGTTATGTAGATAAAGACTGTATAAGTTTTCTTTTGGCCCTAAATGTTTCTTACCGTGGGTATACATGAAGAAGGACCACCCACCATGACTTGTATGTGTGCATTCGAACTGTGGCTGCCTTGTCATGCAGATATAATTGGGAGAGATGAATTATTAAGAGCTTTGGGATATATCAAAAAAAGTATAGCCCTTTTGCCTCGTTTGTGTGTGCGAAAGCTCAAGTTAAACATTGGTTTCTGGGCGGTAACTGTTCTCCTGGCACATGGCTGCTTAGTTACCAACAGGCCCCATCCTCCCACAGTGAAAAACATACAAATGCTCCCAATGGGAAAGAGTGGGGTTACCACAGGTTCTCTCTGGTTGAACTTGTTCTGCATGTAAAATCACTTAAACCTTGTGGTCTTGTTTTGGATGTTCACATGTGAGAGAGAACTCGGCCATTCTGACTCACCTTGACAAGCTTGGACTGCAGCCTTGATGTCTTCGTTGCTTAGAATCCCTGCAAATGCCATGGTCCTCGGTAGCCGACTGGGGGATGCCAGAGCATACAAATAATAGACACAATAATAAAAAGTACCAGTAAATACAATAAGAAAGTGGCACAACCAGACAAAGACTAACTGTGATGCAACATACTCAAGAACTTAATTTTACGTGGTATGTCCTCTTTAAATCATAATGCTCGTGCATAACATTTTTGAGAACTCAAATGCCATTATTTTCAACGGACAAAATAAAACAAATCAAAATATTTAATTGCAACAAATGAAAATGCACAATTCAAGCAAATCTTACAAAAAAGTAAAATGCAAGAAATAGCTGATACTCACCGTGCATTAAGAGTGATATTTGCACTTTTGAAAACCTGTGTATCCTCTGTCTCTTTTGATGTGTGCCAGTAAGCCACCAACACCCTCTTGCTGGTTTGTAATCTACAAAGCAAAAACCAACCTGACGTCTCTGTCCTCAAACCCAGAGAGATTTCCCCCACGCGACAAAAGCCCGCTCCTCCCTCATCACTTAATCACAGCTATGATGCTCACCAGCCCATGATAATGGCTTTTTTTCAGCAATGATAAAATATGAATGTAGAAGTTCTAGATAATTTTTTCACCAAAAAATAAAGATTTTCTAATTTACTAGACAACCTCATGTGACGCAAACAAATCATTGCATCAGAAGATTTAATCCATATTAGGATTATTTGAAAACCGTCAAATTATGCCAAGATTCCGGGCTGATTGTAGGTATGTCTGCGTTGCTTAATTTGTAAAAACATAAATGCAAGTAAACCTAGGCGACATACAATTTAGTGTAGTGTGGCTGGTGATGTATTGCACTCTTTTACCATTATTTCTTAGCAAAATGGTTATCATACAGTTGTCTGTAATAAACACACCATTAGGATGTGTGACTTTATCACATACTCGCATGTTTGGCAGGTGACTTTTCTGTAAAAGTGATTCACTGGAGAAGATTTACAGACCAATACAGTCTTGGGTCTATTGTTTATTGTCATTGGCTGAAAAGCCTGCCACTCTTTCACAGGTGCACGCCTCAATCCTGATGTGACGTTGTGTAGGAACATGGCGCTGAGGATGAGAGGCGTTTCATGAAAGTCTATGATATCGAATATGTTTTATGACTTATTTAATTAAACGGATTTACCCACCTTTAAAATGACAGGTGGCGAAGTGTGGATTTATAGTGGAGCTGTACGGACAACGTAACACTACACCTGACATCGGTGACTGCTGCCGTCAGCTAAAATTGTTAGCATTCGGCGCTAGGTCTTCAGTTGGTTTGTAGCCATAAGCTAAACGCTAAAGATATACCTGTTTTGTACGATACCCGTGCATAAAACGAAAACAAATGAATATAATGAGGCATTCAGACCGGTCGCTTATTGTTTTGGGCGCTTTTGTTCTTTAGCTAACGTTTAGTTAGCTTAGCTGAAAGGATGGGGATCCGTAATGGATTTGCTCTGTTGCTGGTCTTGGGGATTTTCCTCACAGTGTCCGATGGTGCACCACTTCATTATCACCACAAATCAGGTATGCAGATTCGTAACACAAACAAATCCGCCTAACTAACACTATGTCAATGTGTTGTGTGATTGTTGAAATCAGGCAGTGTCCAGTGCACCGTGTTCAGTGCTAACGTTATTGCTAACAAGCTAAAGATATCAACACGATTATTTACGTGTAGCTTTATGCCGGCTAACCTAGCTGTATTATTTACGTATATCTACCATTTTTTCGTTTTTCAAGAGGAAGCGTGTCAAATTTGGGCATGCCTGTTCAATTCAGTTCTACTACACAGTGCACCTGTTCAAAAAAGGTAATACTTATTTATTACACAACAATCAAACATGCCTGCTACGTTTACAGTCCAGACTCAGAGGCAGGGCTGTTCAAGTCATTGGACACACCAAAGTTTAGAATACAAACAATGGGTGACGTTGACATGAAAATATCTGCCTATTCCAGTCCCATTTTCAACTTCCATGTATTTATGTTATTAGTTAAAGTGTGATTACTTGAGTATCTTTAAGTATTTTATGAGTCTTTGGTCAGCTCATTATAGTAGTCACAATAAATCAAAGTGTATCCTTATACTGATAAACAGATACATTATATATGTTTTTATACACAAACAAATGCCCTTCTGTCTCATAATGGCCCTGTTAAGATGAAAAGTGTTTTCCAAATCACTCAGTAATGTGTAACTTTAAGACATACCAACCCTATCAACACTAGTCAATGATTATCAGCTGTGTTGTCAAGTCAATTTAGTAATGCTTTTATCACATGGCAACGTCTTTGTTTGTCCCACTCCCACTATCACCATATTTTCAAACTATACAGTTTTGAGTTACATTTTGTCACAAATAGTCAGTAAATTGTACAATATAAATGCATTTAGTGTAAAGAAAGAAAAGTTCAGGTGAAATATCAATGATTTAACCAGGAGGCAAGTAGTGACTTCCTTTAGTTAACATTGACCTTCAGCCCTGGATCACTTGAGATTTATGGCTGTGAAACCAGTTGCCAGTCGCTTTTTTATCACCTTTTATACATTGATTTCTAACCTTTGGCGTAGCTGTGTATGTCATCCTTTATTGAAATTTTAATTACATTGTTTTGTATCTCCTCACTGCTCATTGTTTATGTTAGCTAAGCATAGTTTAAAGTTTAAACGGACCGTCCTTGTTTTTGAGGGTGATCTCTATAAAAATGGGTCAACTCCTTCTCTGCTTGAATGGTTCCTACAATTATGCAGTAGATCCAGAATAGGACCTGGCAGCTTTCCCCCGTGTTAGTCCCAAAAACAGTTGAGTCATTTGAAGGTGCTTAGGCCCTAGTCATGAAATGATATGACTCAGATGAAACAAAAGTGTAAAGCAGTCGGAGCTTTGGGTATCCACTTGAAAGACGCACAGTTGTCTCTACTTTGTAAAATACTACTAATAATACTAATAATATTTTTTTAAACAATATGTTTACACCATCAAAACAAAAGTCACCTAAACAAAGATGTTTTACCATAGATATCTTACCAAGTTACTAATATTGTGTTCCAGTTTTATTTTTTTTTATTTATTTTTTAGCAATAATAATGATAATAATTATTGATTTTATCAGTATTAATAATAGCATTTACTAATTAGAGAAATGGAGTATTCATAACAATTTGCCTTTTAGAGTTGTTGCAATCTATGGGATGTAGAGACTACACCAGGATGACGTTATTTAATCTGTAATCTCTCCTCGTATCAGTATTTTACGAGGTACTCTGTCTGTTTTTTCCATAATCTCTGACTGAAATTAAACTAGTACCTGTCATGATTTAAAATGTCCTTTTAACATTGTTCACAGACACTGATGTTTCGTTCATCCAGTCAGTCAGACATTATAATAATATCTGGAGAGTTGTGTTTTATTTTGGTTACTCTTTGGGCTCTAAATAAAGCAGCCTGCTGAATGTGTGTCACTGGGAGTAGAGGCAGGAAAGAAGCTTTTGACACTGCTGACACTCTGCATTATATTAAATGGCCTAATTTATGCCAACGTGCAGCTAATTTCCTGGACAATTATTACATGTGACGAGAGGTGGAGGGCCTTGCTTAGATGTAGTTTTCTCAGATGTCAATGTTGATGCTATTCACTCACAAAAAATGTTTTTGTAAGTATTTCGACTGAACTAGCCCTGCAGCCATGGAGGCCTCCTGCACCAGACATGATGTACCTGACATGCTGTGAGCTGTGGGAGACGAGGCACAAGCATGAGCCTCTGTTCTGGAGCGTGCATCATGAGGCTTTTAAACAGAATATAAAACATGCAGCTAACTGATTACCTTTTACTTTGGAGCTTTTATAGGAATACAGCTGAGTATAAAGCATTATAACCTTTGTCTGATGTGCTGTTGTCACGCACAAGTCAGCCCTTCTCTTATCCAGTTTAATCATTTGCCACATTTGTCCATCCATCCATTTTTCTGTATTGATGACTCTTAATTGTTGTTTTCTTTATTTTAGCTGGAGCCCCCACAGACTCCATGCCTGTATCCCTCTGCCTGTCTCTAGTGGTGTCATTGACGGTGCTTGTGGCTTTGGTGGTCGCGGTGGTGAACTGTGTTACCTGCTGCAAGGAAAACGAGATAAACTTCAAGGTGGGACTGCTCGGGTGACACTCAGAAAGGAGACATGGACACTTTTTTTTTTGTACACATTATACCAATCGTTGTTTTCTGCCTCTGTCAGGAGTTCGAGGACCATTTTGATGATGAAATTGACTTCACCCCGCCGGCAGAGGATACCCCTTCTGTGCAGTCTCCAGCTGAGGTGTACACCCTGGCAGTGTCCCCTGTGGCCTTGCCAGGACCCCCACACCTCGAGCCTCCCTCTCACTTAACAGGTTAGACCAACACATCATAAAAAAAACCTTGACTCAGCGTTGGTCCTAAATTATCAAATGCAGCAGCTCTTCTTCTTCTTTAAGATCCAGGTGTTTGTTTACCACCAAGAAAAAAAAAGTGTCTTATGTTGAAATTGTTCCTTTGGTTTGCAGAAGGCCCCACTGGAGCTCAAATAGCACGTCACAATCTGAGTTACATCCAGGAGATTGGGAACGGCTGGTTTGGACAGGTTTGTGCCATCGGAATGTAATATTGTCTGGTGCTTTGTTTTTGCTAATATTAAACTATGCCCCTTGTCTGTGTGTCTGGATAAGGTGCTTCTAAGTGAAATCTACACGGACCCAGGGGGCACCAGAGTGGTGGTGAAAGAGCTAAAGGCTAATGCTGGTTCCAAGGAGCAGAATGAGTTTCTGCAGCAGGGAGACCCATACAGGTAACACACTAATATGATCAAGTTTTTCTGTAATATGATACTGCTTGTTTGGTATTTGAGTCAAACGGAATAGAGTGGTTACATTTCACTGGTTTGTCTCTCCAGAGTGCTGAGGCATCCTAACATCCTGCAGTGCCTGGGGCAGTGTGTCGAAGCGATTCCCTTCCTGCTTGTTTTCGAATACTGTGAGATGGTGAGTCTCTGCATTTGGTCTTAGAGGTGTAGTCCACCAGTTCTCATTGTGGATGTGGTCTAAAGAGGGTCCACTTATTTACAGTTGGTTATTTCAGCTCTTCCTCATTCTTTCGAGGCCATTAGTCGAGATATTTGACAATTAGCCCCAGTCACCCTGTTAAGCCCACAGTTACACATTGCACGACTCTTTCAAATGACTTGACCAGCAGCTGACCCATCCACAAGTCTGTCTGAGCTTTCTTTCTAAACCCATATTTAGCCTCCTGCATTTTGTTGTTTCCCCATACGTCTCAGACTCCATCGTGGCTTTTGATTTATTCACTCTTCCTCTTTTTTTCTATTCCTGGGGCTTCTTGCTGTCACCCTGACAGGCGGGGGCTCCCTCGTGTCTCTGCGTGTCCTGCTCTTCCTTCCTAAATCCCAGTGCTAGTCTAAGCCTGGGACTTCTCACATTCCCACCTCGCCCAGTAAAGCAACAGGCTTCATTTACACTCCTCTGGTGTCAGCTCCAGCAGCTGCTGTGTTTGTACATTTTTATTGGTAGAACCTTGTCTGGACTGGATGCTAGGGCTGTCCCCGACCAAAGATTTTCTTGGTCGACCAAAAACATGCCCTGAGCAGCGATTAGTCGACTAAAAGGGGGCGTGGCATGACGCTGACAAAACTACAACTTTTCTGACCCAAACTGCACTCATAAGACGTGAAACTTTGAGAGCTCGTGCTTTAATATTTATACATTGAAGCAACGGTGCATGTATGTGTAAATAGTCACATTAATCTCACCTTTAATCTCAGTCTCACTCCTGCATCTGCTGCTGTACATGTGCTGTCCATACATCCATATAATCCAAATAAAGCAGTAGTTTTCTTCTTCCATCATCATCCCTGTTCTCAAATGTCCTCCGGGTCAGACATCTCCGTGTGACACTTGTCTCTGTTTCGCCGTAATATAAACACCAGCCATGTGCTTTATTGTGAAATGCGCCGCCCGCGTGGCTCCGTGTCAGACTTCTTCTCAGGTTGTTTCATTTCTTCAACGTGTAGTGATGACTTGGTTCACGTTCCTCGTCTTATTTATCTCTGAAAAGCCAGAATGAAGCGGAGAAAGACACAGCGGGTCCATGAGCTGCTGCGCCTGACGTTATAGGCTACTTTCGGTTTCGTCGCGTATGTTTTAGTAGAGCTGCTGCCAGAGGGCAGGCATCAGACTCGCGTATCAGCTATTTCACTGTAGAACCAGGGTATTTGTGGTTTAAACAACTGTAGAAGTCTGGCCACATCTCACAGAGCCGCTGATCTCAGCTGATTATGCGCACACAGGAGAGACGCTCTCCCGTCCTCATTTCTCTCCTCAATGTTTTTTTTCTTTTTTTGTGTGCAAAAGCCTTTCACATAAAACAATCAAACGTCACTCTGTCTGTAAAACCTTGATATATCTGTTATTATAATGAATTATTAGCCCAAGGTAAAAGATAAACCTGCCACAGGCCTCTGGTGTTACGTAAATTGAGAGCATCTTAATTGATGCAAAAGTGCGTGCATTTACATGTAGTCGACCAATGAAAATCTTGGTCGACCACGACGACCTCGACCAATTAGTCGACTAAACGACCAAAAGGGGACAGCCCTACTGGATGCCGATTACTTTTGTAATGCATGTAGTTGATATTGAGAAAAATTAATTTATTTTGTTGGACAACAAGAACAATAAGGAACAATAGCGTTTTCCTCCAACCAGACTCTGAGGCTGGGGAGGGAGAGGGGTGGTGGGAGGTGAACATGTGCATTTGTTTTCATCTCGGTATCGCATTTACTACCAAGCAAGTGCCGATCCACGCCACAGCGGGACCGGCTATACTGACCCGCGACATCTCTTTCTCTCGGGAAACGAACATTGTTCAACTCACGATGGGGTGAGTGCTCAGTCAACGCCTCAGTCAACCTCTTTTTTTTTTTCTTTTTTTTTTCCTCTCGCAAGTGGTGAAGGCGTGTAGCGCAACAGATCCACCACTCGGAAAATACCATATTGCTAGATGCCTGGCAAAGTCCTTTCGCCAGATCTGGCCCAAAAAGAGAAGACATACAAAAGTGCAGAAATGTCATTAACAATATACTTGATTATGTAATTTCAGTGTTACATTTTGCACAGCATCGATGTATTAAATGTTCTTAATACATGCATATGTATTAAGAAGCTCTATTGTCCATGTATTATCAAATGAAGCTCTATTGTCCATGTACTTTTTGAATCATTTACATTATTAATAGTCCACTCATCGCTAACACCTCATCATTTGTGCAAGATAGTAACAAGTGCAGCCCATCTTGTTGAGCGTGTCGGGCCGGTCATTGCACTTGGTTGTTGGGCTCAGGGTATTGTCAGCTGCCCAGATCTGGCCCTTCTCCTGGCATTGTGTGTGCCCTGGCCAGCGCCACGTGCGCCTGTAGTAACGACAGGACATGGAAATGAGTCAAGGTGAATGACTTATCACAAGTCTCTGGGAGCCATTAGGAAAGATGCCACGGTGAGGAATCGGTACTGTATATCGAAGGTGATAATGTGTGAGGGAAAGCACAACTGAGTGATGTCTATGCTTGTTATTTACGGTTGGTTAAATACTTTTTAGGCCTCTCAAAATACCCAGTTTTTTCTTTTATTGAATATTGTAGTGGGATATCAAATCTCCTCCCTCTTACTCAATGTAAACGAGTATTTGTCTGTGGCTTCACTCTTCTTTGGTTCATGTCAATTACCCTCTTGATGTTGAAACACTAAAAGTGATACCGCAGCCAAGTAGTGGACAAGGTGAATCCCAAAAAGCTAATATACTGTGACGTTCCCTCTGACAAGCTGCTGATTGATAGTGTCCCATATCACCCGTTCCAGGTAACCCTGACTCAAAGCATTTTAGACATCAAAATACATCAGGCAACTGGTGCAGGGGCCACAGAATGTCACATACCGTAATGTGAGTGACAGCGTCTAATGCCTGGGTCTCTTCCTTGGTGCTGGGCCAAGACATTAGTCAGATCCTCCTGGTTCACAGTGTTTGAACCCAGCTAACAAATGTTATGCTCCCCAAAACTCTCAGACTTCCTCAATTATTGTGGCTATTAAAGGTGGTTGCACAGCCTAATGTTTTTCTCCGCTTACACTCCGCCTCAGACCATGCAGTTTATGTCATGTGTTCATCTGACCCTCGGACATTAAAATTGCTGTGTGTGTAATTGCGCAACTCTATATAGTAGGTCTGCATTGTGCTGACTGCCAGTAACACAAGCCTAAAATAAATGAATTGTTTTTTATGTAACAGTCATTTGTTGCTTTGAACCAATTACAATGACATCAACACCGGCTTATTGACCACACCAAAGGTTTGTTTTGTTTCTGTCAAGCACAACTCATTGTTTCATTGACCACATGAACCACTTGGAACACGACCTAATCACCTGCTGCCGAGCCTTCACCCCGAAGACAGTGACTCATATCAGTTACCATACATTTAATATAGCTCTTCTGTGAAGAGGTCCTCTGAGAAGCAGGTTGCAGGCACGTTGTTTATGTGTGTGTTTGTGTACTTGTTTTGCGTGATTCGGGGATTGGACCAACCTCAAGTGATTACACACTTGGCTTCTAATAGTCTGCTCTGCATGTTGTGGGGTGACCCCAGGAAATGAACATTTGTAGACTCATTCAGATGAGTAAAGTGCACACTTATACATAACTATGGGCACTGTAATTCTTGCTCAAGCTTGCAGGTGGTAAGCAGTCTTTTAATCCTGAAGTCCTTGACAGAACCTTTGCTTGTTCTAATTAGAACTAATTAGAATCTTAATTAGTTAGAAATAATCACACAAAAATGAATTTCCCAAATGTAAATGGTAAAACATTTGTAGTCAGTTTAAAGCTCTCAGAGCAGCCTGCCGAGAGACACATTCTATATTTTACCCTACACACATGAATGAAAAGCACAGGTGCTCGGATGAGCTGCTCCTCTCTGTGAAGATCTTTGTGCCCACAAAAGTAACACTGTGTCTTAAAAACAGAAAAAAATGATTCAATACATTGACTGTTGCAGCATAATACTTTTCTCACATAGATGTACAGTATCATTCTCTTTTCCTGTAAGGTCCAAATCTCAGCTAGACTTGGCTTGGGCACAGTGAGTGGCATCGACTGATATGAACTGGCCTTTTATTTATAAATGTCTGTGACACTTCATCAAGCTCCACTAAACAGGGTTGTCCTTATTTGGTGCCCTTCCTGAGCAGTTTACAGGAGAGTCTACTGCCTCTTTGTGGCAGCTCCTCATATTGCAATTAATTTATAAACTGGTCATTGATGTCATGACTTGCTATTACAGAATCTTTTATGGGTTTGAGCTCCGAGCTAAAGGATTTGTGTTTTTCAGGGTGATTTGCGAGGCTACATGTCCCAGCAGGATTGGATGTACCGAAATGCAGAGGTTTTGCAGCTGCAGAAGATGGCCTGTGAAATTGCTGCTGGTGTCACTCATCTTCACAAGCACAACTTCCTGCACAGGTACCAAACCCCATCGTCTGCTTGGATTTCTCTAAAGTAAATTAAACACTCTTCAATGTAGCACCTCCAAATATGGATGTTCCCCAAGCTTGGGGGTATATCCGTACTTTTACTCTAACTCATAGAAATATTTTTTCTAGATTAGAACAGCCATGCTAAAATGTGTCTTTACTACCCTAGCATTAAAGTCTGCAAATAACCAAAAAAACAATTATTGTAAAATGAATAATTGTAAAGACTCTTTGTTTCACTTCAGTGAAAACTGTAGTCATAGTCCTCTCCAAAAATGGCGAGTGCAGCAAAGCGGCTGTGTTTCATTCTCATTTTTACCCCTGCGTGTAAGGGATGTCTACAGACTTGCAGCCGCAGCTACGGGGTGTCAGGAGTGTGTGGATTGAGGGTAACATACGATGCTCAACTCATCAGCTCTATTTTGCATGCTCAGAATAAGCCGGGGCTGCTCCGATTACACAGCTCCCATGCATTGCCACAGTGTCAGCTGTCCACTGCCAGAGGGATATGATGATTCTGCTCTTTGAGTGTAAATAGATAGCCTCATATTTGTGGTAGCTTTATACCATGGGTTACAACTCAACAGTGTTATAAAGACTTCTTTATCTGGAATTGCTAAATTAGATAAATGCTGTCACAGCATTGGAAAGGACATAAACACATAGGCTTCTGTTTTTTTATACATACATGCGCACACACACATACACTTTTATGCCATATATATATAACATATAAACATAATGTTGTCAGATGAAACCTAATTAAATGATAGAAATACGGGATTTGTTGGTGGCAAAGGTTAGAGTGACAGAATTACAAAAAAAGAGAGGCTCCATCGATCATCCAGGGGTTTCAGGGGCTCGACCCTGACTGCTACACTTGTGTCACCGATGCTTGTCGTTAGTTGAGTAACGGAGACTTGGACCTTGTGTGAAGGGAATGCGTCTAAGCAGAGGAGAAACCTCCTGTAAGCTGTAAGTGTAGAGGCCTCCCTCTACACTTACAGCACACACCTGCCTGTCCAGTGGCCTGCACAAGACATCCTCTTGTGGCAAACATAGAAACACCAAATTACTTGGCACTGAATAACCTCCGGTGCTTCAGTATAACCTAATTTTTGTAATGTACACTTATGCCTGTAAGACTTTAATTATTTGTTATTTGTATGTAATGATGGGAATAAAATCATACGTTTTCTAATTTTGTAGTGATCTTGCCCTAAGAAACTGCTACCTGACCGCTGATCTTACAGTTAAAGTGGGAGACTATGGAATTGGACCATATAGATATAAGGTAAGATAAGAAAACAATTTGATAGATAGGAGACAATAAGCCTGAGGAAACCCTGTAATTACAATAAAAATGACACTGAAAACAACAACTTTTGTTTTTAAAAGGAGGATTACATCATCACAGAGGATGATTTGTTTGCCCCTCTTCGCTGGTTGGCACCGGAGCTGGTGTGCGAGCGCCATGGAGGTGTCATTACGTTAGAGCAGACCAAGGCCAGCAATGTGTGGTAAGTACTGGCAGTGCTACACCCATGTTCTAATTTAGATGTGTGTAGCACGTTACTAGGCCCAGTGAAGCTTTTCAAATATGTTTTACAAGTCAACATTGAAAATCGCTGCTGCCTTTTCTCCCATAGTAAAGATTGGCTTTGGTCAAGAAAAAGAAATACACTGACACGCCAGCCTCGAGCATCTCTCCACACTGTAAAGTCCTTCAGCTCCCCCCCCCCAAATAATAAGGAATCAATAAAGAAGCATTCGGAAGCATATGTTAAAAATCTTTATGTTGAAAGGGAAAACCATCCTAATGAAGTAACAATCAGTTGAGTGTGAAGTCATGTCATGCACTCCTTGAGATATCAATTTTGTGTTACTTTGCGCAGGGCTTTGGGGGTGACTTTGTGGGAGCTCTTTGAGAATGCCAACCAGCCGTATCCACATCTTTCTGATCGTGAAGTTCTCAATCATGTGATCAAAGAACAACAACTGAAACTGTTTAAGCCGCAGCTGGAGCTCCCATACTCCGACAGATGGTGAGTACGAGAAATGTATGGATGTCAGGGATGACGCATCTTATAAACAATAGTGGCAAATCTTTTTTTATTGTATCATGCTACGCTAACAATGACAGTAAATCACTGTCAATGGCAGTTGATGAAACTGTTTTACAGTTTAAATGCAGCATTTATTTTTATTTCCCAGAAACATGTTGAAGAGTAAAATGTTAGATTCCTTTACAGTACCAAACCAAAAACATGGGGCTCTCTGGGCTTTCTGATTGGACAAGTGGGTGTGGGTTGGATTGGAGCGTGTTTAATTGATACCTGTAAAATCAGGTTAGATTTGAAAGTGTTGAATTCATATCTGTGGACATGATGGGCAATGTTTATGTTGTATTAATAGTAAAAATCATACCTCTGACATCAACCTGCTTAACTGTTGTACTTGTAGGTATGAGGTCCTGCAGTTCTGTTGGCTGTCCCCTGATAAACGCGCCACAGCTGAGGAGGTTCACCGCCTGCTGATCTATCTGCGCATGCAAGGCCAGAAGGACATGGAGGAGGACTTTGAGCAGCGCTGGGACACTCTGAAGCCAAATCCCACTGCGCGGCAGACAACCATCAGCCACTCCTCCTTCCCCATCCTGGACCAGTTCAATGACGACGCTCTCCGCCAGGAGATAGACGAAGTTCTCACTGTCACTGAAACCAGTAAAGGCCTCAGCTTTGAGTACGTTTGGGAAGCAGCCAAGCACGACCACTATGAGGGCAACCAGGCACGCTCAAGCATGGACACCACTCTGAACTACCACAGCATGTTCTTCCCTGTGTCTACAGAGGATATCCAGGCGCATTTCCCTGAGCCTTCTAACAAAGCTTCTGACAGTCGTAACACTGCTTCAGGAATACCAGGGATTGTCTCTGTGTTTGACGCCCAGCAGCCGTCCAATGGGAATGAGTATTACATCCAACTGGAAGATCAAGGGGAAAGTGCAGTTGGCGAAAATGCCTCAAGAGAGAAAGCTGTGGACAATAGACAAGACTTTGTTGTTCTACAGGACGTCCGGCTGGATGAGTCGAGCACAGACGCAGACTTTTTCCACCAAAGTATTGACTCCAAGGACTCCTATTTACCTGATAGTCACATTTGGTCATCTTTAGAAAATGACAGCCCGTACCACACAAATATTTTCACAGAAGAATCCAAGCATGACGACTCTCCCTTGTGGAGACAAAATTTGTTAGAGCTTCCAGAACGCAGTAGAAACCCGTTTCATGAAGATATCGCTCCAGAGGTTGACTCAGATAAAAACTACAGGGCATCGTTTTTAGGGGATGGCTCAGGGGCTTTTTACTCTACTGATTTGGCACAAGATGATAAAGATGCAAACACAACAAGGCTTCATAAGACTGAAAACCTCACGGACAATTTTATGTTTTTAAACAACCACAGCATTTTGAAAAGGTCTAGTTTCTCCAGTCTGCAGCAGAACTTTCTCTCGCCTGGTGTAACGCATGAACCAGAGGAAAGATTCAAAATGACCTCATGGGATAACTTTGACAATTTGGGCAACTTGAGCTTCGCAGATTCTTATTTAAAACCCACTTTGAGTAGCACAGGACAGAAGGGTTTGCACACCAACGAGGAGTTTGGTCAGTCGCCGGGCGGAAATGAAACCCTGGTGCCTTCTATCACTGTGGAAACTGAGGACAACACGACTGACCCGATGCCCCTTCCAAGCCGTTCTGAAGACTTGAGTCCCCTCGAGTCTACTGACCGAGGGATAGACTCTGGTTTTGACTCTACCTCGGATAGGTATGAATCGTTAGCAGTTGACGCGGACCAAACCATTTCTGTAAGTGCCACTCTAGACTCTGTGTGCGAAGATGCCAAAACTCCTAGCTCTGAAGATGAGCTTTTCACTTCAGATGGTGGCGTCCAGCCTTTAGCTCGTGACCTGCCTGAAAATGTCATACACAGCGAAGATTTGACCAGCAATGACCTCTTTAGTGAGCTGATCGAGGATGCAGACATCGAGTTGGAGACCACTCTTTCTGATCATGAAGAAACTTTTTTAGACAATAATGCAGAACAACTACTTAGATCGAATCTGCTGGTCTCAGGTCCGTCTTTGGATCAAATCAGCCAGGACAGTTTACTTGAAGACAGCATATCTACAACATTAGCAACAATGGAGAACACGGCTGAAACACCAGATTCTCTAGACTCGTATGATATCCACACAATTGGCGAGAAGCAAGAAGATTCAATTGTCCAGGCCGCCTCCAGCAAACTCCAACCTCCGTATAAAATAGCGGATAGCGGTTATGAAACAGAAAACCTGGAGTCTCCAGAGTGGAATTCCCAACCTGGAGTCAAAGATCCAGTCCAAAACGGGATAATTGGTGACAGTGAAACTGAGCCCGGGGCAGAGTCTCAAAATTTGGTCCCACCTGAAATAGTTATATATCGAACGCGGAGAGGCTTGACGATGCTAGTTCGGAGGAGCACGCAGAAGAGCAGGGCGACGACACCCCCCCCATCCGCCGATCGTAAGCAGCCACTACAGAGACTCCGCCTACTTCTCGGACAATGAATCCGAACCGGAAAAGAAGCTGGAAGAGACGGCAGCGGGAGCCTCTGCGGAGGTCACATCTTGGTTGAGCAGTACACACACACAGATTGAAAGTGAAGCGCAACCTGTAGAGGAGAACTCGAATACAGTTGTAGACATTCCTGAACTGTCCGTCAAAGTTGGAGACACTTCCGACGCACAAGTTGACAGTTTAGATACTGCAGAACATGATACTTTTGTAAATAATGAAGAAGAACCCGCCCCATTTATAAGCGACTACCACGAAGTCGCTGAAAATGCAGAGTTTTCTCAAAATCTGGACTCCGTGGACCAACCAGAACCATCCACCCAATCGCATGACCTTCCTCCTCCTCCGTCTGATATCCATGAACTTACCAATCACACCAGGCTGCATGCTGGCGCGGGCCCCAAAATCAAAGAGCCCGACATGGAGGGGCGGTATCTGGGCAGGCTGGACGGGCACGAGGACGGCATGGAGGCGGACGAAGAGGATGAGAACAGCGATGACTCTGATGAGGACGTGCGCGCCTACAGGCTCAACAGCTCCAGCTCCGACAGCGAGGACGAGACGCCGCACCCCGTACCACTCGTCATATCAGACGACACCGGGGCCAAGAACCTGAGGAGCCTACTGAAGCCCACCTCGCTCAATGTCGACGCCACGTCTCCGGTCCTGCCCACGGGAGTCAGCGTGGATAATGCCAGGAGAGCCGTGTCCTTCTTTGATGATGTCACCGTGTACCTCTTTGACCAGGTAACGTGTGATGATCGGAGTATGTCATAGGTCCACCACTAAAAATTCTTGAGATAAACATTTAACAGACCGTAAATAATTGAATTGAAGTGAATTTGGAATCATTTTGTTTTTGAGGAAATGTTGGTCTTGTACAGAGAGATCATGGACCCAGTGACTGATATTAATGATCATTTTTGTAATTCATACATTTTCTTTTTAGATACGACTTGAAAGTGTAATGCTGTTAATAGGAAAAACTGGCTCCCCCCCCCCGTCCCCCCTACTGGGTCCTGTGACGTCATCACATTCTAGAACCTGCAACCCAGCAATAGTATTCCTCATGCGATCTGTGTTTAAAATCCAGATTCAGTTCACACATGTTAGATATACCCAGGAGCATTAGCACTTACGCATTGGACTGAAATATGAACGTCGGAACTTACACAAGAATCTCAAGCATTTCAAAACATGTTTCCTGACTTCTAAAGTTTCTTTACTACAAGGAGCCAAGAGATGTTATTTTTTTTTTACAGTTTTGTACAGCCTTAAGATGGTGGTTTGACATTTGTGAATATTCAAATTGTATTTTAATTAATTTTGCAACTCTAGCAGTATGAGAAATGTTTTTTTTTGTATTGTTTCATGTACTCAAACTCAACTTTGTCTTTTTTGCGTGTGTGTGCGTGTGTTTGTGTGTGTGTGTGTGTGTGAGAGAAGGAAACACCCACCAAAGAACTGGGGGACCACTTAGGAAGCTCAAATAGTCAGGTCCCAGAGTTCAGCAGCCCGGGTTCCACTGCCAGCCTCCTGAACAGGTTCACCAACTCTGAGAGCTCCACAGACGAAGAGGGTGGCGGCTTTGAGTGGGACGATGACTTTTCATCTCCAGGTCCTAAAGCTCTGTCCACGTCCGCTGTGAGCAGCTTCTCCGCTCCCTCAGTCGGAGAGACGCGCTGGTCCTCCAGCTCCAGCTACTCGCGCTTCTCCATCTCACCTGCCAGCATCGCCAGCTTCTCCCTCACGCACCTCACAGACTCGGACATTGAGCAGGGAGGCAAGTTTGTTACTCAGTTATAACTAAACGGTTATTTTCCATCATGCTTTGAGTGGGTGACCGGGTGATTAGCGTTGTGTGAACTCTTAGAAGAAGCATAATCACAGAAGTCAGAACAGTTTTTTTTTTTTTTTGCTTAGAGAAATATTTCAAGCACAACATTACCCATCTGTTAGAAATGCAGAACGGTAGTGTGTTTGATTAAAAAAAAAAATCATATGTATTTATACGTAAAACAATTACATTAGAAAATACTGTTCAGAGAAAATATGCTTCTATGTTGTGGTGCATTTGTTTTAAAATCTTTTTTTTTAATTTCTTTTCTTTCAGGAAGTGGGGAAGATGGAGAGAGGGACTGAAGAGATAGAAGAGTTTTCAATCCTCAAACAACTGAACTGACAATTGAAAGTTGCACTTTTGTCGACTGATTTTTTTTTATGGCTGAAAAAAAGTAGGGATGTTTATGAGGATTCGGAGGTGATGTTTTTCTCAGGCAGATTGTACGTTACACTGACAAGACCATGAATTAAATGGCTGCATCTCCATAAGACAGACAAGGCCCAGTAGCAATCTGTGCCACATCACTGCTCTTGTCTGCGTTTGTGTAATTACATTTTTCATGCAGTTTCTCTTGGGAGGGAAAAAAAAAAAAAAACACTAAATGGAGCTCTTCAATGTTTGGTTTCAGACTCATCAAGCACATTCCAGATTGTTGGGCTTTTGTCTCCACTTTCACTCCTCCTGTACTTTGGCAGCGCTAAAAGTCCACTTATGGGAGTTAAACGCATCCTCATAGGAATAAGCTGTTTGGTTTTATGTAAGAAAACATGATTTTTCTTGATCAACGTTCATATTGGTCATATTGTGTCATTATTTCAGTGGTTGCCTTTTTGCAAGAGTAAATTAATGTTTCATATCCTCCGCTTTGGAGACTTGACTTCTGTAGCATTACATGGGTCCACGTTTAGGAAGAATCACTACTTTATCGGCACTTCTCGCATTTGAAAAGTTGCAGTTTGATCTTTTTGAGATTTCTGTGAATGTGTGTTGGATTAACTCTTCAAGAAGAGATTGAAGAAAGGAAAATCTGTCATGTTGCTTTGTGCTGTTTATCACTGGACTTATGGTAGTGCCTGTATACTCCTACACACCATACAAAACTAGTTCAGTGGGGATTGTTTTTTTTTTATTTACAAAATGAAAATGTATTAAGCTGTTTGTGTACAGTTGTGCATTGGACTTATTGCTAATCAGTTTGTCTTGGCTGTAATTGTCCAGAGCACGAGCTGGCGTTTCTCTGGTGCAGGAGCTCAGGCCTCACACACACAAGACACTAAGAACAAAACTGACTGCTGCTTTCTCATCGTGCTTCATCCAACAGACTTACTGCCTTTACTTTACTGTCACCGCTTTTCTTCCTATGATGAACTGGTAAACAAAATATATCAAGTGTTTGTTCGTCTCACGCAACACAACTTGGAATATTCTCAAACTGTAGCTCATGCAGTGATGGCTTTTTCGCCTGGTTCTGATCTGAAGAGTGGGAAGTCTGGCTCCGCAGCGTCTTTGACAAACCTCTGTTGAACCAGCAGTCTGTTTCAGTTAAACTTGAATATATATTTAAGGAAATTTTATTTGATCTCAGTATACATTTTTGCTTAATCTTGCACATTTGAAAAATGTAATTTAATGTTGAACTGTACTGATGTATATAAATGTTGATTTTCTGTTTGTAAATGGGAACAGTCTATTTGATTTAAAGGTATAAGGTTTCATTTTGTAAATTAAACGGATTCAAATCAGTCATCAGCTGAAAGCGGTTCTATCGAGACAGAATGCAGATTTGAACTGTCCTTAGATTTTAAAATGGTAATATTTTTACTTCATACTGTTCATGCTTCGTGTAATTAAATGAAGTGTTTATAATTACACTGTTTAATATAAAAAATAAACATGAACTTAAGGTATACTTTACTGTGTATGCAGTATTTTATTTTCTGCCTTCAACGGCACTCTTGTACTTGCTGTACAGTATAAGACTGATCACCTGAAGTTTGTGGATCGTAGCCTTTTCTACTAGAGATAAAAGCAGTTTCACAACAGTGTAAAATAAAATAACTCCAAACATTGATTTTTATTTTGCAGTTCAATGCCCTTCTAAAATTGATGTCAGCGACAGGATTCAGGTTAAAGAGTTTATTCGAAGTAGACATAGCTTTTGTTATTGCTGGAGATTATCTTTCTGACTTTGCAATATGTTTTGACAAATTCTTTTGCAATATAATATATCTATTTAAAATGGTCTCCCAGGAAGAAGTACTTCATTAGTGTGGGCAAAAATACTGTCAGGCAAGATGAATGACGGAACAAACAAATGCAAATTTAAATAAATAATGCAGACACGTGCAATTAAATAACAGGCAAATCACGCAACAACAAACAAACTAAGGTTGAAGATGAGTAAGGGTAACTGGGTTTTTGTGAAGACTAAGTGATGCCCAAGCCGTAGTCCTTGTTAATACATCACTGGATTTTTAAGTTCTTGCATCCTTCCCACACTTGCATGATTTCTGGCTTTGGAATCAAGAGAGCTTTAACATTCATTCATCGCATCGACAAAGTCACGTATATCCAGTGATTGCAGAGAACAGTCTGTAAATATCGGTTAAAGACAGATCCAGAAGTCAGGGGGATTGTTACCGGTGCTTAAAATGTACAGTATATCAGATGTTTCTGGGACACTATATTTCCTGGACTCTCAATCCCCACAATTTGTGAGAAAAGGGAGTGTGTTAATCACTGGTTGTTACACACCCACAGCTCCACCATTTTCCAGGCTGGGGAGGCGCGAAGGAGCTGGGCTGCGAGGGCCAGAAGGGGTGGGGTTTGTGCTCCGAGGCGCTTCAGCTGAATTACCCCTGACAGTGATGTGCTCCCATCCTCCCTAAAGGAAAACGTACAGTACTCATCAGATGTATTTAGCTCCATCTATATACCATTTCTTTACTGTAAACTCAAGAAAACGAAGTCGGTAAATAACTACAACAAAAAGCATATTATACAACATACCCCAATACCAAAGTCCCAAGAATGTCCTTTAGGCTGCATTGGTCCAACACCAACTCTGTGGCATATGGCCCCTGGGGTCTCCATTGGAAATCCTGGCACCCCTTCTGCTATGGTCCACACCTGGGCAAATGTGTAAAGCTCATAAGGATAACGCTCTGGTGGGCACCAAATCACTGGCATGAACCTGTATCATATCAAGTTTCACATGAACAAACCTGGTCCAGGGGGCCCACAGAGACTTTTGTGACGTTGCTGGAGATGAGCTCCCAGGCCGAGCCCTGAGGGTAACTTGGAGTCAAGCCCTGTCTGTACCACAGGTTACCTGCAGTAAAAATAAAGCCACTTTACTTGACGTACTTTGTATTGGTAAATTCTCATGGTGGCTGATTCTTCTCACCGTTTTCATCCACAGCAAACACTGACGTCCGACCCACTGACAGTTGTTTGAGAGTTTGACGAGGAGGAGATGGGATGTGATACCAACATTCCCCTGTAGGGGGAGCAGAGACATGTCTCAGTGAAAGGATACAAAGCAATGCAACCATCCAGTTTATTCTTTCAGCCTCACCAGCTGGGTTCTGAGGCGACACAGAGCCTCTGTAAAACACAGATCCATCCTTGGCTATAGCCCACACCTGGTGAGCTCCACCGATAGAAACAGACTTAAAAGGCTGGTCTGTGCCAACGTGTAGCCAGGAGCTCCCCTGTGGAACATAGACAAACAACAGTTCCCAAATGGTTCTTGTTCATCAGATACATGAGCATCACTCTGTGTCCTTACAGCAGGGCACTGAGGGGTTACTCCCAGTCTGCACAGGACATCCCCCTTCTCACTGATGGCCCACACAGGCACATGCTCCATCCTGCACTGGGCCAGACAGGGCATCAGGGAGATGTCACTCAGAGGGATGGGCGGGACCTGTTGCCATGGTGCTTGCAGTGTGATCTTGCACTTTCTGTGATCAAAGCAACATATGAGAGCAGGTAAACAAAATCACAGAAAAGTGGAGAGACGCCTGCACCTTATCCATCTCCTCCTTCTGACAAAATCTTTCATGGTTTTGTGGCCCTGGAATGTTCTGAAGAAGAAGACTTGAGCTGTTACATTGTTTAATCATTTACTTTCAATAAGATTGTCCACTAGAGTGGCTACATACACTGGGAAGTCTGCTGCATATTGCCAGCCTTCCTTGTCAGTGCCACCAGGAACATTGTAGTCCACAGCCCATTCGGAAACCTTAACATAAAAGGGTAACCAAGGCATTATTAAAGCAGATAAGTATTTTAGATTTGTGCATTTTTTGGTATTTCCTACCCAGGACCACTGAGGGGAGGGCGGGTGTGTTGTGCTTTTGGTGCATTCCTTCAGCCCACTGTCATCACTCCACATTGGGCGATCTGTAGGAAGTCCCCTGAAATAATGATTTTTTATTTTTTTTGTAAAGAGAAACATTGAAGTAACAAGTAAAAATGTAGACATCATACTTGTCTGTGTATCCAGTCATGGGGTTCCATCTTTGATTTTCATACACATATATATTTCGGACATCTGTTTGCTGTGGCATCTCAGCTGCAGCTCCTGAAAGCACAGCGCTCATTAAGATTGTGCAAATCTGGGGGATGTATGTTTAATACAATACAATTTTTTTTTTAAACAAACATGTGGTAAAACATACTGCAAGCTCGTTTTCATAAAATAATATATAACAAAATAATAATACGTTAACATATTTGTATTGCCTTGTCTGGTACTGCTTTGTGTTGCTACGTCATTTGTAAAATATCTCAAATTTCTCTGTAAACATGGTCTCAGTATTGCGCCAGTCTAATTTCATTTGGGTTTGTATAAAATATGGCACTTAAATATTTAGAAGCAAAAAAAGAAAGTGTGAAATAGAAGTAGGGCAAGCAACTAACTTATCAATAATTACATTGAAACAGAGTAATATTGTTGTATTGAGTGGGATTCTTTCAGCAGTCAACACCAAACCCAAGCTGCAAGCTCCTCACACACTCCTTCAACCTTGAATCACAGGCACTCAGCAAGCGTGCAGATGATTGGGGTCACGGGGTAAACATAATCATGCATGCGTTTACCCTGCGTACTGTGGACCCAGGTGGTGCCGTCCCACCCGATGCCCCAAACCAGACCCAGACTGTTGGACTCTACACAGCGCAGGTGTCCCGGGACCTGACGCCAGAACCTGCAGCACCGCACAGCACAAGCAATGGCACATCAGTGTTATGTGTTAGTTACTTTAAGAAGCGGTTAGTAACTTAGCTTTGAGTTAGCGTGCAAGAACTAGACATTGTCAGAGCAGCCAAAAGAGAAAAAAAGTAGATTGAAATATATATTCTTGAGAAAAGATACACAAATCTAATTGAAGTTTAAATCAGCTATTGTCACTTACAGATACTAAGTACAGTTACTTAGAAAAGCTACTCAGTACTGCCCGCCTCTGGAGTATTGGGTATTGTAGAAGGCAGAAGTCTTACATGAGATCACAGGAGAGCGCAGTTGCAGGGGATTCCAGTGTGAAAGAAGGCTCGTGAACCATAATGTCTCCCTTTGAGGTGGTGGACCAGAGAGCGTGTCTGGACGGTGGACCGCTGATCCCTCGACATTCACAGCAGCAGTCAGACAACAGGGACAACTAAATATGACCATAAGATAAGCAATTAAATGTTCAAGTATGCGAAATGAGACCGCATGGTGAGCTTGCGCTTGTAATATTACCCAGTCATTCATGTTCTTTTCAGTTTGTGCGGCGAGAACCAAAGGCCACCTCTGCCTGGTTCTTTGGGAGGTGTACACAGCAAAGGAATAGTAGCAGTCCCTGATAACTGGAACCAGTGCTGTGATTTCACTTATGAACACCTGAAGGTACTACAAGATAAACAGACAGAGGAAAGGCGAGGCATGTTAATTTATACGATACATACAATATACTATATCCCGAAGGAAATTCAGTTCATCAGCTGCACACATAAGTCATACATAAAAACAACTGATTAAAAACTAGAAAACATTCAGTAAATAGGACAGTGCGGAGAATAAATAAAAGTACTGTAAAGCTATCATTCCCATTTAGCCCCTCCCTCCCAAGGATTTGTTATAGTCCAGTAATGTGCCTGAAGTCCGCAGTGTACAGAGTGAAGAGGAGGGGCGCGAGAACCGTCCCCTGTGGAGCCCCGGTGCTGCTGGTCATGGAGTCAGATACGTTACTCCCCAACCGGACAAATTGTGGTCTGTCGGTCAGGTAATCCGTGATCCAGGACACGAGGAGTGGGTAGACCTGCATATTGGTAAGCTTGTCTTTCAGGAGAAGGGGCTGGATCATGTTGAAGGCGCTGGAGAAGTCAATGAAAATAATTCTCACAGCGCCACTCTCCTTATCAAGATGTGTGAGGGCCTGGTGCATTTCATACACAACTCAATGCAACTAGTGACAAATTATGCTTAAGTTGTTAATTCTTTGTGTGTCGCTGTGCACGTGTCAGCAGGGGGTTGCAGAGATTCTGTAAAGTAAAAGTAATGTACAACCAACCTTCTTCTCATCGTGCTGTGCGTAGTAAACAAAGAAAATGCTGTCTTTCTTGCCATCGGCCCTCGTTGATTGCTCCAGAGCCACACTCACATCGACCCAGCGCTGAGGCTTCCAGTCCCTCCACCAGCGCAGAGTCCCTTTCCGCACCCAGACGGACTGAGGAGGAGACCGAATAACATCAACAGCAATAATGAAAAATATTTAAAAACACTACAAAACAAAAGGTTGAAACTGATATAATCGTGGCTAGTTACAATTAGCTAATAACATTTGAAAAAGACACTTGCATTGCATCTCTCCAGTGGTTTTCTGCTTGTGGTTTCTCTGCGTTCATGTTCTTCGTTCCAGGCGGCTGATTGGACAGGAGTGAGGGACACGGAACTAGTGAGGACACCTGACAGAAAGCATATTTTACAACAAAATGTCTAATTGCGTTGTGTTTTTGAGGCAAGCAAAGATTTTAGTGACGTGACAATACATAAATAAAAGGGATGCATTTTAGTTGAACAAATGCTGGAATATTGAGTTTTTGTGATTCGATTTATTATGCATTTTCTAAATTGCAAAGATGTTCTTTCCTCCTATCAAAATAGTTTCTTCTTTAATTAGCTTTGTGAATGAAAGGAATTTCCCCAAAAAAGCTACACTGATTCTGACGTAGCGATAATCCTGACAAGTACTGCACATCTGTATTGTTACCTGTTGGACTGAGCCAGCTGATTCTAGACTCTGCATCCACATCACAGCCTGCTCCCGAGATCCAGGCCCACACCGGTCCGTCCTCTTCTCCCACCCTTTGGGGATTCTCCAAAGCCAACACGCCTGTGCTACTGTTGGCCAGAGTGCCTCCTCCTGCTTGTGCTTCCAGGTCCACGTTGCTCCATGGCAGGTCATGTGACACATCGTCTGGTGTGAAAAGTACTGGTGCAGGAGAGGGCTCGGCAGTATCCTCCTGTGGGACTTCTAAAATGGAGGGTTGAGATGCTGACGTTTTGTCCCGATCAGAAACAAGACTGTTAATAAAACTGTCGCTGGCTGGGATAAAGGATTTAGGGGCGTTTTGAGGGGTGTCTTGAGTTAATGAGTTCTCTCCCCCCAAAGGCACGACAGAGGGGGCTGCTGCCTCCAGGGCGGGGTGTCTGTAGTGCTGCTCTGTGCTTCTGCAGGACCCAGCTCTGAGTCCGAGTCAGTGCAGGTCAGGACAGACCCTTGAGATGCTTCTGTCAGCCGATCATCCCTAGTGTCAAATCAGAAAAAAAAATAATTACAATCTTTACTTACAACCGGACAAACTAATCTGAGTTTTCTTTCCAGGAACTTTCCTATCCTAGTGACCCTTTTAATCACAAGAAAATCATGAAATTTGATTTTTGTTGTTGTCTTTTTTTAATGCCATACTATGTAGCAATATACATATCTGTTCAATTGGTACAAAAGTCTGCACTGATTACAAGATCAGGCCATTTTCATATAAAACAAAACACACACAAAATAATGATTGTGACAATATTATATATTATAATAATATCTCGTATTATAATATCGACCCGACAAATTCATATTTTCTTTGTGCTTGACCTTAACTCAAGTACTGAGAAAGTGTCAAACCAAATAACCCCATTCAGGATGGAAATAGTTTTTTAACACACGCTAGCCATGGGTGATCCCAGCCTTTTTCCATCCATCATGGCGGCGTCAATAAACCAAGTCATGCAACTGAGAACAGTCAACAACACCGGCACCTGCTATGGTAGTTAGTATATTATACTGTATAGGTATGAATATTCATAAAAGTCTAGAATTCTAAGTTAATTTCATTCATTGCCCATTATATTGAAAGATGCTGCCTCTTAGGCTGAGTGAGACCTTTTTTTTTCAAAGATTAAAACAACAATTGAACATTGAACTGAATGAATTTAATAGAGGGATATGAATACTTTATGAACCCTTTGTATCTCTACATCAGAAAACAACATCAAATAACCTACACACGGTTATTGCACTTTCTTTCTGGCATTTCAATGGGCCAGTGAACTACGTCACTAAAGTGGAATGCATTGGTTTTGCTGCTGTAAAACTATCTTAGAAAGTGTTAACAAGTCGAACAGTCAGTCATGCTATTTCTGTTAAAACCTTGAAAGCTGGAATGAAAAACAACTGCAGATTTAAATTGTACTGTCTGTCTACTTCAGCTGCAGGAACACATTAAATGTAACACAATATTTCTGGGAATTTCCAGTGTAGTTCACCTTTCTTAACACTGCAGATTGACAGCAAACAAAACAAACCAACAAATATAATGCATTTTTTAATTAAACCAACCTGTGCGGACAAACTTCTTTTTTATTTCCCCACTGTGCAGTAATTGGTATCCAGCCATTTCCACTGGGCTCAGATGGAGTTACACCCACCCTAAAATACAGGCCTCTGTCTTCACCCACAGCCCACACCTGACAAGAGTAGAAAATGTTACGTTAAAGATCAATGTATAATATTATGCAACGCTATACAATGAAGAATGATCTGTGAGCCCTTTGCAGCTGGACAGAAGCCACTGTTACTTTATAAGGTCATATACTGTAACACTGGCACCTGCCACTTCACACAAACCCTCTCCCCTGAAATATGAAATATGGGACATGATGATGATGGCTTGGCCAGCTTCTAATTAGGGAGTCTCCCATATGTCAGGCTCGTAGGAATACACTCGGGGATATATAAGGCTGGGGTCCGAGATGCGACAGCAGGGACATTGGCTGGAACACCAGGGTGCTCGGGTTACAAGAGGGACTGAAGAGGGGGAGCTACACTGAAGGTGGGGTCAGCTCAGGGAGTGCAGTGCTAGCAAAGTCCTCAGAGCGAGACAGAGATACAGAAAGTCCCTCTGACCCTGGCTTCAAGCTTATCTAGAAATAACATCTAGACAGGAGACACACGCAACAGCTTAAAGAAGCCACAAGGAACACAGGGATGCATTTGACCAATACCATTAAAAAAATATATATATATTTCTAAAATGTAATGAAAAAACAGTTACAAATAACAAACAAAAAACAACAACAACATAAAACCAAAACAGCAACAAATACTCACCTGATCATTGAGGCCAACATCCACCATCATCATTTCTCCACCAATGCTGATCCAGCCTGAGCCACAAGGATTGTGGGAGTTCACACCTCGTCTGAACCACACCTGCTCATGAACACACAAGTACATGTTTGATTTGACAACATCTAAACACAATAGTCACCCAGTGATAACTGCTGTTTACCTTATAGTCTTTGGTGACTACCCACACCACACTGACGCCAACAGAAACGTGGAGGACTTCTACTTCTTTAACTGGTGATTCCACCTCAGTCCATGATGTGCCTGTTGACATTCTCACATCATCATTCACCATCAAATTCATGAACTGACTGATGAAGTGTTTTCAGCAAAGAAATCAAGCTTATAAATGACAAAGCAGATGACTAATAAAATGCACAAACAAAACAAACAAACCAGTTGGGCTGTCCAGACTGAGGCCAATCCGGACCAAGAGGTTCCCATCCCAGACCACAGCCCACAGCAGGTCTCCAGGGCCGGCCGATAACTGAGCCACTTCCTTAGGGGCCTCAACCTCCTCCCAGCTGGTGCCCTCAGGGACCCGTGGATGGATGCCCTCTCTGAACCACACCTGTACAGTGGAGAGGAAGAAAGATGGCAGAATATTTGGTTCATATAAAAGTTATCCTTATTTTGTCATGCAAGCGATGTTTAGTAAGAGTGACACCAAAATAGTTACCAGACAGGCTTCACATATTGTGGAGCTCTGCTGCCCTCCTGAGGTCAGACATTGTTGGTGAAATACTGCAATGTAATAATATAAGCAAAATGCACCCTGCGTGCTGAAAGGCATTTCATTTATTTATTTAACCTTTATTTAACCAGGAAAGTCCCACTGAGATTAGTAATTTCTTTTCCAGGGGAGTCCTGGCCCCAGAGGAGAACCTATTGCACATACAAATTTGTGATTCTGACCTGCCCTTGTTGAGACACTGCCCAGAGGTATGGGTACCTCCCAGAGTGGTCACTCATTTCCCAGCCACCACAGCTGATGTCACAAAGAGGCAGTGGGGGTTTTCTGGGGCTTTCCAAAGGAATCTGCAAAACAAATATTTATATATTAACACATTACTTATGTCATATTTGACTTAAGTTGTAATAAGTGGTACTACAAGATACAAACCTTTGCCCAGCTTCCTGGAGCAATGTATCTCCTATAACGTATCCAGCGTCTACGTCGAACACAAGAATTCCACTTTTTATCTGGAGAAAAGTTGGCTGGAAAATCCACAGCATACTCCCAGCCCTGTGGTGGTGAATAGTAAAGTTATAAGGGATGTAAGTGCACACTTATAATTTATAAGGAAGGTTTCTAAATGTACAAATTTGTGTTCCTACCCCAGTTTGGCTGGGTTCTCCGCTGCAGCTTTGATCCACGTACCAGTCCCCCTCCCATTCCCAGCTGCGGGATGGGAGCTGGAAGCTCTGAAGAGGCTGTGGGTCCAAACCTGTCACATCACTCCAAGGCCAGCGATCAGTCGGCAAAAGCACATCAGTGAAGCCATCCACTGGGTTCCACCTCTGGGACACAGGAATTTTCAGCTATTATTCTTATGTTGTTACGAATTACAATTGTTTACTTTATTGTCCTCTGAACCTGGTTTTCATAGGTCTCCTCTCTGTAGCGAATGGGGGTCTCGCTGGGCATTACATTGAGGTAAACATGGTGGTCGCAGCCTATCCCCCAACAGTGGCCTTTCCCTGCGGACACTCGCTTCAGCTCCAGTAGCATGTCATCTGCACGCTCCCAGCGCTCACTGGCTGTAGACAGACTGTACACCCTGCCGTATACATCTACCGCCCAGAGCAGCGTGATAGGCATGATAACGCTGAAGAGAAAAAATACATTTATAGAAATAGTATAGAAAATAGTAATGCAAACAATAATAAATAACCTATTATATTCTTGTGGAAAGATGGCAGTGCACAAAATGCATTCAGTAAAGTATTATTATTATTAATATATATATAACTCTTATTAATGACAAAGTAAGTATGTTTTTTTTCATTCATTTAAGTATTTTTCCCCTCATAGAAAATGTGCCTTTTATTTCGACATAAATGAATTTTATTTCATTTGATCTACTTGCGTTTACAATATGTGCTGCTCTTAACAAAACAACAACAAAAGGGCAGCTCTTAACTTGAAATTTCCCGGAAGTAGTATTTGTTCTACTGGTTACTTTTACATTCAGAAACTGATACTGTACTAATCCTCCACTGTCGAAAGACGCCTCAAAAGACGTCTTAAAACCCTCAGAGTTTCACCTTCAGAAAAAAAAGATGATGGTCAAATCCACTGAATGAGAAGTAGGCCTATTTGACTGATGCATCAATTTACCTCGTAAAATTGTTGGTTGGACTACATTATTCTGCAATGTTTGTTTAGTTTACTATTGCAAAGTCGTAGCACACGCTATGCAGCACATACTAATCCATAGTCGAAGGCACTCCAGCAGTGGTCTACCCCTGCCATAATGGGTCTACCTGTGAAGGTATCCGAGCCGCGGTTGTCAAGGGAGAAGTGGACGCGACATGACACAGGTGCAGCAGCTACTAGCATTACCTCTGAGGGCCATGCCTGGGCAGCCTGTTCAAAGAGCACAGTGAAACAACTAAAATGTTAACGTGGAACAGAAAATGCAAATTTACCCCCCAAAATTAAAAAATTAAAAAATTAAAAATTAAAAAAAGGTCAGCTAGCAGCAAATGTACAAAACGTAATTGAGTCTTAAGCTGTTCACAAACTGCAAGAAAGATCACACATAGGAAACAGGCAAACATAATAAATGACTTACATGGTCAGCTTACTCATAAGGGTACAAGCCACTGGAGAGAGAGAAAAGTCAAGAAATTAGACATTCCCACAATGATCTGAACTCTGGGGCAGAGGAATGCTCGGCTCAACTCCGAGTCCACAACAGGAAATGGAGGAAGCGTGTCTCTGATTGGCCGATGCGAAACAAGAAGCGTGAGATGCGCTTTTTCCATTGGTCCTGCACTGGACACCCGGAATATTTTGTCTGCCCGACTCCGCTGATGGACGTGCATATTTCAATAATTTATTCAGCTTTAAATTAATTATTGAACTGCGAGATTGTCTTCACCTGTTCGGTTACAGTTCGGAATGTTCAAGCAGCAGATACAACAGGGACGAAGACCTATTGTAATTGACTTCGCATTTCAGCACCTTGGATAGTGCACAGCTGCAGTTTTGTGATACTGTTATAGTATTATTAAAAATACAATAAATATATAATAAAAACTGCCCACCAACAGCGATGACAATAATGTAATTATACCCCCCAACGAATGCCATGAGATCAATGGTCATATTGTTTATTATAGTCTGTTTATTTTTTTATATATATTTTTTTACTGATTATACTTTTTGCCCCCTTAAAGTTTTTAATAGTCATTGTATATAAGATACCTCTATTTACTATTTAATTGTGTGCCCATTTCTTGTCTATTCTGCACACCCTGAGTGTTTCTGAGAGCTGAATGTAACAAGTGAATTTCTCCTTTGTGAGATCAATAAAGGCTTATCTTATCTTATCTTATCTTATCTTATCTTATCTTATCTTATCTTATCTTATCTTATCTTATCTTATCTTATCTTATCTTATCTTATCTTATCTCCTATTTGATATTGGGCCTAATTTCCCCGAATGATGGCCTAGTCTTGTTTGGTGTTATAATGACTTCTTCTTTCATTTACTTGGACTCTCATGCTTCCAAAATCTGACCAGAATAATAGGTTATAGGTATATAATCTGTTCCCAGGTGTGACATGATAGTTCGCTGTCAGCGTCCAGCAGGTTTAGTTTAGTTTAGTTTATTTATTTATTTGAGCAGTTAAAATTTCTGCTCAAAAGGAGTGGGCCGAAGCAGAAGCTTATAAGCGCCCACCCCCGACATCATTGAAATGAAAACAATTGATCAATCACAATAGTACAGGGAGCATGTTACAGAGTACAAGACACAAGAGCAGGAACACAGCATGCACACACACAACGTACCCCCCCGTGACCCAATTTGCCTGTTATATTTACATTATCAATCCTTCATTAAGCAACATCATACTGCCCCACCGGCAAAAGAGAACCTACAGCCCTCCAGAGCGGTGGTTTCAACACAGATCACACCCACAAAGCACCTCTAGAATGTCCGTATAAATATAAGTTAATAGAGTTTAACGAAACAGAAGGGAAACACAACTGAAGGAAACACAACTACATCAACTGTCTCATTTCATGTACTCGATGACTAATACAAAGCAAGTGAAAAAGGCTATCATTAAGTTATTTATACACATATATGCATACATACACACATCCTTTTTTTTCTTTTCTCTTTCTTTACAGATGGTTTCTTTACAGGTTCAGCTGGACAAGTGTCTGCATGTGACCGATTGGAAATGAAAGTCTGGAATAATAAACTGAATGATTTATAAAACATATTTTCCTGTTGTTAAGATGCATTGACCTAATCGATCTACTAAATAAACAAATAAATGTAATATAAATAAATATAATGAAATAAATGTGTACTACTACTACTACTACTACTACTACTACTACTACTACTACTACTACTACTACTACTACTACGACTAATAATAATAATAATAATAATAATAATAATAAAGATGATGATGATGATGATGATGATGATGATGATGATAACAACAATAATAATAATGGCATCATCATCATCATAATGTAGCCTATTATGAATAATTTTATTTGGATTATAATTTATTTGAGAATATAGACTAGACCACAAATATTATGAAACGTTATGAGGGTTATGTAAGAGAATGTCAGAGTGGCGCACTGAACATATCTTCATGGCGTTCTAAAATAAATCCCGGTGTCCATCACTTGTTCGTATAATAGTCTATACATCAACAATAGTCTTTTTTTAATCAACCTCTGGTATTTAAAGTCTGCAGAATGCTCGAAGAAGAAGCTGCAATACAGCACAATTTCGTTGCACTGTCGCTTTAAGAGGCTTTTGTTGCGCAGAGGCGCAACAGCAGAGCGTCACATGATTCTTCTCTTGTGACAATCCAGACAGAAAGGAAAAGCCAGAGTTCAGCTTAGTTTCAGGGCGTTGTGATGGCTGAAAACTGTTGTCTTGGTGCCAAAGGACCAATTATAAACAGCAAAATGGAGCTATTTTAACGATTACGAGACTGTTTATCAACATTCCGATCTTGACTGTGGACATTTGAAGATTTGCGTTTTCTTTTTGTCGCCAGAGGGGAAAGTTGGCGCATGGAAAGAGACGAAGTTTCCTTTTTTCCACTGCGGTTTTTGTTTGCACTTGTCGACTCAACGTTAAATGTTGCAACATAGTTACACATTGTGTTTTACTTAATTTACAAGTATTTCCAAGTGTAGATTGTAGGGCAACCCAAGGCATTACTGGACAGCTGAGATGGTGGACAGTAAACCTCTGCTTCAGGACAGACCTCCCGCCTATAACGCTGTCCCGGGAGCCCACGAGTATGGCCCACCACCACAACAGAGCTATGGTGCCATCCCTGCCGCTGTTCCTCCGCCGTACCAATACCCCCAGGGCCAAGGCAAGTATTGAATCTCTGAGTGATCAACTTTCACTTTCCGTTTACGACGAAGTAACTTGGTCAAACAAAGTAGTTTGATTCATTGTATCCAAGCGGCTGTCCATTAGGCTATTAGAGTTCATATCCTAAAATATATTTAAAAAAAACATCTATGTGGGGAGGGGACTGTATTACAGTAGGCTATAGTTGTTGCACTGATATACAACAGCCAGTGACTGTGACGGATGTTTGCATGAAGGAAGTTGCTGGTTTTCTCATAAATGAATGTGTAGCTTCCTGTCATAAGATCGGTATGAACCATGTCAACCCTTCTTGTTTATCAGACCATGGCCAAATATTTACTGATAACGATTTCAAAGTTCACTGTCACACTTCACAAGAAATACAAACATTGTTAGATATTTTCTATGTCACAAATTTAGCTTTCGCAGTTTCTTTTTATACAGAATTATTATGAATTTTTACTAGTTTTGTTATTCAATCATAGACCTATTTCAGAGATTTTTCTTCTATGTATATTAAATGCTATTTGTAGGTCACGGTAGAAAGTAAATAGTATTTTTAAAATCTAGGATACCCTGCTGCCCAGACGGCCCCCGCTGTATCCCAGCAGCCCTATCCCGGGACATATGCCATAATTCAGCCCTCTGTGGTGGTGGTGGGTGGCTGTCCGGCCTGCAGGTGAGCACTCTCCTCTGCATGTGATGTTAATATTCAGTTGTTTGTGTTATTCACTGAATTTGAGTTGACTCGTGTTCACTGTGACTAAAACATTTTCTGCTCTGGTTTTATGCTGTGAAGAGTTTCATAGCAAATGAGTCAGCCTACTGTCAGCTGATGTCAGCTGCAGGCATGTGATGGACAGGTGTGGCCATGATGGCCCCGACATGGGAAATAGATGGTGTTTTGTTTGTTTATTGCCTTTAGTGAAGTATTTATACATTCTGTAATATTGTAAGACTCTCATCGAATCGCCACCTAGATGTGGAGGAGGGTTTGAGCGCCTGAATGATCCTAGCATTGTGTTGTCAGGGCATCATGCCCCTGGTGGAGTCTCCCATGTCAAACAAGTCCTAGCCAGCCCAGGTGATGGGTCAGAGCGGTTCAAAAGCCCCGTATGAAACGTTAAGTAAGCCCCATGGACCCACCACTTTTGTTAGGAACCATAGGGGCTGGTGCACTTCTTATAATTTGTGCGCCACGTGGCACAAATTAGTGGGTGGAGATAAACGGATAATATCCTAAGAATTGTTCTTAGTCATTTGACCCGTTTGAACAACATGATAAGCTGTTAAGTTAAATACTGTAACTAGTTTTTATTTTGCATAGAATGACCAGAGCTAGTAAGGATTTTGTTGTTGAAAATGTGTCTGACAGGCGGTGAGTCAGGTAACAGGTTTTTGTTTCTGAGCTTATTTGACAATTTATAAATACAGTAATCACATGCCGTGCAATAAGCAACAGCACAAAGCAGGAGTACAAAGAAGGTTGTGTAACATGCCATGATGTTAATAGTACAGAGTCAAGTGTCGTGTGCCAAGTACTGAAAATGAGATTTCCCATTATTGTTCACACACTTGCACACATTTTTTTTAGGATCATTATTATAATAATATACATAACAGGTCGCTATTAGGTCGCCCATAAACCTGTGCAGCGGGATATGTAGAACAGTATATTTTAATAATACATGTTGTGCCATTCTGCCCTGATTGTTTTCAGTAATATTTTTAAATAGAAGAACCAGTGGTTCCCTATGTTCTTCATTCTCATGTATACACTTCCTCCTGTATCAGTGTCAAATTTATAAACTTCCACCAGCCTCCAGCTAATGTAGTTGGGGTCATAAGACCATGAAAGCGTTTGGTGTACATTTTACAGTACTTACAACTTTTTGATTTCTCAGTTAATTTTGACCCACTCAAGTCTTGTTTTAAGAGTCTGAGAGATTGCTAGAAAGATAATAGATGGATGGATTATTCTATAGATATTAACCTACTAATAGGTAAGTAATAATAGCAGGCTCTGACTGAAACTGTTGAACTTACTTGTTAAATGGGGTTGCATTTTTAAACTGCATTTTTCAACATTTTGAGTTGGAGTACAACTTCTGTTAGAATAATCTTCCTATTCTGAATCTGAATCCATTTGTTGCAGAGTGGGGGTCTTGGAAGATGACTTCACGTGTCTGGGCATCCTATGCGCCATCTTCTTCTTTCCCTTGGGCATCCTATTCTGCTTTGCACTGCGCCAGAGAAGGTGTCCCAACTGTGGGGCTACTTTTGGTTAGAGAGACCAAACCGTTTCCAACACGAATCTGCTCCTGTTTCACTGCACACACCTACAGTACCGCGCTCAATGTGACATCTTTCCATCTTGATTTTGTAATCTTTACTTTACTTAAGTGACAGTATGTTATTACCAACCTTATATTACAATGAATTATGTTGACATTTTAGAGCATGTACAGTCAAATGATGTGGATCATGTGTTGGAGAATATATTATCTAGCAAATGGAAATGTTAGTGCCTTCATGTAATGTCATCAGAAATTCCACTTCTTTGTTTTGTGATTTGAGTTGTTTTAATATGAGCAGATTGTCCCAGTTGTATATTACATACCTAGTATGTTGTTAGAATATTAGATATTTTTCTTCTGCTTAGTTATTAAGTGCTTTAATTTTTGCCAATGGATTAATTTGGGCTCAATTAGCTAATACAAATAATATATTCAAAATGACTGATTGCTTTTCTAAATGATAGGGGAAAGTAATACCATGTAAATACTTGTTTGTTTTTATTGATGTAGGGGCCATATTTGCACTGACTATTTAATCTGCTAGATTGTGCTTTTCCAAGGCCAATGCAGACCTCAGGAACATACAATCAGACAAGCTCTCAGCTTTTACAGCCAATCACTGTAGGACTTTTCTCCACTTCTTGGTGTGTACACACGAGATACCGATTATGTGTGGACTTTTATTTCCAACCCAGACAATCAACGGAGTCTGTTCCAGTTATTGGGTTTAATCAATAGTCAATGTCTTCCATTGTTGTAACATGTTATAAAGCTGTCTGGTAGAAATAGGGAATTATTTTAAACCTTATATCAGAAAACTGCACATGCTGTTTGGGGTTCTTTTATACACAAGTTACTGTAATTAAATAATGTTACGCAAAACATTGATTGGGAGTCTTAATTGCATGATATATCAACATCCATTGGCGCAACACATATCTGCAGACTTATTTACAAAAGGGGAGTACACAATGCAGAAATAATCTTTATTTACATATGCAGTATTGGGCTTAAACCCAAAAAGTGCACACACTGCGGTAATAAAATTGTAATAATTAAAGCAAAATAATTGCACTGTATTTGTCCACAATCTGATTTAAATATATTTATAATAAGAATCGTATGTCCATGGTTAAGGCAAAGACGTGATCAAATAAAAACATGTTGATGGCAAACACTGTAGACAAAGGCTCTTACACTGTCTCTGTAAACTACCATGTACAGATGACAGCTAAAGAACCTCTGTCTCATGGAAAACTTCCATCATAGACTGATATCTTAGATAAACAGGCAAAACCATTTGCATTTGCCAAGACACTTAGGGATAGAGATCATCTCTGGGCTTTTTATTCTGAGTAAAAGGTATTTTTTTGCAGCAGACAATTTTATCATAAGCAATCGTGACACACACATCTTAAATACAGTCCTCAACAGTACAAATTTCTACTGTCCTATGGCAACAATAAGAACATGTAACATTCACTATGCAAAGCGACGGGTATTTTGACCATATTTATTAAATGTGTCAAGTGCAGGTCCAAACGTGGTAACTTGCATATCATCACCACCACAAACTAAAGACAGAACTTACAGAGAAAGAAAAGTCTTAAATATAGGAGTGTCAGAGTTTGCAGTCAGGAAATCTCATAATCCAATGGCATTTTTCAAGTCAGTGCTGGCCAAGTTCAGTTTCACCTGGACTGGACCAAAAGTTTTTCAATGACAAAGTCTGGGTCCTGCAGCAGGTAGGCGACTCGTATGGGGCCACATCAAATGACCGGTGCCGAGCGGTCATTGGTGACAGTGGGACGTAGCCGGACAGTAGAAAAAGGGTTCCCTCCACTGTGGAAAAACTTTAGCATCAGAACAAATGCAGGAAGGATAATGCTAGTCAGGGATCTTAGTGACTTACGCCAGATATGGGGCAGATGCTGGTCTGGAGGTGCCGTTGGATTGTGCCGACTGAAAAACACAAGACATATCATCTCAGACCAATCACAAATGACAATTGTTAGGCGTTTCAGACCTAGCCATCTCAAGAGGCTTGTGTTAAAATTGAATAAGACCATTTCCAGGGGGTAGAGCCACAGGAAAAGGACTTAAACTAGATATATATTTTTACTTAGGTTTTGATTTGTATATTATTGTGACCGGAGCCTTTTTAACAACTGATATTGGTTGCACTAATGAAGTGGTGATTGAGTGGGGAGGGAGCAATAAACTTGAGGTGTTTTCACACATGCTGGAGCGCCTACTGGGTCGACCCAAGACGGCCTAGTTTCAACTGAATTTACTTCAAATTAGTTCAGTCCGTGTTCACACGCGCCTGCACCAAATGCCACGTAACTACAATCAGCTGTTCACTGAAGTTATTCCCATGGCAACGGGCATCGACCTGTCAATGCGCCGGCACGCACATGTGCACTTCCCTGATGTTACGCTATGGTCACTCTTCTCCCTCGTGGTTAAATACAAATACAATGAGAGTAGCCAAAATATTTACTCAAGAGTAAAAATGTTTTAGGAGAAAATTTAACTGTTTCACCATAAAAGTCTGATTTACGATTCAGCGTGACATAAATTATAACAAAACAAAACATAGAATAATGTGAAAAAAGGTAATCTTTTCAATGGGAATACCATAAGAAATCACTATGAAGAATTTAACAACAAAACACATCTATAATATGCATCAAAATGAAGATATTTCACTTAAAGATTTACTCACAGTGGCACAAGTTTTATTTTACTCAAGAGTACAGACACTTCCTTTTAATATTACTCAGGTAGAAGTAAAACGTACTGTATGAAAAAACTGCAAACGTGCAATTACTTCAAAAGTTAAAAAAAATGTAACTGAGTATACAACCCACCTCTGCTTAAACAGGACTATAACTCAAACACAGCACAAGGAAGTGGTTGCATTTTCATTCATGTAATGTGTCATAGCTGCCACTAGGTGTCAACAGTGGATCGCAGTGAATGCGAAGGAACGTGTGCACCAATATTCCCTGTTGTACAGCATTATCTCTCAGAGAAAGCATCCACTTCCTTTGTGTTAATTTGTATAAAACATCATTTGCAGTAAATTCAGAAGGGTGTGTCTTAATGTATATCACTTTCTAGAAGACATTTCTCCCACAAGCCCGATCAGTGCATCATATATAAAAGCAACAATATTGTTAGTGAGTAATCCTGATTCAGTCTCAGTTCAGGGCATAACTAGCAAACCGCAACAACTCCAGTTACTTAGGTATTATAATATCCGATGAATATTTAAGAAAAAGTCTTTTGCCATAAGAATTTATCAAGTATAAAAGATGCGGACCCAGTAGTTTAGACCTCTCTGTACATGTGCTCATTTCCATGTCATTGTGTCAGTTGTGCATAGTTTCTCTCAAGCGGTAAAGCTTATGAACATATTTTTAAAAAGTGCAAAGATAAAAATACAACATTTTTAAAACAATCACTAATCAAATCGCTGAATGTTATTCAAAATGTTGTGGCTCAACCTTGACCCATCTCCAAACAAATGACCTCCTTTTACCCGTCCTCCGTACAGATGGCCAAACCAGCGAGGGAGCATTTTTCCCTTACAGTGACAGTGCATTCCTGGGTAACCCCACCTCCCCAGACTGCCACCTCTCACCTTTCGCTCTCTGGACCAACCTGCTTGGTCGGAAACTGGCTCTAGTACTCACACAGCCATGGCATACTTTTTCAAAATAAACTTGATGCTTATCAATGGCCCCTTCTTTCAGTACAAGACAAAAACACATTAGTAACCAACAATAAGGAGAAATGCAGACCCTCTGCTGTGCTGGACGCAACATAAACCCGTTCTATTCTGAGATTTGTTTGTGTAAGAAAGCAAACTCCTGAGTCACTGCAAACAAAATAGGCGTTGAGCTCATGTAGAAATAACCTTTAGTTGTCTGGACAGAGAATGATGAAATGAAAAGATATGCAAAAGGAGAGGGGCAGGTGTGGGGATGTGCGGATAAAACCTACCGGACCAACCCAAAGGAATGAGGAACAAATACCATGAAAACTGCTCTTGTAGATCAATAAACAAAGCTCTTTATATTACACAGGCAAGAGAAGAAAAACATGTCTACAGTCTCCTTTAGATAATTCACACCGACATTAAAGTTGTGGGTTAATTTTCATCACTTCTTCTTAGATATAAGCAAAAAACACTTATTGTCGCTGTGGCGTTTACCACGGTTATGCATTTCAAAACACATGCCTACATTAATGCGCCCAGCTATAAACATAAAGGCGTTATTTTACAAACAACACTCAGAGGCAGAGAAACAGAAACACCATGAACAACCCACACCTTGTCCATAAAAGTGAAGCCAGTGTTTGCTGTTCCGATGATGGTGCAAACACTGGCCGCCAAGTATTTACATTTAGCATCTGAAAAGAATGCCACAGCTTTTGCTCTTTCTTTGCATAATATGTAAATGAAGACTCAGGGATACAGTAATAGCACATGTCAGTGTCTCGAACAACAAGTACGTACTCTGGCCACTAGTCAGACATGAGACTGCAATAAAGAGAAGTGCTGAGGGTCCATAACTGTGCAGAATCCACTAAAATTGGTATAATTCAAACGGTGCCAGCTTTATATGACCCTTTCTGAAACATCTAGATTACAGAAAAGTTTCAAATCCACAAGAAAAGACTCTTACTTTTTTGCTTATAAATAATGAATAATAAGATGAAGGAAGTAAAATGAAACTATAAGAGTACTGGTCTCTCACGGCATAGAAATATTTGGCACCTTTAGCTGCCATTATCGGGAAAGTCAGGTGACACCAAATGTATCACAGAGGGCTCATGTTTCAAGGCAATGACACCACCAATTTACGAAGGCCTTCATCAACAGTGAAGAGCTGAGAGAAGCGTCTACTGTGTACACCTGCAGTCACTTGACAAGTAGCAAGGAATGTCAAATGTCACATGCTACAACATTGGCGAAAGGTATTTCAGTTCATTCACGTTTCGGACTCACTTCTAGGGCAACTATTTAGATAGTTCGTCTTCCTATACAGTAAAATGACCAGAAGACAAAAACATTGGATGAAAGACTTGCCGAGGAAGAGGCTGCGGAGGGAGTGGGTGAGGACTGCTGGTGGTTGTTTGTGGAGTAGATGCTGTTTTTGGCTGGGTTTTGATACGACACGTCGCTGTAGTCCTCAGGGGGCAGCACCATGGTCGCCTCGTCAGTCTCTGTGTCCTGATGGTGCAGGTTCACCACACTCCTGCTGCGGTACGAGGCCACAGAGACACTGGGAAGAAGATGACGGACATGTAAAGAAGATATATGAGGAGGATAGAAATGGGGATTGTGCCGTCACATTGTTCAAAATTTCCAGTTAGTAATTAATGAACTAATGATTATAAAAATGTAAAATACTATATTTCAGCGATAACTTTAAAAACGTTCTGTTGCTGTAGTGTGTTAGACGTATGCAACAGTTGTAGCCTTGCACTTGGACAAACATAACCACAGTTCCTGGCAGGGTGCCTTAGCAGTGTTGAATGATGGATCATATGCCGAGGACAAAATGTTCCTACCGGGATACTTTAACCTTAGGGAATCTTAATCTTAACCTTAATCTTAGCTCAAATAACAACGAACTCAGCGGATTTTGCATTTACCTTTGTTCTATAAATCATGACACATGTCTCTTTTCTAAAGAGAACCGCCTTGTGTAATGTACAGTAGGGTATCATCAGTGTCTCCAGTGCATGATGTAGTCTAAACTGTGGTTTCTGTACTTTGCAAGTGCCTCTCTAAGGGTGGAGTAGTACGTTAGATCTAAGATGTTCAAGCAAAAGGGACTTAACTAATTCAAGAAAAGCATGAAGACCACTCCCCATATTAAATTAAAAAATGAATAAGGCATAAAACACTTTGGGAATCAAAGGTTTAGGAAGAGGAGAGCCCAGCACTGAATTATAAAGGTGATCAGTCTAAGGGGAGTAACAGGAGGAAGCCCTGCATACTGGCTGTAACATGAGCCCAGACACTGGACACGTTTCTTTACCTGTTGTTATTCACCAGTGGCTCAGTGACTGCACGGCAGTACGATGAAGGGAACCAGCCCCTCCTGCACATACGAAGACAGGACAGGACACTTGTATTAGATATTGTCCTGAAATTAGTACACACAATAATAATTTAAGCATGTAAAATTAAGTGAGAACTGTACAGGATTAGAGATTAAAGTAGATTATAATTGTTTTGCAGCACAAACTAACTATTCTGATGAGCATAATGTATCAGAGTCACAACATCAATGACCTGCACTTACTGTATGGTTGTTTCTCACCACGATAAATCATACAGCTATTTGTTACAGCCTACACATGTTCAAAAATAAACTTGACTTCATAATGGTGAGCTAAGAAATGCCACAGCATTTTGGATAAACAGAAGAGGAGAACATATCTGAGAATTTAGTACATGTAAATTAGTACATGTAATACACAGGTACAGCCACCTCATTTTTGGGGATAAAGGCTCGTTCGCTTCACTCTTCGTATCACAACAACGGGGTATGGTATTAAGAAAACACAACACCACGTTTTTATTTTGGATTTGCTTCAGGGAAACGCACTGTAGTTGGATCTACAACAATACATTTTGAACAAAGCACTTTTGGTGGAAAGCATGGTTTCACCATAAATGTTGCAGTATTCAGTGAGTCACAACATGTGTCTGGACAAATATGAAAAGGGGCTGACAGAGAAATCTACTACTTGGATGATATGAAGCTTTCAGTCAGGTGAAGCCAACTGTAGTAACAAACATCGGGTTATTAATACTTAACATGACTGTCAGGGAATTGAGCAGCGTGGGGTTTGTGTGGTTTTCTCTCTCTCACTGGAGTCACCTGCACTATAGCCTGAATCTGGACATGGATTTCATCATCACAACGTATTTCTGCTCAAACAGAGCCTACAGTTGTGTTTTTTATATACAATGCTTGCACAACAATCAGACCATTTAACCATTTAGGCCTGAAACGCCTGGACAAAAGGCCTGTGAAAACCTATGGGCGATTTCAGACAAGACCCTGAAAACCTGAAGTTCCTGAAGTATTCAGCAATTGTGTCAACGCCTACTAAATGATTGATTTCTCAGCCTCTGTAGCAGATAGGAACAAAATTCAAAGAGTATTTGAGAGCTTACACTTGTGGCTTTCCTGAGAGATTGGATTTATTTAGATACACTTTCACAAAAATAAAATATGTAAAAGCGAAATAGTGAAATAAAGTATATAGCCCTCTTATACTAAAATATAGGCCTATATTTTTTATGTTAAACCTTTGTAATTTGTCGTTTGAGGTCACTTCAAAAATGTCTAGCAGCTTCTCTCTAAACCCAACAATATCCACTCTTTAAAATACAATTAATAGTTGTATATAGAAACATGGGAAATAAATATAACAATTATTAAGCTATAAAGAAATATAAAGCTGGTGATGGGGAAGGGCAGAGTATCCTGCTCCAAACAGATTTCTCTAAAACACAGCAGGAGGAGAAAGCCCCTCCCCTCACTGCTGCTCAGCGCTGTCAGCAGCTCTCCTCTCGTCCCGCACTTGACTTCTCATAAAACTACGCGATGGAAAGAGCATAACAACTGTTTTCTGATTGTTTTTGAGTAAAAACTTTTGATCGAATAAAACTGTGAACATCGCATGTTGCACGCTGCCACATTTATGTGTAAGCTCTATAAACGGACTGTAGCTGGGTTGCAACCCGAAAAAGTGAATATCTCCGCAAATATTTCACCAAATTACACGAAACGAAAAGTGTTGTGATGCTGACGCTCCCGCGCCTCTATTCTGTTGCATTTCATTGGCTCAAAGGCCGAGAATTGGTGCAAAAACACCCTTATACTTGAAAATTGACGTATATGCTTTCCCGGCCTCAATGGTAGAATTGTGCAAGAGTGCCCCCGGCTTTCATGGGTTAACTCACTGGACAATGCTGTTCTGACCACATAAAGGGACTCAAACAGGACAATTATGTTTGAATGGGTGACGAGTGTAGGCCTATTTGACTAACTTTCCATTCTTTTCCAGTTCTCCATACATCCAGCCGTCCCTCTCATCAGGGATGAGCAGAGCTATGAAGTCCCCCTCATCAAAGCTGATCAGAGTGCTGTTGTTGCCAGCGTTGTGTGGGAAGATGGTTCGCACACGAGGCCTTTTTACCACGTGATTCAGACCTGTAGCCACAGACACAGACCTGGAGAGGCCCCCGTCATCACCATGGTCTGAAACTGACAAATGCAAGCACATTTTTACATGCAAAAAATCAAAATAAATTATACTATATTATTAAATGATTCAGAAGAACAGATGTGGAACATATTGTACAAATAACATTTACCTGGTTCCTGGTTTCCTTGATCAAACAGGTTTGCTAGTGGACTGGTTTGAGCCTTTTTCGGGGGAATCAGGGGATCAGATATGTTCTGCCGGAGTAAAATGGAAATATTTAGAAACACAAAAGTTCATGTGTGAAAAAGCAAAGACCTACCACACTATGACGAGATGGCGAGGGGGAGGGCATAGGCGTGATGGACACTGGTGCGCGCAGAGCTTCTATCATGGTCAGGACATTGTCGGGCATGTCCGTGGCATCATTACACTGATCCTGCCACGTGTTTATCTTTTCTTTGAGAATATCCTTGGCCTGTCCAGCAAAAACAGAAAGCACAAACAAAGTTGAGCAAACAGAGATAAAAAAAAAGAAAAGAAAAAAAAAAAACATGAGCAGCATGCATTTTGCATTGAAATAACCTTGTCATGGAAAGCAGCAGTTTGGTAAGCGAACATGCAGTGTTTGTCCACAAGGAAACAGAAGCGCCTTTTCTCCTCCAGTAACGCCTCTTTACAGCCATCTGCAATAAACAACTGCATATCCATCTGCCGCGTCGTCAAGGTCTCCAGGCACTGCCAACACGTAAGAGGAAAAGATGGCTTTAGTTCATATTCGGAGAATAAGTTAAAAAATGCATAAAGTCTTTTGATAAAACAGGTTTGCTTATCTTGAGAGCCACATGCCTAGCATCAATGCGTTCCCTTTTATTGACAATACACAAGCAACACAAAGGATGCAGGGTAACAAAAGGTGATGTATTCCTTCCAAATAGCCTACTTGCTGTTGCAGTCATTATAAAATATAGGCTTGCACTTCAAAAGGGAAAAAGGGACTTATCAGCTCTGACCGCTTGTGTAAGCGAACCATTTAAACAGAAATCAGCTCGGTGTGATATTGTGGGACATAAATGGAAAAATGTACATTTGATAAAAAGGTGATCAGCAATTATACAGAGTACCGTTAATAATTATGATTTTAGTTTAGTATTGATTTTAGGTTAGTAATTACATTCTTTTGTTTTTCTTAAAACATCGGTGCGAGTCCCTATTGAAACAACAGTGTCACCTCAGCTAAAAGAACGAATCTGCATAGTTTCCTACTTTGTTTCTCAACTTGTTACATACACCAAAACTATCAATGCATGTTTCACCCTAACCCTAAACACATCTTCTATATCCTCTTTTCTCAAGGTAAATCAATCAAATCTATCGATCTCCACTGGTCTTTTGTATAGCAGCTTTTTAGTAATATATTAACTGCTCCCCTATACATGTCTAAAACCTGTCGAAAGCATCTACAATGTGCCCGCCCACGATGTACTGGTTCTTTATCCTCTCCATCTGAAGACGGCATTCAATTCGCAGGCTGCAACAACTGTTTGAGAAAAAACTACATTACCCATATAGTACTGGACTACAAAAATATTCCTATTACTGGCCATGGACTTCAATGACTCAAACATGAACCACAATAACAATATGAAGCCACACAGAAAACAGACGATGATAAAAAGCTGTTTTAGATTTACCTTCCACACCTAGAGCTTCATCACAAAAATAAAAAATACTCTGGTGAAATATTCCACTTCCTGTCCTTTGGTTCATCCTCAGAGAAAGATGTCGTATTAACACACAGTGAGATCATTAACACACAGTGAGGTCTGCTCCTCCACGCAATGTATGCAAATTAGACATGTGGGTTTAAGTTTCTCCTAAATGAAGCAAAACCAAACTGCCTTTATTTAGGCCGTTTATTGAGGCGGCTCTTTAAAACAGTGAGATGTGACTGTGCTGTGGCGACACTAACTTGTATTTTGTCACCTTTATAAAGTTTGGCTTGTGCAGAATCGTATTATTTTTTTTGTTAAATGTGCGCCTGTCAATCAACAGTGGTTGTGCATGAATCACTCAAGGGTGGGGGCGAGGGGGGCGGGGGATTGGCAGCGCGGTGGCTTATGGGATGGCACATAGCTCCTAATCGCCGGTGAGTTAGCGTCAGAGGTCCCTATGCTAAAGTGGCTATGATAGTTAGCATTGAGGCTACGTTCCCTAACTCCTTCCTAACTGACAGCCCAATTCGGAGGCTTCTTATCATGGCGGACGCTGACGCACATCCGGTTTGGTGTAAGACCTCTTACCAATTTACTGCTTTTGGATTCAGCCTTAGCTATGGCTTGTTTTTTCATCTGTGCTGCTGTCGAACTATACAGCACTGAGGGCCTGTTTTTTTGTTTTTTTTTCCATTTTCTCCATCCTTTTTGGATATCAATTTGTTTTTTGCTTGATATACAGTTGTGTTCAAAAGTGTACATACCCTGGAAGATTTTTTGACAATTTTTTTGGGACAAATTTTCAATACAACAAAAGATAACACAAAATGTTTTTTTTACTCATAGTTAGTGGTTGTGTGAAGCCATTTGTTGTGGAAAAAAAAAACAGTTTGCTCTTTTTAAAATCATAATGGAAAAAAAGTACCAAAATGACCCTGATCCAAAGTTTACTTACTCCCATTCTATGTATTGCCCCCTTTAGCATCAATGAGAGTTTGGAGTCTTTTGTGATAGTTGTGAAGGTTTTGTATATAATCTCATGGCAAAGCTGCCCATTCCTCTTGATCATAAACTTTGGATCAGGGTCATTTTTGGTACTTTCTTTTTTCATTATGATTTAAAAAAGAGGAAACACCGTTTTGTTTCGTTTTTTTCCCCCCCCACTACAAATGGCTTCACACAACCAACTATGACTGAAAAAAACCTTTTTATGTTATCTTTCATATTCTTTGAAAAATTGTCCAAAAATCATTAAACATTATGCTAGGGTATGTAAACCTTTGAGCACAACTGTATGTGCCTCGACCCATACAAACCTGCTTTCACAATACACATATTTTTTTCATATTTTGAAAAATGGCTGTGGACATTTTTTGTTGGTCTTGTTTCCTGCTTCAACCGATCTTGAGCGGCAAACACTTCAGCTTTTATGGACCCTGGGGGTGGGCACTACCTGGACCAAAGTCACCGATCTCTGTATTTGTTTTCTTATAACTCACAGGTTCAAGTTAACAATATGTAGTCCTCCCTTAGGGCTGGGTTAAAAGGTACCAGTATGGTATTTAAAAAAGTAGAAATCGGCACCGAATACTTGTGCTGGTGAAAAGTTTTTTTTTAGATTCCAAGTTTTGATGCCGGGTGATAGGTTTGAGATAGCACACTTGTTTGCCCCAACACAAATACAATAATTACCCCAAAAATATTGGTATTTGCTCATTCTCTTTGGTGGTTCTAGATAATGAATACTGTGAATACAAAAGTAAAGTGCCATTCAGATGCTGGACTCTTTAATCAGTAGCAGTTGGTGCTGAAGAAAAACAGCCACTGGTCAGGCTTACGTACACACCTTAGTCTACCCAACAGTGACTCACTGCTGAATAGTTATTTGGTGCTCAAGGAGAGCATGTAGCTACACATTTGAGTAGATATTCTAAGTGGATATCACAAAGCTCAGGTACAATTTATCAGACAATTTATACAGTCAAGCCTCTGCAAATGGGCTGAACCGGTAGCTTCAGCTTCAAGGAAGGGCTTCAAGAATGTGTCTACTTTCAGACGCTAAATTGTAAGAAAGAAAAAAAAAGGGCGCTTAATACTGTCTTAAACTTCAAAGTGTCCCTGTAAATGGTATGACAGATTTACAGACACACCCAAGAGAATTTACTGACATTTTAGTCACAATTAGTATAGCACAAAGTCCCAGTTTGTGTGTGATTGAAGAATGCATTATTTCATGATTTTGCAAAACACAACAGTCGGCCTTGATGAGCCTGCACAGTGCACATACCAAAACCTCTCACCTCACTTTCTTTGTTTTCATACTTGTTGGCGTTCTTGCCTTGGCTTTTTCTTCTTAGTTTCTTCAAGTCTGAATGAGACTTGTCTAGAGAATCCTGCTTCATCTTGTGTTCCATTTGGTACCTCTTATAAGTGGCCTAGAAAAAATATTGTAATGTCAGCAGACCATATTATAAAAAGGTTATTTCATCCTTAAATACTGAAGCATCTCATTTAACACTTTAGAACAACGTTATTTTGTTATTGATAGACTCTCAAGATGCAGTCTACTCACTGTCATGTATTTGACATCCATGTCAGTTTTCTTTTCCAGCTCTGTGATGATCTCCCGATGAAACCTTTTAAACTTCATGAAGAGGCGTGAGGAGAGAAAGACACAGAGAGATGGGTGAGTATAAATGCAATAAGGAGGATGGACCAGTTTGTCAGCTTCTCTGTCAGTGGAGATAACAGGAAAAGCACTTTTAGTCTCAAAGTGAGAAGTGGAGTGATACTGGGAGAGAGTATGGAGCGCGTGTGCGGGGGTGAGAGCCAAGTCCAAGGTTGCGCGTCTGAATGAGTCAGTGACAAAGCGTGGGAAAGCCCACAGGCTTCTTCAGCGCTGTCGTTACTGTGAGGGTGTTGAAGCGCTTCCATCACCAGAACCGTGTTGCCATACAGTTAGCACCCACGTGGGGCACATCCAGGCTTCACTAAACACACAAATATCCAGCACACACCCTCAGTCAGGTTCATCAGGGCTTTACTGCTTCTATTTTACGCTTTGAACTGATTCTGTGACTCACTAATAAGACAACACGCCACACAGTGAGACACAAACCTTCATTTACAGAACCAAATGTCCCTAAAGATTCAAACGATTTTTTGTCAATTCATATGAAGCTTTTTTATCTTTCAAAAATAATAGGCATATTATTTCTCTGCATTGTTTTGGAGTAAGAGGACACAGTTAATCCCCGCTGGTGTTCTGAGGGCACGTTTAGGCCTGTCTAGTGTCCTCTGGAAACACAACAGGTGTATCTACTGTATCCACCCTGTTCGTGTCTCCACACAGACTCTGCAGCTCCACCTGCATCTCCTTGTGCAGGTCAGAGATACATCTCCTTAGTCAAAGATATATATATATTATGTACATATACAGTGCCTCCCGAAAGTACTAATACACCTTGAACTTTTGCACATTTTGTCACGTTTACAACCATAAACAAAGATTTTATTTTGAATTTTTACTGAAAGTTCACACACAAGTAACAGACAACTGTGAAGTGAAAGCAAAATGATACATGATTCTGTTTTTTTTTTTTTTTTAAATAGAAAAGTGGGCCGTGCACAAGTATTCATACAGCATTTACGGAGTGCATTAAGTAAGGATTAAACAACGAGGAGCCGTGCATTATACAGTTATAATGCACAACGCGGAGTCAAGAACACCACGACGCGCAGCGGTCCGCGAAGTGCATTATAACCGTCTAATGCACGGCTCAGAGTTGTTTAATCCGCTTATACCATGGTCCCACAAACGTAACATTTTATAACAAATGTTGCTTTCATTTACTAAACTCGCTAAATATGCCAAACTACAGGGACTACTTTATGTGGGCTTTTAAGTGGCCACTGTCTGAAGGCTCGTCTCAGAGCGAGTCATTCTCTCGCTGTTGCGAGAATCTCCGTCAGGCTCAACGAAACATAAGCACACGCTGCATCGCCAGAATCACAACACAACAGGACTAACCTTGCACTTTTCTGTGAAAGTAAACACCGATATGCGGCCGGCACTCCTGGGCAGGAGTTATTTAACTTTTACGCTGTTTAACCTAAAGCTAGTTAGCTAGCTAGCAACCTGTAGCTCAACGAGCTCAACTGAAACAGCTGCAGTGGAGTCGCTTACACCTCAGCCCCACGAACTGAAACTTTTATGTGACTTTACTAATCCAGCCAAATATGCTTAAGTGCATATTTGGGATCATTTTATATTGTTTTAATATAAAACAGGGATCGTTTTATATTGTCTGAAAATAATGGATAGTGCCTTAACCGTTAACAGTAGAAAAGGACAGCTCATATTTTATTAAAGAGTACCTAAACGGGCGTGCCAAAGTCTTTCCCCACCCACAAACAAAAGTCAAAAATTGCAGTGAAAGAGGCGGTCTCTGAAGTTTGGGGGTGACATGCGGGGGGTGTGTGTGGGCCTTTGCATTGGCACAATCACAGCAGACTGATTACGTGGGAGGGACTTGGTTATATACCACAGGTACAGGGGCAGGACAATGGGCAGGGGCAGGACAATGGGCAGCATCTGATGATGATGTGTGGAGGCCGTGGACACTCTCCAGCCAATCAGATGTCTAATGTCAGATGTATAATGTCAGAATAATGTCAGGGACCAGTGGACAACCCTATGAGACACCCACTGAGACAGTTTATCAGTAAAAAAAAACTTGATTTGGTGTTTAGTTGCTCTTTAAAGGAGCTATATCATGCAAAATCGACTTTTTGGAGCCTTTAGCCTTGTTGTTATGCTATTTCCTTATCAAAAACACCCCCAGAGCGGTTTTTGGCTTCATTCACGCAGTTCTAAGTAATCCTCCTGAATCCTGCTCTCTGAGCAGCTGTTCCGCCCTCTCCTGGTAAACGACTGAGCTGTTCAGTTGTGTCATCACAGCGGAACGGAAGTGCTCTACGTCTGTAATGTATTGCCTTACGGCCTGGTTTTAATTTATAAAACAGCTTTTTCATTATTTTTGTTGTAAGAGAGAAATAAAAAATAAATAAATAAACTTTCCGATGCGTCTGTGCTGTCCCAGGACACTAAACAAACGCACCCACGGCCGGAGGGTCCATGGATCTGAGCAGAAGTCTTGTTTTTTTAAGACTGAGCTCTTTCTAACCTACTCTGGACGCCGCCTGTTCTTTTTTCTTACCCAACGATAATGTCACGGATGCGCGTTTGGCTACGAGAGCAACAGGACTAGTCAACCTTCCTAAAGAAGAGTGCACTCGCCAGATGTTGGAATTTCTTTCTGGGATTCAGCGACTATATCAACCAACCTGATGGATGCTTGGTGAACCTTGGCCAGAATCAAAGTGGATTAACTTTTATAACCAACGCAATCCCATAACCCGATGGGGAGGCCAGGCTGAGCGGTGAGTCAATCAAAACGCGTGTTAGCGTGTGTGTTAGCCATTTATGAAACTGTGTTGCACATGTCAACTCCTTATAACTGCATTATGTGAAGTAACTTTTTGCAGCGATATTTATATTTATAATACTGCAAATGTGGAATGAGCGGAGAGAGGGGCGGAGTTAACTGAATCGAAGAGTCTTGTCTTCCGGGTAGGGAAAATACCCCCAAAAATACTTATATTTCTCTCAAAAATGAGTACTCCATAGTGATAGAGGTACAATATATCATAAATGCCTATACTTTACTTTGGAATGGCTAAAATAGCATGATAAAGCTCCTTTAACTGAAGCCTAACCTAGCTGCTTGCTCTCCTCTATTCCCCATTCATCAAAAGTTTTGTTTTGGCCAAAAACGTTGAAATTAACCACAAAATCCATCTCATTCGTTCATGTCAGTCACTAATTAAGCGTTTGTCTGATTCAGCTGTGTTATGCGTTGCTATGGCGATGCCCGCAGCGGAATGATATCCCAGTGATTTAACTACCGGACTACGTGTGCGGTTATACGAAAATAATGCACGCTTGTCAGCACCCACCAGCCAATCAGAATCGAGTATTCACCCAGACCAGGGTATAAAATGCCTTTATAACATTCCTCATGACTGCACAAAGTTCACACCTTGCCCTAACCATTAACTACTTGCCACCCGCCTTAAGCAGGTGCATATTCACCAGTTCAGCTTTACCCAAATCTAAAATATTCTCAACTCGAGCTTACAGACTTTAGGCTTTACTGATCTTTTTCCTTGCATTGTTGCTTTGATGTCGACGCTTTTGTGACATTTCCCCCCCCCCCCCCCATCTACTTTTTGCCACTGTTTTTTTGTTTTTTTCCTGCCGTGTTTTGTCGCACTTGCATCGTTTTTTTAGTCACTTTTGCTTTTACCTTTTTTTTGTTGCATTTTCATCCTTATTTTCTTTTGTCACTCTTTTTTTTATGCGTTTTCAAGAAGGTTTAGATTTGGATAAAGCCAAACTGTGAAAAATGTTCTCGGGTCAGGTGGGGGTTAAGAGGTTAAATAGATGCCACGTGTGTGTAATCTACTCTCAGTATAATTCCAGCTGTTCTGTGAGGGCCTCAGAGCTACGGTCAGAGTGTATTGGTCACTAAACAACATCATGAAGGCCAAGGAGCACACCAGAGAGGTCAGGGATAAAGCTGTGGAGAAGTTTAAAGCAGCGTTAAGTTATACAAAGATTTCCCAAGATTTGAACATCTCACGGAGCATTGTTCAATCCATCATTCGGAAATGGAAAGAGTATAGCACCACTGCGAACTTACCAAGACATGGCCGTCCACCTAAACTAACAGACCGAACAAGGAGAGCACTGATAAGAAATGCAACCAAGTGACGTCCTGCCGCTGAGCTGGGGGAATCTGTACATGGGACAACTAGAGTCGTACTCTACACAAATCTGGCCTTCATGGACGAGTGGCAAGAAGAAAGCCATTATTGAAAGGAGGCCATAAGAAATCCTGTTTGAAGTTTGCTAGAAGTCATATGGAGGACACAGCTACCATGTGGAAGAAGGTGCTTTGGTCAGATGAGACAAAAATTGAACTTTTTGGCCCAAATGCAAAACGTTATGTATGGAGAAAAGCTAACACTGCTCATTGTCCTGAGTGCACCATCCCCAGTGTCAAATAAGTTGGGTGGAACATCATGATATGGGGCTGCTTTTCCTCAGCGGGGACTTGGAAGATTGTAAGAATAGTTGGGAAGATGGATGAGGCCAAATACAGAGACATTTTGGAGGAAAACCTGCTGGAGTCAGCAAGAGAATTGAGGCTGGGGCGCAGATTCACCTTCCAGCAGGACAATGACCCTAAACACAAAGCTAAATCTACAATGGAATGAATGATTTAAAAACAAACATATCAATGTGTTAGAATGGCCCAGTCAAAGTCCTGACCTAAATCCTATTGAAAATCTGTGGAAAGACCTGAAAACTGCTGTTCACAAACACTTTTCTAATTTGACAGAGCTCGAGTTGTTTTGTAAAGAGGAATGGGCTAAAATGTCAGTCTCTAGATGTGCAAATCTTGTAGAGTCATCCCCCAGAAGACTTGCTGCTGTTATTGCAGCAAAAGGGGGTTCCACAAAGTATTAATTCATGCTGTATGAATACTGTACGTGTGCATGCCCGACTTTTCGGTTTTCTATTTTTTTTGAAAAATAACAGAATCATGTATCATTTTGCTTTTACTTCACAGTTGTCTGTTACTTTTGTGTACACTTTCAGTAAAAAATTCATAATAAAATCTTTATGTTCAAGGTGTATTACTACTTTCGAGAGGCACTGTAGATTTGCACAGTACAAATAAATGTACTTACATTTTCTTCCAGCTCATAATGAACTTTCCGGTGAACCTCTGAGATTTCCATCAGAACCACACCTGGCCCAAAAACAAGAGCAAAGATTCAAGTCAGGAGAGAATGATTACTTTGAAAAGACATTACATGAAACACAGAGCTAAGTTTTGCTGCTGTGTGACAAAACTACAACCTCAATAGAACGAAAACTGAAATGTCGTGGGTAATACTTGTGATTGCAATCTGTCCAAACCAGATGGCCTCCAAGATGACTGGTTCCTTTCCAACGTATTGTGTCTGGCTTTTTCTATTCAGCAATGGCAGTTTAACACAGCATGTACCGATGCACTACTTTGAATCATGTTTGAGCAGTTTCCCATAAATTTTGTTTCCTCATTTGTATTTCTTATTATACAAGCTGATGAGAAATTATCCATACAAATGTAAATGTGATGCAAATGTAGAGCATGAACAATGTTACTGTGTTCATCTGTAAAACACAGATAATACCTAAGCCCTGTTCCTAAATGTCAGACATTTGAATGCGTTATCTGACAGCTGTCCAGTGTTGCTTGTGAGCTGTACCTTCACGTGGACATGTAAACAAAGTCCTATCAGTCACAGTCACTGCCTTAGGCCACACCTGCCTCTAAAAAGAGCAGCTCATTTTGGTGACCGACAGGACGAGAATTAAAAAGAAGCATGAGCTCAATTGGGCTTAAAAAGCTCATTTAAATTTTTTTTTTTTTTAAGTAGCAGACAATAAAGTCACTACATATATTCTTACATTATTTTACTCTAAAACCTGAACAGTATTCCCACACTTGATGGATTAACTGAACTGCAGTTATTTCATACCCATGTATGAAATGCTTCATGTCAAAACCATTGAGACGTGATTGTTTATTGTGATTGCTGTTGCCAAGTAACAGGTGTGCTAAGTAATGAGGAGGAGCGGGATTGTGAGATTGTGTCACTATGTGGACTGTCTCAGTCACTAATCCAATACTCAGCACACTGAACCCCGATAAAAGCAGGCAAGTCACAGTCCTGTTTATCCAGGCTCCAACCTGCCTCATGAAGTCATACCTGGAAACAGTTCATGAAAAAACACTGAGCGTCACTGAGGAGAACACTGGTGTCTTATAGGATGAGTACAAACTGAACATGCCTCTGAATGTGTAGAAATGTATTTCTCTCAGGTTTGGATACTCAAAATACTCAGAATAAAGCATTGAACATAAAAGTTATAGCCTCAGAAAACCCTGGCCACTGTCAAATCACTGGCAGGACACATCACAGAGTCCTCTGTGGTTTTGGGCAATGAGGAAAACACCCACACTGGCTGAAGCCACATGACACAGCCTGCAAACATGAATCATGTAAAGTGGTTATGGTGCCAGTTTAGCAGACGATGATCTACAACATTTTCAAGACCAAAAACAGTGCTGTGAATAATAATGGTATGGCGGAGCGGTTAGCGCTCTTGCCTCCCAGCAAAAGTTCCTGGGTTCAGTTCCCAGACTGTGCGGGCCTTTCTGTGTGGAGTTTGCATGTTTCTCTCCCCGTGTCTGGATGGGTTTCCTCTGGGTGCTCCAGTTTCCCCCATCAACCCAAAACACACACACAATCTTCCAGTCAGGTGATTTTGACCATTAGCCTGGCTTGACATCTGGAGATTGGTCCCCAGGCGCCCCACGCGGCTGCCCCCTGCTCCGGACGGGTTTCTCCCAGCGGCGTCCAAGGATGGGTCAAATGCAGAGGACAAATTTCGTTGTACAGTTGTTGTGTATTGACCAATAAAGTAACTTAACCTATATGCAAACCCCTGCCTGATCGATGAGAGTATCGGATGGTTTGTTCACAATATAAACAGAGTGGATATTGGAGTGCTTGAATGAAAGCCGTGTTGACATCTGAACTGGGACACAGAAGCAGGAGGAGGCAAAGGTAAAACAGGCGAGGAGCACTAGTCCTCCAGTGACTCTCAAGTGGATCAAGTTTCGAGCCGGCTTTGTGTCACTGGAGATCCGGTTTCCATCAGATCTGCCTCACTACATCCATGAGCTGTTTCCCATGAGAAATCCCAAGATTCATTCAGCAATTTTGTAGCCGCTTAGCTATTGCACTGGAACAGTATTATATGTTTGTGCACTCTGACAAATTCTACACTGCTATTTTCTTTTTAACAGGTCATTTTCAGTAGGTAAACGGCGATAACTCGAGCTGAAAGCATCGTCTGTGGTCACTTAGGAGTGACTTTAGACGACAAGTCAATGCTGTTGTGAAATTATTATCCTAAATATTCTACTCACATCAATCATTTAGAGAAACAAATATGTCCTGAACTGCAGAGCCCGGAACCAGACACAGTGCCAGGTGGTGCTTTCTACTGATGCTGAAATTAATTAGCAGTTTTTGAGATTGACCAACAAATTATGATTTAATCAAAGAATGCCACTAGTGGCTGTGACTCAACGTGCCAAACATAATTGAATTGTAAATTAGGCATGGGCTTTGCTTGTATGCAAACATAATGCAACTATTTGCCAGATTGCGGGTTATTAAAACAAAAATGACCAATAAAAGATGGGATGGTCCCCAGGAAGATGACTGCTGTGAGCCTTCATCCCCAGATCTTGAGCTAGGCTCTTGGTCAGGTGTAAGGATAGCTGGAGGATTAACCCATTGTGCATTTGATGTGAGAAACCGGATAACCAGGAGCAAACCCATCCCGACAACGTTTCGATCCAAATAGATCTTCCTAATTTCATCCATTCGGATCGAAACATTGAAACGTCAATAAATGCAGTCTTTTTGGTGTAAGTGTGCAGGCTTTTTCATCATTCACCGTTTACCCTCGTCATCTTGCACCTGATGATGTGCGTATATTTTTGCAGTTATAACATTGTTATAGCCATGGATTGTGACGTAACAAACCCACCAACATGAAAACCTACCCAATTCTCTAGAAACTGGGGATGGTGTAGCATTCTCTCCCATCTTTGACACAGCATCAAAATATAACTTCCCGGCCAGAATCATTGCTACAAATAAAATAAAAAAATCGTATTAGTTACCAGAGACAGCAGCAAAATAACTTAATGTGAGTATTGAAAGAATAGAATGTGTCCTTGTAATGCAAGTAAGTAAGCGTATGCATTATAATGAATTTGCAAAATTCCCTAATTCCCCTTGTGTTCATTTGTGTTAAAATGTTATGTTTAGATGAAAACTATAAATAAATGAGTGTTATTTCAATACGTCCACATTTGTTTATCCAATATAAAAAGGAAACCTCTTACCAGCCACAGCTTTCTCATAGTTCTTGCCCAGGTTGACCAGGTTCCTCAGCCCTGGGTTGAACTGTTCCATTACATTCTGTTGAAGGAAACAAAACACAATACAGTGGCATGCTAAAGTTTTGTCATCAGAAGAAAATCTCCCCTGAGTCTTCACTTAAATTCAGTTCCAACAAATTATGAAAGCAAATGAACACCATTTGTTCACAAGCTGAAGTCAAGGAGGATGTCTTTTAATGGATGACGATCCTAGCCTACACCTCAAAACCCACAATGGACTACATCAAGAGGCGCAGGCTGGAGGATTTGCCTTGTCCTTCACAGTCTCCTGAGCTAAAAGATGCACACGCTGGATGGAGGTCTGTGATTTTGGGTCCATGTCCAAGATTTTAAAAACCCACAAAACAAAACAACCAAATAAATGTCTATTCTACATAATTGTTTTGACAAGTCAATCCCAGGGAAACGCTCGGCCCAAACAAACAGGAAGCACAGGAGCATGGCACATGCAGCACAAAGATATTATATTTACTATAAACACGCGGGGAGCTGCCAGACGACCAGGACGCACGCACTCCGTTACGTCGTGGCCTTTTGAGGCTCCGCACACAAACATGCGCTCGTTGTCTTGTCTGCTTCTGACATTCTTCAAACATTCCAATTTTTTGCGTCTCCTTTGCAGATGTTTGTGTGTTGCTTAGCCAGGTAAAGTGGTGACATGGGGAGGCTGTACTGTGACGCTAGAAGTGTGGAGTTTGTTTTTGCTGACGAGTTAGCTGCAGTTTTCAGTTTGGCCGCAGCATCTGTTTACGTGCTCGTCCAGGAAAGACCATATTTATTGTTTTTTATTTTTTCTATTTTAAACAAAAAAAATCGAATCGAAAATCGAGATCATTCAATATGGGGAAAATAATGGATTTTTTTTTTTTTTCCCATAATCGCCCAGCCCTATTCCTGTCATAGATAAATGTTAGTGCGTCAACCGTTCAGAATGGTGACCCAACCCTCCCCTTACTGAATCGGGTCACATCATAGCAATAATTAAACATTGAATTAATCGGTTTCTATTGAATATTAAAGCCTCGTGATTTAGAGGTTTATACTCATTGTTCTAGTTTATACTTATTACTGGTGAAACCCGGAAAATTAGAATATCGTTCAAAAGTTCATTTATTTCTGTGATTCAACTTAAAATGTGAAACTAATATATGATATAGACTCATTACATGTAAAAGTACATATGTCAAGCCTTTATTTGTTGTACATTTTATGATTATTGCTTACAGTCCATTTTCAAAATATTCAAATTTTATGATTTTTTAATATGGGCTTTTTACCAGCTGAGACATAATAAACCAAATGATAACAATGCAATGAGTCTCCATCCATCTATCTATCTTAGTTTTACAGTTTAAGTTGAAAAACAGAAATTAATGCACTTTTTAACGATATTCTAATTTTCTGAGTATCACCTGTACTGAGCAAAATGTTGAAAGCCTTGGCAGTAAAGCTAGAAATGTTTTATGTGACCCAACCCACCCTGCGCTCCCCTAATTTCAGTCTCAAATGTAGTCTTTGTAAATTATCTTGATAAAACAGACTGTACCTGAAAAAACTAAACAAGGAAGTGGTCCAGGGTTTACCCCAATATATTGACGACATGTAAACAAGTGGCGACCTCCTTCTCTCTTGGTACAGCTGTGTTTGTTTGCCTTTTTCTGCAAACTGCATCTGTGGTCTCTGTGTTCCACACTGTTTTACTGGATGCTTTTGTACGTCTTTGCCGTGTTTTTGTGGAGGTTCAACTGATTCTTTTTACTGCAGAGAGTCCATAATGATCCTGAAGAAAGCAGCTTTTAAAAGTAAACAGCTATCTTAAGAGCTAAAGACATTTAAGATCTACACATTTCTTCTTCTGAAACACTGAAGAGGAACCAAGAGCCCCCCACACCTACAGCACAACAAGACCCAAAGCTAAGCTACGCATGGCTTCTATCCCTCCTATTATCTAGCTAATAGACGTTCACTGGTGACTAAAACAAATGAACTGCTAGTGTAGGAGGAAGTGGAGCTGACCAGTGCAGGACACCACGCTCTGAAACAGGGACAAACCCAGGAGGCGGTGCACTGTTTCAGAGGAGCACTGAAGGCTGCCAGCCAGGTTTCTTCCGCAGCGGCTCAGGACTAACAGTGTACAGCCGTACAATGACAAATGATTTTCCCAGAATCACTGTAAAAGGTGTTGGATAGTGCATTTCCTGACACACAGAGAGCTCATAGGGCAGCGTGCCATTTTGTGATGGCTACTGAACACTTGCTGTATAATCTTACCACACAACACACACAGCCAGCTAAATTATTAAACCTCTGGCTGCTTTTCATCATACCAAGGAGCTGTTGTCTCAAGAGAGAGTGCTATAAAAACATTACATTGTCTTTAAACCTAAGGTACCATGAAGAAAAAGCCCTAACTGTTGCTACAGACACAATTTATGTTAACAGTTATTCCCAAAATGAAAAATGAAACAAGCACATTAAGTTAAATAGTAAAAACACATACGATGATAAATGTTTTAGCTAAATCAGTTTTGATTAATTATTACCTTACTATTTTAGCGAGGACTTGTGAAGACAAACCCAAATGGGAAATGTTTTATTGTTTAACATCAACTGTGTAGTACATTGGTAACTGATTATGCTATATTATGTGCAAGAAATAAAGTGGATTAGAAACCTTTTTTTTTACAATGATTTTGTTTTTGTTTTTTTACACCTGACCAAGTAACATTTTGCTGCATTTGCTTCCTCATGGATTAGGCAACTTTTGAAAACAGTAAAACAGTAAAAACAGTAAAAGAGGGTTACTGCTGCAATTGTGTAGCAACAATATGTAAAACACCAAGTCACAATGCAGAAGATTTCCAGTTAAATGAGCCACAACATCCACAAGTCAATAGCATGCGCACACAGAACAGATGCTATCATTTCACAGAAGCGTTACGCAAAGGGTGGGTCGGGCAGGTTGGCAGCCTATCTCAAAAAGTAAGCACGGCACTCCTCGGGTGGGGCCATCTATTATCCTCAATCTAGTGATTCAACAACTGTCATTTTACCTGAGAAGAGAACGAGTTTCCATATTGCTCTGTGACCATTTTCCATAATCAAAAGGGGGGGAAAAATGAAAATAACAAGGGATAGCCTGGTAATCTGAACTTTTCAGTAAAGTTGAAAGCTGGTGCGTTCACTTGCCACACTAATTAAAGACACCTGTGAAGTCTCGCAGAGCCACGCGTTCCTTCGTTTCAAGGATAGGCTACATTTCCCTTCAGTATTGGGAATACTCTTTACACTCACCTTGTATGTCCCTTCCGTGAGCTTGTTCACTTCCTCACTGGCGCTTTTTGACATGTTGACCCGTTTTATCCGTGATATCCAGTGATAAAAATAAAAAAAAAAAGAGAGAGAGAGAGAGTAAGAAAGACAAGCAACAAACTCCAACGTTCAACCTGAAGAGAAAGGGACTACGTGTGTGGATTCCTGTAGTTCCCCATAGCCAGTAAAGAGAGGCAAAATCCGCGCGTATCCGATATAATACAGTAGCAGGTAATGGTAAAAGTGAGTGAGTGTGTCCGCCGCCTGTTGCCGAGTGAAGCCCCGAAGCTGTCAAACTTGTCCGGGGAGGGGCCTGCGGAGGTAGTGAAAGGTGGTTGAGTCAAGTTGCCGAACCTATGGGGGGGGGGGGGAAACAAAAGATATAGCTACTTTTCCGGTGTGCGTCTTTAAGAATCTCTGCGTCAATTAGCGGATTTACACATGGCTTTAGAGATGCGTCCTACAGGAACCATGTTCAAGGGATTGCAATGCTCGACAATGAGCCAGCCACACGCGCGCGGCTTGGGCTAAAATGGTTTTACATTGAAATCTCCGACTCGCTCGAGGTGATTATCGCTTGACAAAAACATGAGCGCCAGGACCAGGTGGAAAGGTGGACGCGCTCTCTGCAGGCTACAGGCAGAAAACAACAACAATAATAGGTTAGTAATAATCAGAATGATATATGGAGGATTTTCAATCACTCGAGATTAGTTCAGAGAATAAAACAATAACAATTTAAAACCGATTTAAAACCCAATACAACTATTTAAACATGTACAAAACAAAATGTGTAGCCACGTGGAGAATAATACGGGTTCTACAGTTGCCCACATAGGGTGTACATTGTTTAATTTACTAGTTAGCCAATTTTACTATTCATTTATTTACGCAAACTTATTTATTTATGGACCACATCTTGCCATAGCCTCTTAACATGCATAGCTTTTTAAAAATTGCTTATTAGCCACATTTTACAACCTACTTAAACCATTTTAGTCTATGACCCAACGCTTAGACTATACCTGTATGTGTAGCCATTTAGTTGGTCATTTAAATTGATTTAAAACGTCAATCTCCCAAAACTTAAAATATGAAATTATTCACCACTAGATGTCACCCTCGTTTAAGTAATACGCACTCCCCTGCTTCAATCAATAGCATTGCACTTTTTCTAAACCTTACAGCACTCTATTGTAGCAGTAGCAAATGAGAAAACTATCATCGTCCAGATTTCACCTTTTTCAGAGTCATTAATGCTGATTGCTTTTGACATTTGTCACTCCCCCCTCAAAGCCAGATCGAAGGATTTTTCCATTGTGTGAGGCCAAAAAAAATAAAATAAATCCAACTCTTTGTAAATGTCATTTGGTGGTGAGACATCGGACAGCTCCCTGCAGTCATGGGCAGCAACAAAGGAAGCTGAATGTACAATGTGATTAGGGCCCGGGGCTCTGAAACGGTCCATATCCCGTATAGTAGTGCGTACGATTTAATTAGGCCCTGAATAAAAAAAAAAGAAAACAGCTTTGGTGTCTATTTCCTCTTTTCCTTTTGGCTCTCATCATCTACTCAACTCACTGGATGGCTAACAGAAAATACAGCTCAAACCATTGAGCTAGAAATAAAGCTCAGATCTACTGTCTGAACAGTGGCTCAGACGGCAGAGTGGTTCACCTTATAACTAGAGGGTTGGCGGCTTGGATCCTGGCTCCTACCAGTGTCTTTGTGTCCTTGGGCAAGACGGTTTACCCACCTTGTCTTTGTGCATGTCTGTGGGGGATATCAAGAAAATATGAAAAAGAAACTGTGACTTATTCAAAATATGCAAAATAATAAATATTAGTCAAGAGACGGGTCATTTTCAGTCACTTTAAAATGATAATTCAAGTACTTCAATTTTTGACATTGATTGCAATACGTTGTTTCCATAGTGGAAACCGTTGCACTGCAGCAGACAATATTCACAGTGTGTCGACCAATCCACATACATGTATCTGTACATAACCATAAAATGCATAGAGTGAATGAATCTACTATACTGTTATAACAAGAGTTCAGACAGACATCTGGAGTTCTTTATAATACACTTAACAATATTTTCATCATAGTTTTTAACCACTGTCTCATAACAGAAAAAAGCCCCTCTATCTTTGAGCACCTACATTTGCATGACCATGTTTGAGATATTGAGTGCAGTTTATTGCCCCGCATAGTCCTGGACAGCTTATTCCAGCCCTGCCTGTGCTCGAGCATGCCATGTGACCACTCATTTATTGTTTCTGATGTACAAACGCCCCAAGGACAGCAGGCTGCGGACTGCGTTGTGCTGCTGCTGACATATTCAACAGAGCCTCCTTTAGCTACTCCAGCAAGGCCATCTTTCTTTTCAAACATTTTCCGAGTGAATTTTTCCATTGTGAGACCAATAAAGTTCTATTGTATCTCTCATCTAAGTGCTCATACTGTATAGGCTACAACACGGACTGTGGCTTAACAATGCATCTTTTTTATTTGAATCCCTCGACAAAGCTACATTATTCAAAAATAATGTTCTAAGAGGTAATGCTCATGTGCTTTAATCATTGTTTTCCTTCTCTTCAGAACTGCGCTGATAACACACCAAGGATGCAACAAATCTGCAAAACATTCTTCATTCGTTTGTGCCATTAGCTCTGAGCTGTTTTTGACGCCCGCGATGACGCTCATTATTTTCCACCATGAAATGAATAACAAATCTGTTGGGTGAATTTTAAAACCTTAAGCTGAAACCCAATTGCACGTTCTGAAATCACAGCTCGGTGGAATGTGGAGCCAACAGCATTTGCTCAACATTACAAAACAGAAGCCTATGTGCATTATTTCCATTTCCATTCCAAGTGTTTAAATCAAACTGCAATTTACAGCACACAAATATGGCAAGTAAGGATAGCAGAGGAGGAAAACAAATAGTCAAGACTTTTACTAGTAAGGTACTTTTTATACTGGACAATATATGTGAAGTTATAAAACCCAAGCGTTTATTTCTTGACAGGAGTTTATATTGTTATATTATCTCCTCACACCGGACTCATAACAGTGCTGGGAGAAGTCCATGTAGATGTTGCTGCTTTGATTTGACTATAGGTCACCAAATATAAGGTTCCAATGCATTAGGTCCCATAATGCTGTATTTTGATGACAGACAGCTAAATAGCATTGTGGGTGTCTAGCTGAGCATTAGGAGCATGTGGTTTAGTTTTAAGACAGTTTAGTTGCTCTTATGACTGAGCAACACATTATCCTGAAATACTCTGTGCTGTCGCTTTAATTACTATGTCCTACACTTTTTTGCCGGTTGCCATGCTCTGCTGTAAGTACAACCAGGATGTCTTTTCAAAGTTTATAGACTTAATGCAAAAATAATGATTAGGTGCTGTTGATGGTACATGTCTAAAGCTTGTCAAATATGATGATGAATACCTAAATTAAATGTACTGTAAATCACAATCGGCAAACTGTCTAACTTTGTGCCTCATGCAACCAGACTCATTTTGCATAAAGATGAAACTGCTGGCTCACAGTTAAAAATGCTGAGCCGCCAGTTCCCATGCACAGCATTATGCGCAGAAAGACAGACTAATATGATGTATAGCAGGCTTGGTAGAGATAACTGAGTAATAAGTTCCAATAGAGCTGCTACACTCCTCAATCTATTGTCACTGATGTTGTATCACACTTTTATTATTGACCGAGCAGCAGTTACACCGTGTGATGGTGTTGTATAGAGCTGCAACACACCTTGATGCATGAAACATAGTAGATCAGCATTAGTATATTAATAAAAAAGCATGTTTAAGCTTATTCTTATGATTAAATGTAGCGTTTGTATCTGTACACTTTATTGTACTTGTAGGCATGTTTTTACAACCTGTCAGGAGCAGTGAAGCACCTGAGGACCCATCTCCAGATCTTGATCAGGATGGTGGAGGTGAAAGCGGAGTGCCTGGGGGAAACCTATATGCTCAACTTTCAGAAGAAATGGTCCATTGTTTTCAAGGCTTTAGGCAAACTTTGTACTGAGAATTGAACACAGAAATTCCAGCATTCTGGCTAATTTAAGTTTATAATTCAATTGTAGCGACGTTACCATTCCCAGCTCACTTTAATGTCGTTCCTCATACATTTAGATAGAGGTACATTGGTTTTTAGGTCTTTGAGACTACAAACATGATCAAATGTATATACTCTAACTGGAAATGCTACAATGAAACTGCAAAACATGCTAGATTAAACATATAGAATTACATTAAGGACAACTGCAAGTATGAATGGAAATATTTATGTGATGGCTGTATTTCCCAAACGGAATAATTTTCTCTGCCCCATACACGAGCCTGAGGGCACTCCGCATGGATGTGTGCTCCTGTTGATATTGTGGTCAGCCGTGTGTGAAAATTTAATAACACTCCTGATGTCAAGTGGCACATCTCACTGGAGCAGCAGGTCCTGCAAGTGTCACTGACACGTAAACACAGTGAGCAAAGCCGTCCTGATTCCAAACCTTACTCCAGAGAGCCCCACTGCTGTGGGACCCCAGAATTTATGAGGCAATAACGGGGAATTACAGTGAATGTGAATGGTTCCGATTGCCTCTGATAGCATGTGAGATGGTGAGAATATAGTGTTTTTATATTGGAGTTAAAGGCTTGAAATTGCTTTTACAGTAACTAAGTAGTTTTAGAGAGGAACTTGGATACATAAAAACACTGTATAAAACATTATCCATATGCCAAGGCACGGGTTCCCAAAATGAGGACTGAACCACCCCCTAGGGCCAAGGGGCACTGCGCTATGGATTAAAGTTGCCTTCAAAACATCATTTAAAATATGTATTTGTCTTATCTTGTATTTCAAGATAAGATAAGCCTTTACTGATCTCACAATGGAGAAATTCACTAGTTTCAAAGTTTCAAATAAAAAGATACATTTGTAAATTGAGGTCCAGTAATAAAATGAATGATCTCAAAACATGTTCTTACATCCAATCTTTATGATCACTGGTGCACTACTTTTCTCTGTGAATTGACAGTAAAACTTTCCTCATCTTTATCGTTTTTACTTCTGTCCTTGGATCATTACAAAAAAATACTTCAGACTGGACCATAAATTAACACAAACCAAACCAAAAAACATCAAATTTACGGAGCCTTCTTTTTATGCTTGTTTTAGCCTGGAGCGGCGCATAGGGTGATCAGTAAACATTTAGAGACACGCCTCGATGCCTTGTGGCGACATTACCTCTGAATCTGATCCTGTAATCACCGCGTTTACACCGGCTCCTCGTGGAATCGAGACGTTCTGATCACTCCAAACATCTCTAAAGCTCGTATGCGACACAGAGTCCTCTCGCCCACGGTTCTTGTCTTGAAGAGCTGTCATTCTCCTCCACAAAGCCCAGTACTCAGGGACACAGTCTCTTTGAAAGCACAGTTACACATGCGCTAATTGCGTTCTTTGTCATCGTGTGGCCTTCAGTGCACTCACAAGGTTGGTGTCTGGGTTTATTTTAGGCCGGTGTGATTTTACAGAAAACATGTAGTGTTTTTCATTGTTTGCAAGGCAAGGGCATTAGCTGATCCTGGGCAACACACAATCTCTCACACAAGTTTAACAGGTATACCTTTGGTAGCATACTCAGCCATGTAGGTATAACTAAAGGTGTGAAAAGTTGTTATTGCTGTAGCTAACATTGCTTTAGAGTCTTCTATTGCATAGGCACAGTTTAGAATCTTAGCTAACAGAGCTGCCTTCAGGACAAAGTGGAGCCAATACATTGTGTCCCGCTGGATCTGTTAAGGCCAGATTCTAATTAGAAGAGTCGAGGCAGAAGCCCCCACTCTTCCCATCACCTGAGACCCGTTTCACTGAATTCATTTTGTGCTCGCCACCCCGAGGACTGCATATTTATTGTATGCCGGAAATGTGTTGACAGATGGCTGTTAATTACTTTCACTTTTTCATCTCTGTGCAGAACCATCGCCTTTTTCTGGATATATATTGTTGATATTCCTACAAATACTAAACACAAAAATAAAACAGTGCAATAGCCTTGCATTGGTATCAATGGCAACAGGTTGTGTAACTATAGCAGAGCTTATGATTGTCTGTAATTCAATTAGAGCTTTTTTCTTTAGTTAGGTTTTTCTTGTGATTTTAATAAGAATAAAGCGGTATGACTGATAGTTAGGATTATACACTTTATCATATGCAGTTGTTCTCAAAAGTTTACATTATCCTACAATTCCTTTCTGAAAATATGAAAGATTTTTTTTCCCCAGTCGTAGTTAGTGGTTGTGAGAAGCCATTTATGGTCAAATAACTGAGTGTACTCTTTTAAAATCATAATGAAAAAATAAACTTCCAAAATGACCCTGATTAAAAGTTTACATATCCAGGTGATCGTGGCCTGAAATAAGGTCAAAAGAGTTTTTGAGCTCCTGACAGACCCTTACATCGTTCATGAGTCATGGGGAAAGCAACAGAATTGTCAGAGGATCTGCAGGAAAAGATAGTTGAACTGTAAAAAATGGGAAAGGATTATAAAAAAGATATCCAAGGTACTGAGAGTATCAATCAGCAGTGTTCAAACTCTGGAAAATGCAGAATTCTGTTGAAACCAAACCACGGTCAGTTCGACCAACAAAAATTTCAGTAACAACTGGTAGGAAAATTGTGGATGAAAAGAGATCATGTGACATGACGCCTGTCGTATTTCCTCCTGCCGGCTGCCAAGGGTATATAAGCACATTGCATTCACTCCTTTGTTCTCTGACGTCACTCACTTCCTGGTCCAGCCGGTGTGTCAGTGCGTTCCTCACTCCTCTGAAGGACAGGCAGCGTTGGCTTTAGATTTGATTGCATTTAATGTAACTACTGGCCCTGTAATCTAGCTCCGCGTTGTGGTAACGGTTCCACAATGTGGCCCCCAGATGCTCTTTGTGCAGGGATGGTGTGCGTTTCGCTGTCATGGCCCCACACAGTATAATTCAGTATAATTCCACCAGCAAGGTTAGGTGCCAACTTTTAATTATTATTTCACAGGTGATCTGACCCGCGCCGATGCGATGACGGCGCTGTCCTAATGTTGTTGCCTTGTCTTTTGTATTTGGTTCACTATTGTCAAATGAAAACTATTGTCAAATGAAATTATGTTAAAGTCTGCTAGCAAGAGATTGTGGTTAATAACATTAAACCAACTGAATTTTTAACAAATGAAAAACAGAAAATAATTTATTGAAATGAAATGTATAATAAATAAAACCTCTATTTTTGCTAAGTATGGACTCCGGAGCCTTCTCTCCGGTGGTCAGTTTATTTTGGTTTATAATATTATTTTAGAAATGCCTTACCGCTCTGTCTGGTCACAATAATTTAATCAAAAATTGGTGTAGCTGCTTCAAGATGCACAATAAGGAGGCACTTGATGAAACATGGCCTGCATGTTGCCAGCAGAAAGCCAATACTTTGCAAATGCCACAAAGTATCCACTTACAATATGCAGCACAGAGAACAGCACAGACTGTTTCCCAACATTTCTGAAACAATATCATTTGGAATGATGAAACCAAAATGGGACTTTCTGGCCACAACCATAAACGTTACATTTGGAGGGGTCAACAAGGCCTGTGATGAACGGTGCACAGTGAGTCACAGAGGTGGATCACTGATGGTGTGGGATGTGTGAGCTTCAGGGAACTTGGTCAAAACTGATTTCAGGATGAATGCAGCATGTTATTAAAGAATACTGAAGGTAAAGTGTCACTCATCAGCCTTGAAGCTGCGCATTGGACGCACTTGGTCCAACATGACAACGATCCAAAGCACAAGGCCATGTCTCATTGGCTCCAGCAGAATAAAGTGGAGGTTCTGGAGTGTCCATCTCAGTCTCCTGACCTCAATATCATTGAGCCACTCTGGGAAGATCTCCAACGTGCAGTTCATGCAGGATAGCCCTGGAATTTACAGGAACTGGAGGCTTTTTGCCAAAAAGAATGGCCAGTGGAAAATAAAGAGGCCCATCCACAACTAACACAAAAGAATCCAAGCTATCATTAATATTAAAGGGGTCAATACACTGTGTATTAAGAACTGGGAATATAAAAAATATATAAAAATATAAACTTTTGATCAGGGTCATTTAGGTTGTTTCTTTTGTCATGATTTAAAAAGAGTAAACTCAGTTGTTTGACGATAAATGGTTTTCAAATATCCACTAACTATGCGTGATTTTGTGTTAGCATTAATATTCTTTGAAAAATGGCCAAAAAATCTGCCAGGGTATGTAAACTTTTGAGCACAACTGTATGCTATTCCAGATTGACCAGTAGTGCACCATGCCTCTGTTTAATCAACGGTTATTACGGGTCAACATTTGATTTGCAACAAATGTGCGCGTACAGACACAAACCTCTGCATTTGTTATAGGTTGGGTTGGATCCAGTGCTATAAAGAGTGTAGTATATGAGGGTTTATTAATCAATTCATTTGTTTATTAATTAACAGGTTGGTAGATTAGTCTTAAAATTGAATGGGGCACCAGTTCGAAAAAGCTAACAAAATAAAAGTAAGAATAAGAGGCTAAACTACAAATTTATCTGAAAGATGTGAATTCTTGAATCGATACACATTGACTCTTAGTCTGAAATAATAAACACAGACATTACCAAAGCAAACTGAGGTTTATGGAGGTTTAATGATCAAAATCAATTAACAGCATGGAATTTTGAAATGCAAAAAAAAATTACAGAATGGGGTTTAAAGGATGAATAATCAGATAATATTGTTCTTTAGTTTATCTGAAAGTCAGTGTTAAGTTAAGGTGGATTGCTTTTATTTAAAGTGAGTCCAAACGAGCGAGAGCCAGCTCTGTGGATGATGCGCTTACGACAAAAGGAAACATATGAGGTCCTCCATCTGGATGGGCTGATGTCCGATTTTGGTCGGTATCGACGAGGTGCTTGGCTGCTTGGTCGTGGTGTCTTTGTCCTTTGTCCTGGTGGTCCCAAGCTGATGCAGGGTGGGAGCCTGTCCCCAGCTCCTCTGGACCTTAGTCGAATTAGCTTGACAAGCTAGACTCAAAATGGTTGTGGTGAAAGCGCAGCGATCAAAAATGTTGTTGTCTTGTTGGAAAAATGCAAATTGTCCTTAAAAGAAGTAACAGTTACAGAAACAGTTACAATCACGCTGAACAGATGGGCAAACTTGTAGCCTGGTGGGACCAGAATGATCCCCTCTGTATTTTTGTATACAGCGGGGGATCAGTCTGGTCACCCCGCCCCGCTGGATGTATCCACAAAATCAATCCGTTCACGTGCAATCAGATTCGTTTATTTGCCGTGACGTGTTGTTAGCGAGCAACGTCACTCACGGGACGCGGAAGTCCCGTCAATAACAATCTACGAACGACGCACGAAAGAGAGAAAGTGTGTCTCCAATCGGCGGTAAATGACCAAAAACACATCGACAGTAGGTGAGTTTCGTGATTCTTAATCCTGCGCAAATATTAACACAAAACCGCTAATGACACCACATCAACGGCAGACGCCCGCCCTTCACTGATTGGTTTACTCCACTTCCTGTTTGCTTGTGTATCTATCGCTGTGGGAAATGGAATCGATGCAGCGGTGACCAGACTCACTTGCTGCTACAGCGGTGAGTCTGGATTTTTCCAGGCTAGCAAACTTGAGGATCTCCGGTTTTCCTCTGAGACAAAGGAAGTTCAGAAGTCAGCGGGGGAAGGTTGTCGCCATGTGATCTGGGTGGTAAAAGCCATGCTTCCTCCCCAACTCTTTCTTTGTTCAAACTTTTACTCCATCTCAACTCAATCCGAGGATTTGCTTCCTGTACCATTTTTTTTATCGGGGCGGTCCCTTTGTTTCCGTGGGACTCGACCAATAGATTCAGTCTAACTCGATATCGGAACACAAGTCACAGTGGGATGTCGCGCCCTCCTCCCGTACCCTATAAAAGGTGCTCCCTCTCTCTTGCTCGGCCCTCCTGACCTCTCCCCTCTGACGTCACACGCCGGCAAGAGCAGAGTGATGGCAGCTATGAGCTCAGCCGTAGCATGTTGTGGTTATTGAAGAAGTAAACGCGTTGTTATCGTTCTCCAGCGTCAAGCCTTGGTGATTGGCTACAGTTACTTGCGTATGCTCGGTGAGTTGTGGTTTTAGACGTTTTAAACATTCAGTGTACTCGTACAGAGCTAACACCGCTAACTGTTTTTAGCTTCCTGGCTGTGGCTCCTTGTGTCGGGCCGTTGCGTCTCCGGTGCGGTCGAGGCATGTTTGTGCGCACGTTATAGTGGCATGCCACACGCAAACGACTCGGTATGTGTCTGAAAGTCTTTTCCCTTTATTATTTATGTTAATTAGTGTATTAATGCATTGATTGCGACCGACAGGCTCTTGTCGGATGGGCCTTCTCTTTCAACATTCTTCTCTGAGTGCAATGAGGAAACCTGTCGCTCAACTAGCACGATGTTATATGGACGGTAAACATCACAACACGACCCCGGTGTGTAGTAGTCGGTCCTGCAGAGAAGAGGTAACTGCGTCAAGCAGCTCTTCGCGAGTGCAGTAGGATGCTGCCGCCAGCGGTTGTGTTGAGCGCTTACTTCTATGGACATGGTGCTCAGCGCTGCGTGAGAGACACTTTTCTCTTTTTGTTTAGTTCAGTTGGACTATCGGGACTATGGGGGTCAATGTAAGAGGGACGGTTTTGTCATGTCCCTCTGTTTTAATCCAGCTACGAACACAATACAAACTTGATAAGTAAATAAAATGACATATTTTTATAACTTGACTGTCTCTGTCCCTATCCGTTAACGAACCTGTGTGACTTAAATGCGTGGGGATTAGTTCATTCTTGGGTTCCCTTGGCCCACAAAATCAAGGGTGGTGTTGTAACAACAAGTTAAGCACTGCTAACACGTTTAAGTAAAAGGCCCCTTGCTACCGCTCGTTATGCCACATATAGAAATGAACACATTAACAAACTGTACAAATGCATCGACATTTCGACATTGTATCTTTGACTTTGGGAAAGAAATGTCATTAGCAAAGTTTAGTTGAGTTCTTTCTCTCCGTCTGTGAATGAAGGAACTGGCTTTAACGCTCAAATCAGCTGATTGTGACTCTGACAAGCTAGAGTCCTCATAGGTTTGTCCTCAACTGTGTTTATTAGTTCTGACTGATCAGTCATTCACAGGCAGGACAGGAAGTTAAAGAGTTTCAGGCGCCACAAAATGGTGTGGGTCTTGTAGTGGGAGTTTTGCTCATCCCTTGCTATGCGTTAACCACACAATAGGGCATAGGTCAAACATCACACACTACAAGAGTATGCACATTTTAATAGCAAACAGAAATACAACCGTCAACATTTGCAAATTGAGTGGCAAATCAAAGAATTACGCCGCAGACATGCCACTCATTTTGCTCTTTTGCCACGCTGTTGCCGTGATGGAACCCTATTTGCCATGCCGTTGCTGTGACATAACACACATAACCTCTATTCCCTCCTCTAGTTCAGGAACTTCTGATCTGTTCATGTTCATATTCCGCTCCAGCTCCACAGCCCGACGGCGACCTCTCTCTGTGGAAAGAACTGCTTGTCTTGCTTTCGCCTGTTTTCACTTACGCTAAATTGATTGTTAACACGGATGACCTTGGAACTGTTGGGACACTTTGGCATCACGATTCCGCCTCCTCGCTTTTCGTGATCAATCATGGCCAGTGTAGCTCAGGTGGCAATGGGCTCCTGGCACCGAGCGAGGCTGCACAAAGTAAAACCGCTGCCACACATTTTATCCTGACTGTGCATATCAATAGCACATCACTGTCCCCCACTTGGAACAAACGCCTGCTTGATTCTTCTCTATACCCGGTGGATCTACAATCTTTTTGTTTAGGACTAACTCTTGTCTTTTTGTTAAACTATGACAAAGATAGAAAAGGTTTAGTTTTTATAAATGTACACTTCGCTCTCCCTGCCACGAAGCCTGAGGCCATTCCAACCCAGATCCAAAGAGCATGCAAAGGTTCACAGATTTGCCTGGGCTCAGTCAGGCGTGCTCACATTTCCATGATAAGCGGTTCACTTTTGCACTGTTAAGCTCACGCCAAGACGACGTTTGCATCTGGCTCAGCTTTACCCAGCAGGCTCTTGGGCGCACATGGAGTGCACAGGAGGAGCGAAAGTCTACAGCGCTGACCTTGGTGGTTGAGGCTGCATATCGCTCATTGTTTCATAAGGATTCAAGACAGCGCTCCTGCACACATACCTGGTCGTTTGTCTCCTTCTTCCGTCTGTGGGGTCTTAGGAGTCAGACGCGAAGCTTATACTAGTCTAGTGTCGGGGCAGTCACTGTGTCATGCTCATTCATGCTTCACTGTTTGCCTCCTCAACATGCAGGACGATTCACTCAAGGCTGAGGCGATGCTCTTGATTCAGAGTGTGCTGTCATAAATAAAAACAGTGGTTCTCTTTCGCCTCTTGAGACATGAAGATGTTACTTAAGCGTTTTGCTGCAGTCTTACATCTGCTATAGTTGGCTTTTAGTTCTACACACTTTGTTCTTAAAGCCACACCGCGTAGCATTTGACCCAATAAATAAAATAGAAATACAAGCATTTATTTTATGACAGATATTTTCATCATTGATAAATACCTCATAAATGTACCAGGAGTGGGTACATCTCCAGCTCGTCTCCATGGAGATGTCGACCAAGTCAGCAGAATTTGAGATTTAAACAGGTTCGGTTCTCATCCATATCCATTCTTTGATTACCCACTCCAGTGATAACATTTTCTGTGTTGAGCTGGTCATTGGGAGCATGTTTTGTTTTGCCGGCAACAGTATAGTCCAAAATGCAGTGTACCTTTAAGCTTTTGATTTGCTTAATAATTATTAAAACAGTCGGAAGAGGCAATCCGTCTCAGTCCCTGAATCAGTGGTGAAGTACTTTAACTGTTACAAAGTACAGATGCCACTGGACAAATGTTACTCCAATAGGCCTAGTAAAAGTTTCTCAGTCAAATATTTACTTGAAAGTACTGAAGCATTTTTAAATACGTGATGTGAATAAAAACCAAGATCTAAACTCGGCCAAAAGTTGCTCAATAACCTCCAAAAACCCACGGACATACAGCGTCATTTTCCATGTACTGTATTTTTGGAGATTAAAGAGAGGCCTTAGATTTGAGATTGAATGAGCTTTTAGATAGAGAATTAAGCTGTAAATAGCGTATTTTACATGGAAAACAGCACTGCCAAAACCCAAAGTTTTTCATCCGCAGAAACGCTCAAAATACCACGGCCCTGGCAGCTCTGATAAAGTGGGGGGGAAATAAACGAGTAAATATATCCACCACGTTCTGCAAAGGAAAATATTCTACTCGTCGTGAGTCATTTGACGTTAATAGTGCTTCTGAGCACATGACACCTTCTGTTCTGGCGTGTGCATTCAAAGGTTTTAATATGGGACAAAGCACTCCCAACTCTCTACGTTTTTTTAGAGTGCATTTTATATTCATCTTTCAAATGTAGTGGAGTGAAAGAAAGTTTCCTTTGACACTGACCACCTCTGCCCCTAATTCAGGCTGTAACTGACAGACTTTTTTTTTTTTTTTTAAACTTAGACCTGGCTCCATCCCTGAAACTGCAGATGGTGGAGAAAGGTGCATACATTTACATAATGACGGGCCGAAGCAGTTTAGGTTTGGAACCTCAGCAGAGACTGTATTGCTGTTCAACCAGAAACTGTTCATCCACAGCAACAATCTTCAATGGAACAAAGGGAGAATGTTCAAATTGAAACCAGACTATCAGATATACAAGAGCAAAAACAAGCTTAATTTGCTGCCGTTTAATGTAATCATTTTATGAATAAGTTATTCTGCCATCCTTGAACCAGAAAAAAATAAATAAATCTGAAAATCTCCACATATTGCCCTCGGTCAACAGGAAGTCTTTAAGCTTCTATAAATAGATGGGATTAACATGCACAAATGATGTCAGCTGGTCCCGTGTTGTGTGGTCACATGACGCCTCTTGTCAGCGGGCTTTAATCACCCTGTGTTATTGAGGCAGGGTGGCCCGGGCCCTGGGAGGAGGTGCTGACTACTGCTGCGGCTGCTGCTGTTGTTCTTGGCTGTGGCTCATCTGGATAATGCACTTATACACGGCCCCTCTGGGCAAATGGATCTGATTAGATTCTACCATGATGAAGGCATCATGGGAAGTCACATGTCTAGTTCATTACGAGGTGACTTTGGGAGTCCAGGCCCGCTACATCAGATAATAAAGTGTGGACTATCTGTGCTTAATCTTAATTTAGGAGGCACTGATTTGTTTATGAAATCCAAATGGAAGTGTGCTCTCCGCCCGTACCCCACCGGCATGGATCACATTCCACAGCAAAATATAAATAACCGTATTTTCTTTGCAATCCGAGAGCTTGAATAGAGGATCAACATTTAAATAATTGTGTGACCCTGAGTCCGGTGATTCATCAGCTGCATATATTCAATCTAATATAGTAACCACACTGCAAAAAGAGACAAGCTTTGCTCAGAGTTTAACGTGAAAGGGCAAAGATGACCAATTTTAAACAAATGTAAGGCAAATCCCACAAAGAGCTTCAAAACATCTTGTAGAGGTATCTTAAAGGTATTTCCCCAGGGTTAGGTTTTAGAGTCAGTGATGTATTTTATTCAGTTAAAGGGCCAGTTACTTTCACCTTCATTCACTATGTGCAATTTAATGCAAGTAACAGTATGCCTCATTTGCTGCACTATAGGGTTCATCTAAAGCATCTCAAACGGTGGTTCTGGTGGTACTTGGGCTTCTAGTTCAGAGGGGACTCGGGGTCATCTGCAATAGGCTATCGGCACTTTCTATGCTGCCATCTTATTTGAAAGTCATATTTTTTTGCCGTGACCTCAATAGGGATATTCAAGAGCCGCACCAATGCATGTTACGCTCTTTTAATAAGTGTAAGAATCTGTGTAGATACTTTTATACTCTTAAAGTGATAGTCTGTAAGTTTAAATGTTTACAAATTCAACAGATGGCATGTAATTGACCGGGGCCTGCAATTTGACATAACGTAAGCAATATTGAATAACTATATTGTTTCCCTCCCTTTGCTGATCTCAACAACTAATCACAATCCCCAGTGACATCACTTTGACCAATGAGGCGAGCTTTTCTGTGAACCGGCCTGTCCGGTCCAATCAGGAGGGAGGGGGAGGAGCTTGATCATTTCGTTTTCTCTCTCCCTCCTCATTCTGCAATCTTACAGACCATCACTTTAACTCAATAGGATTTTTGTGTGACACTTTTAGGGGAAAAAACTTTTACCTTCCGTGTGCTTTTATCAGAAACAAATCAAAGAAAATCCTTCCACCACTGAGTCAGAATCCCCATTTTTGAAGGAACAAGATTTATCAAGAAAATAGTGTAGTTTTGTTTTTTCATAAGGTATTTCTGTTCTCATCTCATCCCAAAGTCCAAAAGAAATCTGTGCCTGGCAAAGTGTGGAGAGTAGTCGTAATATAAAATCTACTGGCACTACTGAGAGCTGTATTGCTTGGCTTTAGAGCGGCAGTGATTTGGAATAGAGGGGGTTTGCTCACAGCAATCGCACGTGACATATGAGAAAACAACACTTTTTTCTTGCCTCGGAGATTGCGCCTTAACGTGCAGACACTTTTTCTACCACGCTGTCTTTAATTACCGCGCAAAGTCGGCTCCCAGGACCCTCGTCTATCTGCTTGTCTCTCACAGATCACTCAGAGGCTCCTTCGGGAGACGGTTAGGAGGGTGCTAGGGGCAGAATGACACTTTAATTTTACCCTTTTTCTCCCACATCCCACCCCCTGCCGATCCCAGTCAGAAATACTCCGATATTTCATTTGAATTATGGATTCCCTCCAACTGCGGGCGCCCCCCGAAAAACTCAACCAGAGAGCGATCTATGGGACACAATCCAATTATCCGAGAGATGATTAGTTACAAAGCGCTCCGTCTTGTTAGGGACAATAAGAGAGCCTGGACAACAAGCTCTGCATTTGGTAATTGGTTTGCAGTGATGTAGTGTTATCATTACCGCAGAGTTTGTGCCTTCACTAAGCCCTCAAGGATTCCACATCTCGCAAAATCTACCTTTCAAACTCCATCACGGTTCGAGGAAAACTCAATAACTGCAGCAAATTCACTCGCCGGAGCAGCGTGAGCGCGGCCTGTGTTGTGCGAAAGTCGTAGGGCTGTCATATAGACGGATGATATCAGTAACACTCCTGGATGACGCTTTTCTGTTCAATTCCCCTCTCAGTTAGATTTCATTAGAGCCGCGCTACACCTTCTGAAGGTAATTTGTCTCCCATCAGTGCCGCTCCAGCCTCAGGGAGTGTGGTTAAAGACGAGGGGAGGTGTGACGGTTTGTCATAAGCTCCAGAACTAGGACTTTTGTCAGGTCCAAGTCACTGTCCATCACAGAGCACGCCAAAGAGTCACAAGGCAGACTGTGTTCAAGTATAGCGTTCATATCATTGTCTTCATTTGATCAACAAAGTGATGCATCTCTGCTTACTCCATTTACTCCTTTGTCACTACTCTCCCTTTTCCATAATTCTTAAAAAAAAAAAAGTCAAGAGAGAAACTTTAAAGCAGTACTAAGTAACTCTTGCCCCTAGAGGCCATAAGCGCAACTGCAGGTGTCTTAGCAAGTTACGATTTTTTAACTTATTAAATGTCTTGGAGAGTAAATACTACGCTAACAGAAAAGGTGAAGGGAGAGAGGGGTGTTGTACATCCAATTATACAATGGAAATAATTTTTTCACTCAAACTTGGCTGTAAATAGTGTTTAAAGTGGCGCTAGCCCGCAGTTAGCTTTGCCCGTTAGCCTGTTAGCTTCTTCTCCGTGATTCTATTAGTGTGTATTGCTTGCTCCGCCCCGGTGGCAGTCAAGTTGCAAGCATGGTTTTCTGGCCAGAGACACCAGGGGGAGATGAAAGACCCTCCAATCATCCCATTAACACTTGTATTACCCCCAGAGGGACTACGGAAAGGATGTATTAAGGTAAACACGTTACTTAGTACTGCTTTAATTAATTTGTTTTGAACTAAGTATTTTAAACATGCTGTTCAGTTTTCTGCAGCTAAAATCTGTCCTGACCAGCCACACACTATTGCCTTTTTGACATAAACATGCAGAGTCTGAGACCTGGTGTTACAACTTCCAATGGGGAAATTGACAGAGAAATGCATGGTTTGTTTGGACCACAACTAACTTGGCATCTTAGTAGAGTAGAAGAAATGAAAAAGAACAAATCTTACAGAAGAATGTGAAACAGTACTCTCTTTGGACAAATCTACAGAGAGCTGGGAGAAGTTTTGCTCTGAATGAAACAGGATTTGAGAGAGTCTCCCACATGTTAGTGACGGTTTGCAAATGTCCTTCTGTGATTGGATCAATAGCAAACTTGTAAATGATTTGCTCTGAGCCGTGCGCCGACACTTCTGAACCGAAAGTTGTCGGCCAGGCGAGCTATAATCTGGAAGTCTTTCTGAAGTAGAGGCCTCTACTTTACAAATTCAACAGGGGTGAAACTGATTTGATATTATTTTCAAAGGAAGGCGTTTTCAATTATTTTTGAGTTTGAGCTAGCTTCAGCATTATTTGGAACACAACCCACTATTTTTTAATCCGCAGCACCTTTGACGCAGGAGGTAGCCGGAGTGTAAGAAAGGCTTGAGGGGTACGTGCGTGACTGTGAAGGTTGGGGAGCACTGCATGACAACAGAAATACAGCATAAAGTAGTATAGTTGGGCCTGACTCACCACAGCACAATCGGAGTGACTCGCGCTCACCCCCTTCTGTGGCAGTGGCCCTGATAATCCACAGATATTTTCATTTTCACCTGGAGCACAGCCAGTTTAGGGATTGGGCCACTGATGACAGCACAGCACAGACGAGAGACAGGCTCTGTTTGCATTTCGAAACTACAAAACGCACACAGAAAGAGTATTGCTACTTTTTTAAATGGTTCCCTCTCGATTGCGTTCTGAGTAACTTTGCCCAAAATCGCAATGATGTTGAATAAAGAACTTGCCCGCTTTTATCTGACATCTGTGAAACTTTTTATTAGGCTGCAAAATGACATTCAACCACATGGCAGAAAGGTGCAAAACATACTGTGGATGGTTAGCGGACATGTAGGTGGCTCTGAAACACATTATTTCTGATGCCCCTCATTGTCTGTGCTTCTTTTTTAGTGCCTCTAAAAGCTGACCAAATGTTCTCATTGTCCACAAGCAAAAGCACATATGGTGCTCACAAAAAGGCCATTCACAACTGAGACAAAGCATTTTAGTAAAAAAAAAAATCTCATATGTATTACTTTCTATATATATTCTATTCCATATATATTTTTAACAATAGCCACCATTGAATAGAGCAGAAAAAGGAACATCTACAGTCATCTCAGGAAAGAAAATATCTCTGTTGGACGTTGAAAGAACAGAACGACCGTGACATAGAGTGACATACTGTAGCAAATCATTTCACCTGCACCTTTTTAACACATTCAGCGTCGCCCATAGAGTCTCTTTGTTAATGCACATTTTGAATGGCTTTTGTATGCAAAAATAAATTATATACATATGTGTTGTTGTTTTTTTAAATGTTTTTGTGACATTTTGATATCAATACTGGGTCATTTGTATTAAATTAATGTTGTAAGCATCTAGTGAGCAGCCAATGAGAGGATGAGAACAACAAGTACTCCATAGCAGTTTTGTTCTGTCAGGAAAAGCTAGAAATTAAATAACAAACGTAAACCATATGAGCTTTTAATGCACCAACACCTCACCCAGAAACCTTCCTTCCAGCCCCGGTGCACCCCGGGCGTGAGTCCATACGGATAGTGTTGGGGCATAATGTCCATCTACCTATATGCAAAGCCACCGAGAAAATAAATCTGCTTCTGATGGGGCAGCTGCTCAAGGGGCAGAGGCAAAGGTTAAGCATAGATTTTCCAGAATGAAAAATGCCCTTATAATCTCCCTCTGCCCACGTCATCTCCAAAACTCTTATGTAACTATCCTCCATACAGCCAGACTACCATGCGCTGCCGTACTTCAGGTGACATCCATTTTATCGTCATGCATAATATTCCGATTGTATGTCGGAATAATCAGGTCTTGTCCAAGCTGAACTCCCTTACCCGGGCCGGCGCTGCGTAAAGCTTCTTCAAACAGGACCAAAGCTCACAGCGGGTAACAGCGGAGCATGTAACACAGGGATAGTGATCCGCGGCACTTCAAAGCCCCACCGCTCCAGCTCGTGCCTGCGATGAATACAGTGCAGCATTGTCAGTATGAAGAAACCAAAGGGAACGAGACGGGTTTTTTTTTTCTTTTTTCAAATAAGGATTCAATGAAAGCAGATCTGGTGAGGCGGAAATATGGCATGACAGTTTGGGTCACAGTATACAGTACGCTGACGCAACGGCGCATCTTCTTTATGTCTTCAGCGCTCCAGCTGAAGAGACACCGGCTTGCTGAACCTTGTAAAAAATGCTCATAATGTTGCACCCTTTTCAGTGTGGCAGCAGCGGTAAACAGGAAAAATGACGTTGCTTCCAATCCAGGCTTTAGGAATCAAACGCCCGGTCTTCGCAGATCTCCAGAGGGGCTTTGCTGGCACCCCGAACACCTCCACGTTGGCGTCCACCCACGGCACCACGTTCCCGGGCATGTACGCTGAGCAGTTGGCCAGGCCCACAATGTCCACCGGCCGCAGCACCCTGTCCCACATGTTGAACTGGCTCAGCTCTCCCACGAAGGCCTGGGTGGCATCGAAACGCCCTCCAACGATGTCCTGCAGAAATGGAGGTGACAAGAGGATAAAAACGTTCAACATTAGTTCAACATGCAGTAAACAACATTAGTATCGTGATATAGGCTGTTTCTACTCAACACATTAAAGTCCTATAAGCCTTTCACAAACATGTTATTAATATCATTTGTAAAGAGTTGTCCAGGTTATTAATCAATATTTTATTCTTGTGCCCTAAAAGTACCATGGCCTGAAACGCCCAACTCTCCAAGGTTTGAGCTCATGAGTTTTCATCTTCAGACCCTCTTGGCGTTCACTCTCTGTCACTCCTGTCTCTCCTGTGGCTCACAGATACAACACTCTGTCTGTGTGATTCCCACTCTCTGAAAACCCACCTGTTTTCTGCTGGTTCAGGGAAGAGTTTTCAATTTAAAATAAATCAATTTCATCCCCATCAAACTACCTGACAACCCTGCCTATTAATTAGCCCACTAAACTTTTACTGATGCGAAAACGAGCCTGTGACAGGCCGACAAATCTCTAAAGCAGATGTGGTTAGAATAGATGACGCACCTCAGGGCATCTATCACTGTACATTTAATAAAAGCACATACACAATGCAGTCGTTGAGCCAAAGGCTAAAATGAACCGCTAAAGCAGTTCTCAAGGGCGTTCTGCTGATGTTTGGCTCCAGACGGATGGGGCAATCTGGCGACTGCAGTTAAAAGTTCACTGGCAGGGGCGTATTCAGACGATTGTGTTTTATTGGGGTGGCTCTTTGTCATTCTAGGGCAGCACCAGGGCAGGCTTGTATCTCTAAAATATTAATATAGAACTGAAACCGTTTATGTCAACATTCTGGTAACATTTTGATCCATAACAGTGTTATTATTTATTGCTATCACCAACATTTGCCCAATATTGCAGATACAGCGAGCCTATTATTTGAGCTATCGGCCAATCTGATTAAAGCCGATATCTCCGGGACCGAAAGTGATAGAGACTGCCCGTTTTTTGCATTGGAAAGAGGGACGTCAGGGCTTTAAAACAACTTCCTCAACATCGCAATGAAACCTGGTTAGCTACAAGTTTGTCATAATGGACATTAGTCATTTTGAAGCACAGAACCAGAAGAATTGAATCGTATTTTTGATCACTGCGCAAAATGCCGCAGCTAGCATCAGTATGCTAATGTTAACGGCAACTAATCAAAGCTGGGACAGAGATTATGATTGAGTAACGAAATAAAATCGCCCACTGCTGGAGCAGCCAAGTATTTATGTTTTTACAGGATTATAGACCAGACATATCGGCCGAACATATCAGCATCGGCCAATGAAAATCCCCCAAAATCAGCATCAGCCTTAGAAAAACCCATATCAGCCGACGTTGATACACAACACACCTCTATGCTACACCTGCCCAACCCGTACAGACGCTCCAGGGCTAACAGAATTCATTTCATCGATTTATGTAGTTTTGATCCATGTAAGATTTGTTTCTCTCTCTCTCGAAAACCAATTAAAAAGAGTAATTAAAAACAATGAAAACTAAAATGATTAAATCACTAAATATTTCATAAACATAAAAGGAAACAGAAGCAACAAGCGAAAACAATCTGAATACGATTTCTGTCTTTTCAATCAAAAAGCCTCAAACTACATAATGAAGTAGAGGACGTGTGATCATTACACTTCTTTTTTATATTTCTTACATCTATGTCCACATTGACGAGGTAAATCAAACAGTATAGGTTTTACTGATTCATTTGCAATTACAAAAAACACCTATTCCATGATGTAAAAGCTTTTGTTTGTTTTTTGTTTTTTTACTCAAGATGATAATGTAATCCAAAAGTAGAACCCCACAGTAAGGGTTGCCAGATCCCAAAGCTATTACAAGTCTGAAAATTAAAATTGTGACTCTCTTGTACTTCCACAATCCCGGAGCCGGTCTCCAATCAAGTCGTAATGAGAGCCAGTTAAGAGCACATCCCACAGACATTACCTTTACAGGTCCCTGAAGCCATTTCACTGATAGGAATCTTTCAAAAAGCCGTTAGAAAGGCAGTTTGATTTTTAGATTGATTTTTTTTCCAGAAGTCAGCCAGATGACGCATATTATTTGAGACCAAATAACACATGAGGCACACCTTTTGATTAAACTCATCCAGGCAGGACTGTTTTTTTTTACCCCTTGGAACATGTGCAAAAATAACACTTTGTGCCAAAATGTATGAAAACAGGCAATACATCCTTTGCCAAAATCGTTTTAAATGCAGAAAGCTTTCACACGTGTTGCCGGCTTTGCTTTTCTGTATACATCTGTGTATAGATTATTGCATTACTCTTTTACTCTTCTAGATTCTGATCACAGCCTTCATGTTAAAGAGACATATTGGTCAGGAATATCACTTTCTTTGCATTATGAATGATTGTTTTTGACACTTTTGGATTGACTAAATGGGTTAAAGATTTAGTTGGGTTATTACTGAAACTATGCAGCATTATAGCCAAGAGACAAAGACTAAAACGCTCCCAAAATGTTGTCCGCTTTGACCTGTAAGGTTCACGTCCTGGACCCATTCTGGTGGTCAGAACAAGTCAGAACGCAGGAAGAACCCTATAAATCTAAGGGGACGATTTCTTGTCAACTTTAACACTGCTTACTTACAGAGACTCATAGAAACAAAATGTAGGTAGCAGTTACTTTAGAGCACAGTAATAACATAATAATAGTATAGAAATAGCTTCATTAGGGTATTTTGTGCAAACACCAACATGCATTACCCCGCCTTATTCCGACAGTTACTATGCTGTTTCCATCTGACCACCACGTTACTACAGTGCTGTAAAGTAAAGTGCAACCAGAATACAGTATGTACCACTCACCTGCTCTTGTCCCAGGATGATCACCCCTCCCGGTTTGATGGGGTGCCACGGGGCCAGGTTGTCCCCTGTGCCCAGTCGCTCCCCGTCCTGGTACGCCTCCCAGAAGCCATCCCGGGTCGTCCAGGTGATGCAGATGTGGTGCCAGCGGCCGTCACTCACAGAGAGAGGCAGCTGGGCCACCTGGGACAGTGGCAGGACAACACAGAGGAGGGGAGATCAGGACAAGAGACACTTAAGTTATTCTCGGCTGGTGGGCGGGGACAGAAACGTGGGTTGCACAGGGGGACAAAAGTCAATGTTGATGAATTGTTTTTGATAGTCAGCCCTATGGGATCAATGCTTGAATCAATAGAACTCTGTGAAGCAATACTGTTTTCTAATAATACATGAGCTATACACGGGGGTGGAGCGTCGACACTGCAACTTTTTTATGAGAAAGTGAAGATTTGCAGTCTGCCCATTCACGATTCTGTGCTTAAGGGGAACAATGCACTGATATATAACGACTCAAGCAAAGCACGCAAGAACTCAGTGATTTGAATGTGATTTGGCACATCAGCACATGGTTGTAATTGTACTGGCGTAGCATTGTAACAAACGCCTTAAGACGCTTTGTGACTGGATTAGTCAAGCACAAAAACAAAGCTGTTACAAACTAAAACTTTTTTTAAACGCAAGTGTTGGATTTGTGTCTGAACCAGGAACCCATTATTTGAATTTCTTTCAATTAACATTTACTACATAACAACTGAAGTGATTTACAATTATTGCCAATATTTCTATGACAACCGTTATGTCACTCAGCTGAGCCAGGAAGCAATGTCCGGTGAATCGGCTTGAAGGACTAACACACAAATATTGTGAATATTTAATACATTCTGAAATCTGTTGTGTCAATAACTCAGCCTACATGTTACAACATATGTAAACTATTATTTTATGAAATAAAACAAAACCCTGTTTTTTTTTTGCCATTTTGTAAATGTTTTTTTGGGTTTGCTTGTAATGTTTTAAATATTGGTTAAAAGATGCAGATTGGAAACAGTTTTGATGTAATCTGTTTCAACAAAACTTTCAAAAGGTAATGAACTGAAAACTTTAAAGTTGAACTTGGCGCTTATAAGCTCTTTGCTTCAGCCCACTCCTTTTGAGCAGACTTACTGCTCAAATAAACAAATAAATAAATAAATAAAACTGTCGGGAGTTTTTAAGCTAAGTTGAACTTTAAAGTTTTCAGTTTATCTTGGCAAACGTTTTTTTAAGTTAAGTTGAATGTTGAATTGTCCAGATGAGCCCATAGACCACATCCAGGCGACGCCAGAAATCATAAAAGCACTTTGGTCCAGCTGGTTATTCAAAATAAGCAGTTATTTGAAAAACTCAGACATTATAACATGACATCATCGCACACTGCTGCTCATTAAATCTATTTTTATGCATTAGTGATGTAATTAAGTAATGAAGTAATATAATAAAAGTTAAAATACTGCCAACACTATAAAGATATAATTCCATTTAAATATTGAATACCATTTCATCTACATTGCTCTGAAGTCCAAAGGTTCTACTGATGCTTTAAGAATAAATATTGCACTAAACATGTCTCTATGCAGGTCTAATTAAGCTTTAGAAACAGCACTCAGGCTAAAAATACCAATTATAAAAACTTATTCTCTTGCTTAAGGATACCAGGTGCTGTGGATACACCTGAGGATTGCCAGTGTTGTTGAGAACCTTTGTCAAAGGAAATCCATGCAGCATCGAGATTCACAATTTGAGAAAATTGCATTCTTATGAAATCTTCCCAACAGAGCGACAGCTGGGATAGTTTGCAAACAAAGGGTGTGATAATACGACGCTGTATCCACAAGGCAAGTACAAACCACATGACTCATTCATTATTCAAATGAGAGCAACGGATCTCATTTTCACAAAGACACACTTTTACACTTACTATGCAGATACAAATGTTGTTACTTAAAGGCTTCTCTAATTATCATTAAACAGGCATACTCTTTGTGCCTGTCCAAGTTTTTAATAGCTTATTGAGCATGACTTATCAAACCAGTGTTTGTATGCGTTTGTTTGTACAGTATTTGGAAACTGGAAACATTTTTAGATGTAACCGCTTCATCACTAAAATGCCTTCAACACTGCAATATGTTTGAGTGACAGCGGGACGCCCTTCTTACGATCTACTCGGGGCTATGGTATGGTTCTGTTTACTTATGAGCAGATATCAAAACAATCTGGCACCAGCGAACCCCAGCGTGATGCACCACACCGGGGGGACACTTGCAGACAAGCACACTAACGACAAGTCCTGTCAAAGGCACGGATAAACTCTACCAGGCTTTGAAAAATCAATATCAAGGATCAAAAGGATCACAAGATTTTTATTGTCAATTCACTGATATGAATCAAAAAAGTAAAATATTTGCAAACATTCTGACATTTTTAGGAAATAAAGTTTAGTCATCACGCACCAAAGCTAGACAGAGGTGCACTTTTATTAGTGTTGAGGCAGCATTCATCCCACTCAGTATGCACTCAAATGAACAGCATAAACAGTCGCCCCATGGACCCTGTTACTACTGCCAACAAATCCGGCATGATGAACGCACATATTCACTAATCCTCGCCTCCTGCTCTGCTGCTCTCGCTTGATCTCAGTGCATCAAAACTTCCTTTTTATACAGCAGCACCTTATTCTCCTCCCTTACTTCTCCTCGCCTCAAAGACTTCTCCTTGGCTTTTCAGCTCCTGAGCAGTCTCTCCAATCTATCACGCTTTTTTTTTTTTCATTCTGCCATCTTTCTCTAATCTGCCGCTCACATGCATAATGAATAAATATATGAGACCTCTGTAACGTTTGTGCCAATAAAGCACCGTGTAAAAAGGGGAAGTGTGGTCTATTGGTAATAAATAGTGCTTTCCAAGATGCGCAAAGTCTTATAAGTTATGGTGCATTATTTATTCACTCCCCACTCAGTGGTGGTAACTTACATACAGTGCCTTGCAAAAGTACTAATACACCTTGAACCTTTGCACATTTGATCATGTTTACAACAAAACAACTCAAGCTCTGTCAAACTAAAACGTTTGTGAACAGCAGTTTTCAGGTCTTTCCACAGATTTTCAATAGGATTTAGGTCAGGACTTAATGGATGTGCTCAGCCTTATGGCTACTATTTTAGTCCATTATTTTAACCTGTATGGCTGTTTGTATGTAGCCTGGCATCCAGAATGATACCCTTCTGTATATTTTATACTTGGGGATATCAGTCTGGAAATAATACCGTCCTGTTCGGCTGAACTCAAACAGAACCGTGCAATCAGAATCGTTTATTTGCGGTCACGTGTTGTTCGCGAGCAGCGTCACTCTTGGGATGTGGAAGTCTCCTCAATAACAATCTACGGGAGGCACACGGGACAGCCGAGAGCGTTTTTATAATAAGCGGTAAATGACCAAAAACACATCGATAGTAGGTGAGTTTTGTGATTCATAATCCTGTTTGAATATAACACTGCTGACTGCCCTTTGCTGATTGGTTTACTCCGCTTCCTGTTCACTTGCGTATGTCACGCTGTAGAAATCAAGTTGATGTGGTGTGTGTGTGTGTGTGTGTGTGTGTGTGTGTGTGTGTGTGTGTGTGTGTGTGTGTGTGTGTGTGTGTGTGTGTGTGTGTGTGTTGTAATTTACAATATATTTGGTGGATGGTGTGATTTTAATCTGTAAAATACTGTGTAACATTTTGTATGAAATCAATCAATAAATCGATTGATTGATTGATTGATTGATTGATTGATTGGTTGGTTGGTTGGTTGGTTGGTTGGTTGATTGGTTAACGGGTAAATGTTGAATGTAGGTAAATGATATCAAAAGTTTAAAGTGCAGAAATAAATATTGAACGCTCATGACCAGTAGATCTGTATTGGACTCTGTGTTCTCTGATTGTATGTTCATATTGACATGCAGCAGTGCTGCTGTGTGCTACATTTCACCAATAACATTCAGTATTTATGCGCTCCAGCCTGGATGCTCATTAGCATCTGTGCTCCACATTTACTGACATCGTTATACTGTGGGCTCATAGGACTTACAAAGAGTGATGGTAACTTATGATTTATCTGCACAGTGGTTATAATCCAGTGTAGCCTCATGATTGCACCTGATGAAACTGTTGCTGGGATTTGCATGATTTGAGGGATGGACAACAGTTTCTAGGTCAGACAAAGAGAGATGGTTGTAGTGTCTTGCCCAAAGACACATCGGTGCAATGCTGATAACATACCTTATCGTTAACGAGAAGCTCAATGGGGTTGTTGCCCCACTCGATCAGGACTATCTCATTAGCCTGTCCTGGGACGCCGTAAGAGAAGGGGGTTCCAATGCCAGGACTGGCGCTGGACTTGAGCCACATGCAGATAGTGAAGGCATACATCTCCGGAAGGCTCTTCTTAATCCGTCCGAACAGATAGTTAGTACGAAGAGGCAGGGACACCTTGAAATCCTCGGGTGACTTGAAGGCATTGTTATCTGTTGACAGACATATGATTAGTTTAAGATTATGCAATGAAAATAAAGTAGGCTAAGGCTAGTGTGAATATACTTCATGAAGCCAGTGGCTAAAGATACCTCGTCTCGAGATAGTCAGAGGTACTACTCTCTGCTTTCCCACTGACAGGCAGCTCCAGTGCCTCTACTGTTTATTTCAAACCTCATTTCCAGTTTTTGGAATAACACAAGTGAAGTCGTGTATGTTCTCTTGGTCTCTATGGTTCATATGCACCAGGAGCTGCAGTGCTATCATTCACAATACAGATGACAGATCACATCCACTGAGTCCAAAATCATTGTGAAGTGCATCAGCATGGCTCTGACACAAATGTTGATCTTAATTGATTGCAATAGGGCCCAAAGAAACAGTGTTGTTTTCTTTTTTAGAGAATCTCAATTGAATTAAAGTGTTTTGTCCAGTGGCGTTTCTAAAAAACACTTATTCAGAAACTCAAACTGAAGCTTTGGATTTGTTTTTGCATTTTGTTATTCAGAATATGGTGTGCAAACGTTGACTGCACATTTTGGGGTATCCTAGTTATCCCAGTTTGTGAGATTCCCAGTTAGAATAATTTGTTTTTTAGATGTAATTTCCCCCCTATATATACATCTAGTCTGTTAGCAAAAACGTACAAAAACCAACCTGCTGGTGCTAAATCTGTGACAGATGGTATGGAGAGATGGTACCCCGTTTGTCACACATAGTAACACTTACTTTTCTCCAGCTCCGTGATGCGCTCCATGAGTGCGTTGAGAGTGTTTTCAGTGCGTTGGCGGTGGGCAGCGGTCTCGTTGTACAGCTGGCTCTTCTCTTCTTCCAGCTCGGCCACTTTGCGCAGCAGCTGTGTCTCCAGGGCGCCCAGTCGCTGTCGAAGCAGGTCGCGCACCTCGGGGGGAAGCGGGGCCAGGGCGGACGGCACGCTGTTGGTCAGAGACACGCTCGAGGTGGAGTTTGGCAAGCGAAGGCTCTGCTGCTGTTGGGACAAAAGGCAGGGTCCAAATATTCCAAAGACTAATCCACAGAAAAGTTTGAATATTACAAGTGGTGGAAAATATCATTAAAGATCACGTGATGTCTAGGGATAAACACAACAACAGGCCTCAACCTTTTTTACTCACTCTTCACTGTTTCTAATGTTATTTGCCACTTCATGTTTCTTACTGTCCACTGTTCAATTTGATAGGACATTTTGCCTATTCTTATGAAAGTCTAGTTTAAACAAGAATAATCTTATATGTATAACAAAAACCGATGTAAGTATTATTAAGCTCAACAGGCCATAGTGACTTGTGAGAGTAAAAAAGGGCCAAAACAGAAACTGACCTGTGTTTGTCATTAGTGTGTCACACCCTGCAGCCTCTCTGCTGCCACCCTTGTTAAAAATATACATTGTTGGAAGATTTTGCAAAGTTTAACTGAGCTGTTCCAGGAAGAAGTGGGTAACACTTTGTAGACATCGTATGAAACTAATTTCCTGCAAGCACAGGAAATTTGTGAAAACACTGCGTTGTTTATTTGAGAAAAGTAAGAAAGTGGCTATATGAAATACAGATGTAACTCATGATTATTGTTTCACATAAAGAAAGTCCCGAGTTCAATTCCTGGATGTTTCTACAACAAGACCATGGACAATAAGTGAATCCTCCAGCTAGGTACTCCTCCTCATGAACCTTGCTCAAGTTCTGGAGATGAGTTTCTGTGCGCTGTGCTGCGGTCGCCCACTGCTGTTTACAAATTTATGTTTCAGTCAATCTGTGAAGTGACTTTGTTGTTGGGATGTAATTATATTTGCATCAAGTACTCTAATTATACAGTAAAGCTGATTTTTTTTGTATATATAATTACAGTGTAGGAGTTTTATTAGTTTCCACAACACAAGTCCTTGAATAAACTTCACATTTAAATAATGTTACTTTATCTCTCTCTCCTAATTCTAAGTATTTACACTCGAGCCTTACACACACAGTTTGAACATGATTTGTGGTAAAATGTGTCATTTCATGTTCTAGTAGGTGGTGGTGACCTCAATAATACAATACAGTTATTGCATTATAAGTATAATGTCTTTGGAGCAGACTTTCTGCTTGTGCCTGGCAGGTGTTTGGTACGGAAATTGCACATGCAAAATAATGTGATGATGACTTTCAGTGAGAGGAAATTGAATTTGTCTACGACCTGGCTTAAGGCCAAGAGATCTGGATTTTTAAACATCACAAGAGTGACACAAGAGGTGAAAATCCATTACTTCAGTAAGTAATATGAAACAAACGCCAAAAGACTATGCTAATCTTAATGTGACTGATAACTATACTCCCATGAACTCACTTTGCTACTGAGGTCAAAATGTTGATATGTAACTTTGGTAAATGTTCTGCTATATTTAGAAAGGTGACATGAGAAAGCATGAGTCAGCAACACAGTTAATCTCAATATTCCAATTGGATCCAGCGGCCAATCTCCTTTATCAGCCCAGATTTAGAGCTGTGTCCAGATGAAGGCAGCCTGTCCCGTGCAGAGGACAGTGATTGGTGTCTGTCCAAACACCCCCCGGCTGGGTTAGGTATTAGAAAGTCCACACAGGCCTGACTGAATGGTTTTCACCTATATTGTGTTCTGCTTTATGACCGCAACACTGGAGGCCGCCATTGCTGTAGTACCTCCATATAGCCGCTAGTCTCCCATTGAAAAGCATTGGACTTTAGACACGTTAAAAACAACTTTAACGCCTGGTTTCTATTTTTTAAACCCTTTCTATGGCTACATATTCCTCCTGAGATAACGCTGGGTTAGTCACAAAAAAAGAAACCAGGCTGGTTTTCGAAAGAACAGTTTTTGAAATCTCGTACTAATGAGGGTCGGACTGTTAGCATTGGAGCTGCACGAGCTACACGTCACGCAAGGGCCGAGTCTACAGTGAAGATCCCGCCCTTATGTCCTTTTTAGGAACATGCTTCGTCAGAGCTGGGGAGGAGGAGTCTGTAAATCCGCCATGATTTCCCCCTCGAACGTGGTCATTATGGTAAACGGGGAGGAGTGAGGAAGAGTCGTCTATTCTTTGTAACGGTCTATGTTTATAACCTGGAAGTAGCAACTAATTGCAACTGATGCTAACAATTAGTGGAGGCTTATATACATTTATTCATTCATACAATACATTCAAAATGTTCAGGCCGACAAAATCCTGAACATAAAATGATGATATTTGGCAAATATTTTTGAGAGCAGCCATGACAATAGATCATTGTAAATACTATAATTATTCCAATATGAAATAAAGTTTAGTCATGTGGAAAATAAATATACATATTGACGCATGAGGCCATTATGTAACTCACTATAATTCTCAGTTCTCAGGGATCATACTTCAGAGCAAGACAAGGTGGTCCTGGTTCAATACTATTCCTAAGTCTTAGGTCCAGATGGTTTTGATAAGTCCTGCTGGCATACGGCTGTCTTTGCGATCATCTTCATCATCTTAAGCAGATGCAGGTCAATAGCTGTATGATTAAAATGCAATATAATATACATCCTTGGAGCTGCAGAGGATGCCTGATCTGATCAGAGTATTACAGGCTCTAATCAAGGGAAAAGGCGCAGAGAGAAAGTGCATAAAACATGGGTTTTAGAGACAGATACAGCAATGCAGCAAATTTATCAAAATAATCTGGTACAACAAGCAGCACTGTGGTCCTGTTTATGCATGTGGAGGTCAGATGGTGAAAAATGTCCTCCACGCAGACAGTGGAGATAAAGCCGCTGTTGTAGGTGACCTCAATTCATGTAAATATAATCTTTGTGGAATTAACACTCGTTGAATCTGCAGTATGCATACTAAAAGAGCTTTCTGATGGATTAGGAAATAGACATAATTTAATTTCCAATGTGTTTTAGGTGAGATTTCCAGACACCATCAGCTGTGAAGAATTAGTCTTGTACGGCTGATGAAACGTATGTAGATCACACACAAATGCACACACAACGGCTCATGTTTTATTCAGAGTTGCTTAGTGAATCCCTACAGCACACGCGCCCATCACCTCTAACTAGATTTGGAATCTCAGTCCTCATTAATGACTAATGATATCATCTTTTCCTCCTGTGATCGCTCCTTTAAGTGACCCTTTGATCTCAGACACACTGACTGCACACATATCTGCCATGCAGACGCCATGTGAAAGCATGGGGTCACAATTAAGTCCACAGCAGATTTAAGACAGCATGAATTTGGGCCAAAAGATCAGTTTTAATTGGCAATCACTAATCAAGTTTTGTCAAGTTTATACATTTGCTAAACTTTAAAGTATTCAGCGTTAATCCCACACCATTCAGTGGGCCATAACCATAACGTATCACGTTCCACTATGGACACATCTGATTTGTAATGCAGCGTTTTGTCTGGTGCGCGCTCAGGCTTTCTCTTACCTCCAGATTTTCCAGTCTCCCCTTTAAGCTCTGCATGGTCTTTCCCAGCTGGTCTATGGTGTCCCCGGGGTCCCGGGGCAGGTCACCCATCGTGTTCTTGCCGTAGTCTTTGCGTCTAGAGCCCTGACCCCGGGACTTGCTCTGAGAGTCATCCGCGGCTGCCTCGCAGCGCGCCAGTTTGGAGTTGAGCTCTTTGATAGTGCCCTGCTGGCTCACGATGGTCTCCTTCTGCTGCAGAATGGTCTCCCGGAGTTGGATGATCGTGTCTCGAAGCTCTTCCTCCACGGAGCTGCTCGGAATACGGTTCCCAGTCGGACCGTACCCACAGCCCGGTTCCGCGCCCGGAGGAATGGCATTGCAAACAAAGCGGCTACCTGTGGCATCTTGAGTCCGCACCAATTGCCCGCTCACCAAGTACAAAAGCCCAAATAATATGAGCATCCCGCCAAGGTGCACCAGCAAAACTCGGAATGAGGCTTTTTGAGTTTATCTCGTATCCCTTAAAAATACAATCACTACTTTTGTTTAATAAACGCAACAAACTGCAGAGCTATACTGTATTTCAAGCGCAAAACATCCGAAAAAACACGGCTAAATTGTTGTATGCCAAAGCCATCAATCACGTGGAAACTACCTTATTTGATATTTTTCACAAATAAATCTAAAATCTTACTTTGAACAGAGTAACTTTACGAGTAAAAGCGGAACGCATTAATCCCTTAGAGGTCATAACTTCCCTGGTATCGTCGTCTTGGTAAAAAGACCACATCTCCATTCAGACAAGAGGAAGAGAGTTGTCCCAGCGCAGCCGTTGCGCGCGGCTGGATTGCCAGTGAGTGGTGCTGAAAAGACAGCGACGCAGCTCAGCCAGATTATTATACCGAGATGCGCACTGACGCTTCCGCTCCTCACTCGTGCGCAATTCTCTGCGCGTGCGTCATTAGTGGACAACAATGGGTCCATCTCATATGATGGTCAAATAAAATGGACTTCGAATGCATCATGGATGTTGGAAAGCAATAAGAATGTCAAGGATGAACGCGGTAGAGAATGTATGTGGATTTCAGAGTTCATGCGTAAAGTAGGCTATGAATTTTACAACCTAATGTCACCTTTCAGGGTTAATTCACTTATGTTGTCGTTCATGTTTAATTGTAGTATATTGTATATAGTTGAAGTTTTTTGCATTTTAATCCTATAAACATTTTGTGATGTTTAATGACCTTTTATTATCTCCATGTCCATCTTTTCATTCACTTCAGTACAAAGTATAGATAATATTCTAGTCACCAGCAGAAGCTAAACAACAGTTTATTCATAATAGGTCCATTCAGACTCAGCATGAAAGCTGCCATGCACTTAGCACTGTCAGGCCACATGCATGCTAGCTGTTTTATTATAAGTGCATTATTACAGGGCACTCCAGGCAGGCTTTTCATGTCATTCAGCCTGTGCACATAGCAACAGGACTGTTACTTTTGTGTACGGCATCGTTTTCTTTCTACAATTTAGAACGCGGTCATATTTAAAGACAATGGAAAGTGCAAAAACACTTGAATAAAAAATTGTCACAAAAAAGGAAAGGGGAACAAGATCTTTAAAGTCACTGAAGACAGTCTTTCACAGCTACTAAAGCGACGCAAATCCATGTGATTTTTCTTTCTCAAAATATATACAATGTGTAGATGAAGCCTCTCCCCAGTCCTCACTAAGAGAAACAGGCATCACACCAGCTTTTGTTTCGCAAAACCTTCATGTTTTTGTCAAAATAAATCATAAGAGCCAGCGTCTGTCAGATATCTGATACAAACATGGAATAGGAAAACTTCAAAGACACGTGTCAGCTCAGACAGGATTATGAAGCAAGATTTTCCACAACATCAATCAGTATTTTCTGCTTAAATATAGAGGGAGAAGACGGCTGCTCAGAGTGGTACCCAAACCACGGAGGAAAAATAAACATTGATTGTTTTTGTTTTTAGTGGCTTCTTTTTCATTATAGAACTCGGGTAAATCTGATGACGACGACAAAGAAGAAGAAGAAAGAGAAGAAGATGATGATGATGAAGAAGAAGGAGAAGAAGAAGAAGACGAGGATAAGGATGACGAAGAAAGAGGAGAAGAAGACGATGAAGAAGAAGTACAAGAAGTAGAAGAAGACGATGATGACGACAACAAAGGAGAAGAAGGCAAGGCAAGGCAAGTTTATTTGTAGAGCACAATTCATACACAAGGCAATTCAAAGTGCTTCACAGTTGCAGAAAGAGAAATTACAAGAAAACAGATAAAATCAATCAATAAAACATCAACATAAAGTTAATCAATGACAGTAAAAGGCAAGAGTGCAGATAAAATACTTTCAGTTTTCATATGCACGGGTAAAAAGAGCTGTTTTCAGCCTGGATTTGAACATTGTCAGAGTTGAGGCCTGTCTCACATCCTGATGAAGACTGTTCCAGATTTTAGCTGCATGAAACTGAAACGCAGCCTCACCGTGTTTATTATTGACTCTGGGAACCACCAGGAGACCCCTCCCTGAAGTTCTCAGGGCCCGAGATGGTTCATACGGCTCTAACATGTCAGAGATGTACTTTGGTGCTAAACCATGAAAAGACTTGTACACAAGCCGAGTTGTTTTAAATTCTATTCTCTGAGTGACAGGAAGCCAGTGCAGAGACCGGAGCACTGGACTAATGTGGTCGTATTTCCTTGTTCTTGTCAGGACTCGAGCAGCAGCGTTCTGGATGTTCTGCAGCTCTAACAGCTGGTTTAGAAAGGCCAGTGAGCAGGCCGTTACAGTAGTCTAACCTGCTGGAGACAAATGCATGGATGAGTCTCTCTAAGTCTGGTTTTGACACTATTCCTCTGATCTTAGCAATGTTTTTCAGATGGTAAAAAGCTGATGATGTTATTGCTTTGATGTGGCTGTTTAAGTTCAGGTCTGAGTCCATGATTACTCCTAGATTTCTAACCTGATTTTTTGGTTTCAGAGAGACTCAAGGTGACTGATAACACTTTGTCTTTGTGTCTGTGGGCCAAAAACAATGATCTCAGTTTTGTCTGAGTGTGGCAATACCAGTTTTTAGTAACTGTATTTAAATCGTATTAAATATAAGCTTTTTAAATATTGAAACGGTCAGCAGATGGCGCCACCACTCAAAATAAGTATAAAAGCCCACCCTCGTTCACACGCACTTCCTCGGTCTCCCTCACTGGCGTCTTCCGGCCTGGTTGGGCTGGGCCCAGGGTTGTGTGTGCTGTTTCATGGGTCCAGGTAGCTATTTGTTCGTTCGTTCATTCTTAATATTGGTTTAGCCGCTAACGCAGGTTTAATTTTAGCGTCACGGGTGGTTGAGAGCCTCAACGCGCACCACTCCATGGCGTCCATGGCTCGCTCTCGGTGCATGGTGGCTCGGGGTCTGCTGGGGCCCTCCTGTGATGGAACTCGGGGGCTATCGAAGCACCGAGCCGGCCGAGAAGGGCTAGATGTGGGCGTGCGACGGTAGGATCGGCCTTGCCTGGTGATTAGCCTTTATTTTGTAACTGCTCCTTAGGTAACCTCTTTATTTACGTTCAGGTGGATCTAACCACGCTGCTGTCTTGCTTTCCCCTTGTTTTGTCTCCTTTTTGTTGACCTGCTCTCGGGCATTTTGTGAGCCCAACTGAACGTAACGTAAAATGTTCTGTGTAAAGAAAATATGAAATCCGAACAGAAAGATAAAACAAAAGTAAAACATTGAAATAAACCTAAAGTGAATGTACAAGGAACATGATGCCTCTGTCCTTATGGGTCGAACCTGTGTGCCTTAAAGCACATCTTTTTCCAGTTTACACTGGATGGCGTTGTCAGGCTTTTCTTTATTTATTTTATATACCACTTGTCATGTCACATGAGTTTAGTTGGAGAAAGTTGACGACGAAGAAGAAGGAGGAGGAGGAGAAGGAGACGACAACGACAATGAAGAAGAAGACGATGACAACGACAAAGAAGGAAAAGGAGAAGAAGAAAAAGAAAAGAAGATTATGACGATGATGACCAAGAAGAAGAATAAAAAGAAGACAAAGAAGAAGACGAAGAAGTTGCATACAGTGTTCATTTCAGGATGTCACGAACCTTATAGTAGTCCTATAACATACAGTGCCTTGTGAAAGTACTAATACACCTTGAACTTTTGCACATTTTGTCATGTTTACAACCCTAAACATAAAGATTTTATTTAGATTTTTTTTTACTGAAAGTTCACACACAAGTAACAGACAACTGTGAAGTGAAAGCAAAAATGTTGCTTTGATACATGATTCTGTTATTTTTCAAAAATAGAAAACCGAAAAGTGGGGCGTGCATAAGTATTCATACAGCATGAATAATACTTTGTGGAACCCCCTTTTGCTGCACTAACAGCAGCAAGTCTTCTGGGGTATGACTCTACAAGATTTGCACATCTAGAGACTGACATTTTAGCCCATTCCTCTTTACAAAACAACTCAAGCTCTGTCAAATTAGAAGGAGAGCGGTTGAACAGCAGTTTTCAGGTCTTTCCACAGATTTTCAATAGGATTTAGGTCAGGACTTTGACTGGGCCATTCTAACACATTGATATGTTTGTTTTTAAACCATTCCATTGTAGATGTAGCTTTGTGTTTAGGGTCATTGTCCTGCTGGAAGGTGAATCTCCGCCCCAGCCTCAATTCTCTTGCTGACTCCAGCAGGTTTTCCTCTGAAATGTCTCTGTATTTGGCTCCATCCATCTTCCCAATTATTCTTACAATCTTCCCAGTCCCCGCTGAGGAAAATCAGCCCCATAGCATGATGCTCCCCCACCATATTTGACACTGGGGATGGTGCACTCAGGACGATGAGCAGTGGTAGGTTTGTGCCATACATAACGTTTTGCATTTTGGCCAAAAAGTTCAGTTTTTGTCTCATCTGACCAAAGCACCTTCTTCCACATGGTAGCTGTGTCCTCCATATGACTTCTAGCAAACTTCAAACAGGATTTCTTATGGCCTCCTTTCAATAATGGCTTTCTTCTTGCCACTCGTCCATGAAGGCCAGATTTGTGTAGAGTACGACTTATAGTTGTCCCATGTACAGATTCCCCCAGCTCAGCGGCAGGACGTCGCAGCTCCTCCAGAGTTATCTTGGGGCACTTGGTTGCATTTCTGACCAGTGCTCTCCTTGTTCAGTCTGTTAGTTTAGGTGGACGGCCGTGTCTTGGTAAGTTCGCAGTGGTGCTATACTCTTTCCATTTCCGAATGATGGATTGAACAGTGCTCCGTGAGATGTTCAAATCTTGGAAAATCTTTGTATAACTTAACGCTGCTTTAAACTTCTCCACAGCTTTATCCCTGACCTCTCTGGTGTGCTCCTTGGCCTTCATTATGTTGTTTAGTTTCATTTCATCTATTTATTTATCAGGACAATGTACAGTTACATTATGCTCGTGAAGAAAGATGCTTGTACCAGACTGTAGCTTTTTCAAGCTAATTTCCATCTGTAGTACTAGGGCACAAAAGCAGAAATACAATGTGAATATACAGTATACAGTGCAAATAATCATTCAGTCATCACATCACATCACATCCATAACACAGGCTATGACACATCATTCCTTTACATGTAGATAAATTAGACTACAGTTATCACATGCGGTCATCACGTAAACAGACACAGCAAGGCGATGCTCTCAAACCTTACCTTACCAAAATCTAAAACATCCTGTCCTGTTAAAAGAACTTATGAGCAGTAATTGTCTTTACATTACATAGTGACCAATACACTGTGACCATAGCTCTGAGGCCCTCACAGAACAGCTGGAATTATACTGAGAGTAGATTACGCACACGTGGCCTCTATTTTAGGGCAAGGTGTGAACATTCTGCAGTCATTAGGAATGTTATAAAGGCAATTTAATGCACTCAGAACAAATGCTGTATGAATACTTATGCACGCCCCACTTTTTGGTTTTCTATTTTTTGAAAAATAACAGAATCATGTATCATTTTTGCTTTCACTTCACAGTTGTCTGTTACTTGTGTGTGAACTTTCAGTAAACAATTCAAAATAAAATCTATATGTTTAGGGTTGTAAACATGACAAAATGTGCAAAAGTTCAAGGTGTATTAGTACTTTCGCAGAGCACTGTATATCAAGATACTACAAGATGACTACAAGAAGATTCAAAATAACTACATTAAATGATTAATGAAAACATATTTTTTTTATTCAAGAAGAAGTCAAAGGTGGTGATCTAAATAATACATTAAGTCAACGTGAAAAGGTACTTAAATATTGTACTGAGTAACTGTTAGTGCCACAAAAATGACCTGAAATAAATAATTGGGGATAAAATACAATAAAATCAATTCAAGTTTTAAGAAAGAGTAACCAAATGTTGGATTGAAGTAAAAGCACTGTTGCTTCAAACCAAGCAAAAGGTACTGTGCGATAAAACTACACCAAGAAGTACTGCTTACTTTAAGTTACGCAAATACACGCCCTTGACAAAAACCCACCTCTGGCTCTAAGCAACTGAGCCCCTTTTGCACACCCCAATACAACCAATCCACATGATTTCAAAACAAAATCTTACAATGTTACAAAAAAACAAAACAGTAACACAATTATAAAGCAGCAACATGTATCAAAAAAAAAACAAAAAAACAAAACAAAAGTTGGGCCAAAACTTACTGTAGAGAATTTGCAGCAATAACAGCGTATCTCAGCCATCAGCTCCAATCTGCTCACGGCGTTCGAGAGCCCAGTGTCCTCCCAGATTAATGCACAGTCAGCGAACACTCGGGACATGTATCCGGTCTGACAGGGGAACGGCCGAACGACGAGTCACTGCTCAGGAAGGGACTTTTCTACGTGACAGGTCCCCCCCGTATGTCAGAGCCACAGAGCCCGATTTAACATGTGGAATCCTTACTTACCCCCGCCGCTGTGAGGAAGACATGACAACCCTCACTTCAAAGTTGATGGGATCGAGTTTCTTCGCTTTCATGTTGCAACTGGTGAGAGCCGGGGCTGAAGCAACTTTTCGCAGTTTTTTTTTTTTTTTTTTTTTTTTTTTGCGGCTCTTGGCAAGGGGTTAAGAAGTCAGTTGGGATAGAAATCTTATCCCTACTTCCCTTTCCCATCTTAATGAATATATTTTAGAAGTGTGTTCGTTGCAAAGTGCTCTTTCATTTTCGATTGAACTCACAGGTATCAGATCTCTCCCTCTGGCGTGCAAGTACTGGCAATATGGAAGCAAAACCCATATTAGGAAAGCATACATTTGGAATAGTTTTTCATCTTGAGTTTATGTTGAATGCTCGGATATTTTAAACATGCATTCAAAGGTTGCAAGCCGTATTTGCTAAAAGAGAAGTGTTTTAAGCCCTTGTATCAAATATAAGACTTTGTTTATATAGCAGGCCAGAGGTTATGCAGAGAGAGATCTCGCCGCCACTTCAGTCATCAAGAAGAAGATTACAGAGTTTCGATCTGTGCCAGGACCCACTGACTGAAGGCAAGGCAACTTTATTTATACCGCGCATTTCGTACACAAGGCAACTCAATGCGCCTGAAGGACATTCTTTAAAGGGGGGGTATTATGTAAAATCGACTTTTTCAAGCTTTATATCATGTTATTATGTCATTCCCTCATTAAACACATGCCTGGAGTGTTGCCTTGGCTCATTCACATATTTTTGAGTAATCAGTAAAAACTTAGACGGCAGCCATTTTAGGTGTAGCTATGCCTCAGTCCTCCTAGGAACGCCCCCACCTCCTGGAGACGCCTCTGGACCTTTTGTCACCAGCCAAGCCACCAACCACTGCTCCTCAGCTCAGCAGAGCCCCCTCCTCACACAGTAGTGTTGTTTAGATGCCACAGCAGTGTGCTGAAGGGGGCGTGTCGGAAAGCTTCTTAAAGAGACAGAGGCCTATTTCAAGACGTTCAGTACAGCCATTTTGAGAGAGCAATTTTATTCAAGGCAGTTATTTTAATTTACTGCATATACAGACCAACAGAAGGTTACGTCATCATTGTAGTATGCTATAGACTGGTGCTATGTGATTGAAAAAAGCATAATAACCTTTAACCTCTTAAGCCGAACATTTTCTCCAGTTTGGCTTTACCCAAATCTAAAAGCTTCTTGAAAAAAAGTAGCAACATAATAGTGACAAAAATGAGACAAACAAACATATATGAAAACACATAAAAAAGCAACAAAAAAGAAAAAAAATGTTTAATTGAGTTTTGTAGGTCTTAGCTTTCAAATGAGGCATTACACTGGCCTGTAAGCTGTAAGCTTTCAGATTTGGGTAAAGTTGAACTGGAGCAAATGTACTTGGTTATTAGGGCCGGGGTTAAAATTGTATAAGTGTGAGAAACAATATAGATTTCCATTTAGCAGCAGACCAGGCTTCTTGCTTTGCTTGTGTATCGCTACAATAACATGTGGAATAAAGCTGAATGCGTAGTGTGAAGGATGTACTCTCCGACTGCTAATATACCGTGACTCATTTCATAATGTGTGAATGTAAGTCAGGTCAGTGGATTATCACTGACTAATTCTGTTTTGGGGATGAATAAACAAAGCTCTGGATTTGAGCCAATAGGTTCACGTGACATCGTAATATAACATAACAAGAGCTACCAGAGTTTAATATTGAAGTGAGGACAGGTCAGAATCTGCTGTGTCAAAATGTGGTATAATCATCTACATCTCATTAATTACCATGTACCAATTCACATGAAAACAGCTGTCATGCAATTCACTGTCTTCTCTGTCATTATTCAATGACAAATCATTTTGCAATTTCAGTTGACAGGACTTTAAGCCACACGTTTCTTATGGCAAAATGTATTAACGCAATCCCAAAGTTAAAGTGACACGACACATGCATTTTCAGTTTTCCTACAACCATGTGAAATCACAGTATAACATGAAATTCTGACTTCTAAAGAACAAAACTTACTCTCCTACCACTTTGCTTTTCTCATGTGGATGTATACTCAGACTTTTGAAAGTTAAACCTGGTTTATTGTTTACTTTAATGACATTAAACCATTCGACATGTGTCTCTTTTGCCTCTCTCAATTTTTTACATACCCAATACTCTGGAAAGTCTTCATTGTCAGAGTAGTTATGAAGCTGTGTTTAAATTTAAGCAGCAAGAACTGAATAATTTACCCTCCCCAACCCCCTTCGCACAACCTCTCACCTGCCTGTCACTGTTAGCCATGCAATATCGCCGGTTTTCTCTCAAACCACCATTCATTTATATAATAGGTGGCGTTCACGATTTAGAATGTGACGATGTCATAATGTCAGGTGGAGGGCAGGGGCCAATACAACTCTATGGGAGAAAGACAGTTTTTGTAAGAAATCTCCAAAAAGGAAATTGACAAATGTTTTTGCTCTTCAGTATTTGACCATGATTGGATTCACAAACCTGTGATATGATTTTTATGTCTGAAAGTCCTTTCTACTGGACAACATCACTCTCATGTTTTCAAATATTGTCACTACTTTTTGATGCCTTTCGGTGAAAATAATTAGACATTAGTTCATATGTGCTGGAAGAGGAGACAATGAACTTTGTGACAGTTTTGTTCCATGAGGATTCTTCCAGTAATGACTGTGATATGAGCCAAAAACAAAGACATACAAATCTGCATTTTGTCGGTTACTGCAGTTACCATAGTTACCGCCATGGAATTTTCAGTTGTCCTCCACCTCAATTTTAAACTATGGGCTTTTTAGAATGTTGCGATGTCACGTGAACACTACCTATTACAATCGCTCTCTCTCTCTCTCTCTGTTTTACTGGCTTGACTAAAACTTCACAAGCTCATATTAATTCATGACCTACAGTGTTTTTGATCAGTGGACTATGTTCTATACTGTGTAGTGTAAGACCGTCAAGTCTGTAGTTAACTATATCTCTGTTAGAGTGAAGTATTGCAACAAAGTCTAAGTCTAGAGATACTCTCCGTTCTGAACACCAAGGACATTAAGAGTGAATGGAGAAACAGCGTGTTCTCGTTGACAAAACCCAGCTGTAATTACGAGGATGTTTGCAAAAGACGAGAGGTGATGAAGTGCAATTGAGGCGGTGAATTGTTTGCATTGAAAAGTTTAATGTAAAAAAATTATAAAAGCATGAGTTCATAACTTTTCTGTATAGCACCCTCATTGTTAAATGAGGAGTCGTGACCAACAATATTTCTACTTGCTCCATGAAGGTCTTTGGGCTGCATTCAGCACGACTAAAAGGTTATGTAATGGTGCTAGTCATTGGTGGTGACACTACACCATTAATACATTAGTGCTAAATAACTATATACTGTGCTGTGGGTTCGAGACTCCGAACTGTCCTATTCGCAGGCCAATAATCCAAAAAAAACAAACAAACAAAGAACAAAACATTATGACCAGTACGTATTCTATCACTATTTAACTAAACTATACAATATTATACATTTTTTGTCATTTCTACCACAACTTACTGTTACCCTGCTTTTGTAACTGCTTTATTGTATTACTTCAAGTACAAATATATCTGCTCCAGCTTTAATTCAAGAGATATTTTATGTACTTTTGTGGCATCATCTTCAGCGTTAACATCGATGCTACACCAGGACACTTCTTTGTGGAATAGCAGTTTGTGACCCTCTCCTCACCATTCAGGCGTTCAGATTGCACCTCATATTGCCACTTGAAGAAAATGGGCTGCGGGTCTTAGCTTTGTAAGGGCTGTTATGAAGTATAGTGCTCTTTATAGCTCTGCAGCAGATCTTTGAGTAGGCGACACTTGGCTTACACTCGCGGTTCCTTTTCCAAAACTGTGCCTATTGTAACTGTGAATTAATTACTGCAAGAATTGGAGAATGTCACATTACAAATTGTTACTTTTGCTTTTTGAACAGTTCAGATGCTTCATAACAATCAAAAGTTGTTGTTTTTGTTTTGTTATTTTTGTTTTTTTAACAATGTTTGTTATTGCTAACAGGTTTTTGTTTTGTCATTAAATAATATAAAGAAACTAAATATTTTGGTCAATGGAACCGTGAAAACATGTGACTATACTATACATGCCTTTCAGTCATGTGACTTATAGGTGACCTCCTACCCACTGCCTCGAGCCCCCACCATACGGACTTCCTCCAGCTCCCGCCCCACCCCGGCAGTCCACCTCAGTCCCCCCTCACTCCCCCTTCTCCATCACACCGGACCAGGTGAGGAGAAAGCTGAGGCGACTGAAGCAGAGGAAAGCTGCAGGACCAGACGGCATCAGTCCCAGGCTGCTGCGGACCTGTGCAGACCAGCTCTCCGAGGTCCTCAGCCACATCTACAACCTGAGCCTCATCCTAGAGAAGGTCCCAGTCCTGTGGAAGACCTCCTGTGTGATGCCGGTTCCTAAAACAGCGCACGCCAGGGAACCGGCCCACTACAGACCAGTCGCCTTGACCTCCCACCTGATGAAGACCATGGAGCGGCTCATCCTCACCCACCTCCACTCTGTGGTGAGCTCCACCCTGGACCCGCTGCAGTTTGCCTACAGGCCCAACATCGGAGTAGAGGACGCTGTCATCTACCATGGACCATCAACTACCTCACGGACCGACCACAGTACGTGCGGCTGCAGCTGTGAGTCTGAGGTGGTCATCTGCAGCGCTGGTTCCCCTCAGGGCACCGTTCTCTCAACGTTTCTCTTCACTATCTACACATCGGACTTTACATACAACACGGACAGCTGTCATCTGCAGAAGTTCTCCAACGACTCCGCCATTGTGGGCTGTGTGTCTGAGGGGAACGACCTGGAGTACCGGTCAGGTATCATGGACTTTGTGGACTAGTGTCAGTGCAACCACCTGTGCTTGAACATCAGTAAGATCAAGGAGATGATGATCGACTTCAGGAGGAAGACACTACCGCACACACCGCTAAACATCCAGGGGGAGGACATCGAGGTGGTGGACAGTTTCAAGTACCTGGGTGTTCACCTCAACAATAAACTGGACTGGTCCCACAACACCAAAATAACATTTTTTTTATTGTAATGATTTCGGGGGTGGGGCTCATAAGCTTTTGCTTCGGCCCACTCCTTTTGAGCAGAACTTCAACTGCTCAAATAAACAAATAAACTAAACTCCCTGTACAAGAAGGGCCAAAGTCGCCTCCAGCTTCTGAGGAGACTGAGGTCCTTCGGAGTGAGCAGGCGTCTGCTCAGGACTTTTTATGACTCTGTGGTAACCTCTGCTATCCACTACGCTGCCGTGTGCTGGGCCCCGGGCAGCACAGAGCGGGACAAGCTGGTCAGGAGGGCCAGCTCCGTCCTGGGCTGCCCCCTGGACTCTGTGAAGGAGGTGAGGGACAGGAGGGTGTTAGCCAAGCTCACCTCCATCATGGACAACACCTCCCACCCACTGCATGGGACTGTAGAGGAGCTGAGCAGCTCTTTCAGTGGCAGACTAAGACACCCTCAGTGCAAAAAGGAGCGCTACTGCAAGTCCTTCATCCCCACTGCTGTCAGACTGTACAACAAGACTGTAAAGTAACTCATGTGCAATAACTACTATGCAAAACTACGTGCAATACTCTCACTTTATCTGGTCACTTTATCAACCCCTTGCACTATGATGTAAACCTGCCCTGCTAATACATCATTATAGTCTGTTTATTTTATTTTTATTGTTTATACTTTTTGCCCTCTGAAAGTTTTTAATAGTCATTGTATACAAGATACCCTATTTACTCTTTAATTTTTTGCACATTTCCTGTCTATTCTGCACACCCTGAGTGTTTCTGAGAGCTGAATGTAACAAGTGAATTTCTCCATTGTGAGATCAATAAAGGCTCATCTTATCTTATCTTATCTTATCGTATCTTATCTTATCTTTTGTTGTCATGGTCACCATCTTGGAGGCCTCTGGCCAGTGTACATCATATTTAACTTTGCATCTTCACTGACTGAAGTCAAGACATCCAAAAATAGTGCACCTCATGCTGATGAGCGGAACTGATACATAAAGAAAACTAAAAACTTAGGATTTGATCCTTATAAACTGCTTGGAGAGTTACTGACACCACTTGAAGCCATAAAGCCCTGGAGAACATTTGTGGACCTACAGCTGCTAAGCTACAACTTGTACAAACCTCTCCAAGAGAAAGCCCTGAACCACACTCAAAACATCTAACCTTGGATACAACATGTGACAGAGGTAAGAGCTGACCTGGCTCCTCCTATACAGCATGTTAAGGGGAAAAAAGGTAGAGAGAACCTCCAGTTCTCCAGAACCTGTCAATCAGGCTTAAATGTTTTAATTCCATATAACAAAAACCAGCGTGGTTAAAAATGTGATACCTTTCCCAGGGTTGTCATATGGGTCACAGCTTTCTTTAGAAAAAAGACCATTCTTTGGAGCCAGGCTTTTAAGCTGTGTTTGAGAGGCATGAAGTCTCCATTGGAATCCATTTTGAAAAGTTTCTTTCTCAATCATTACAGCATAGACGAGCTACTCGATAGGCAAACCTGCGCTCAACTTAAACATGAATAATAGACAAATATCCCCGACAGCTCAAATCTGAAAAAGGGCCCCTGAGCCCTGCAGTGCGGGTGACCGTGTGTTCTCTGCTCCTGAGAAGAGCTGAAAAAATAACTGTAATCAAACTTGAGTAAGGGCTGCAGTTTTTTTGGGGTAAACTTTTATCCTCTTCTCAAACTAAATTTCAGTTAAAATTAAAACAAAAAACCAATGATAAAAAAAAGAAAAGAAAATCGTGTACCAATACCCAAATGGCATTAGCTGAACATCTCTGCTTTCCACACCCTTTCACCCTGAACTGTCCTGTCAAATATATAGGCCAAAATATTGTATAAAAAAAAAAGACCTCCTTCACCATCTGGTGTTTCCTGTCGGTTGCTATTATTCTACATGTAGACTTTAGAAGTGTACATTTCAAATTCTTAGCTGTGCCATACTGTTAAAACATTAATGTGAGTTATAGGTTATGAATTAGCATTTTAGGTCCATCTCTGTTTGCTTCATGCTATGCAGCAATTGTTCCCAAGCATCACTGTGCTGTGTATTCTGTGTGCATTGAACCTTGGAAAGCTACACACAGTGCTCAATAGCCGTTTGACCCTGTGGCCCCTTCCTGAAAGCAAATGCCACTTTATGAACGTTTTTCATCTATGGATTTAACATTACGCTGTAGGTCAAGCTTTGAATAAAACATTTAGAGATCTTTACCCAAGACTTTTTCCCGTCTAAATGTCTGCATTGTTCCCCTTTACTGTAGTTCATCATGACTCTGAAAATTACCAACATTATTTCAATACTGGCCTTTAATCTATCCATCTTCACGCAGGGTGTGGCTGCTTCCAAAGAGAACTGAGATAGGACTTTGTTCCCTCTACCAGTTTCTTTGATGTAGTGAGTGGCATTGAAGGGAGCCAGTGAAGAGAATGATCCGGGTCAGCCGCACTGGAATGTAATCTGGGTTTCTCTCTTTTGGCCTGTTTTATCAGCCTCCAGAATCACTCGCCTCAGAGGGAGTGAACATGAGTGAAAATTTAACAGAGGTGTTTCATGGACCTTTAAGAAATGACTCTGTGTCACGGACTCAGGGAAGACACTGTGAAGCAGGAGACGGCCTGTGGTGTTTGTCACTCAGAAATTCATATACAATAATTATGTTGTCTGCACTGTGTGTGACAACATGTGATTCCAAATGTGCAAAGAAATTAGACTTGGGTAACACTGATTGAATATAAATACAATAAAATATGGGTAAAAGTTTAAAGCGCAGCAGATGAAAATACGGGTCCACAGGTTTTGGTCATCCTGTTTTCTATTTAAAATGACAAATCCTCATTTCCAAGGCCACCAGAGCTGCTTTTCCTGTCAGAGAGAGGAGGGCAGATTCCTACATTACCAGAAAAGTGGCTCTGTAAAGTAAAAACATTGGAAATTCCAGCTGTGCCATATGTCCGCGGGTTATGGGTGGATTTTCATATACTTTTGGGTGGGTTTGGCCACTGACACCTGCACCTTAATGACTGTAGTCATTGCTTCTATATCTGCTCTCCATGATATTGCTTGAGTCTTGCTCAAATATTTTTTTTTGTTATCAATCACTTTTCCTTCTTTTAAATGACACAAAGTCTATGTCTAAGCCAGCAGTTGCCATGGGCCTCTGCTGTATTGTTCGTTCATTCTTATCAGGTGGAACATTTACGAAACATGCTTCAAGGTTTCTATTCCCGTAGACGCTCACTCTCTTTACATTCCTCTCACTCTGGCACATTGCTCGTGAGACTGCAAGCGTTACATCATGTGGAGGGGCAATAAGGTCTAATTCACTGTCAGCAGCTGTTAATGACCAGTCTCCAAATGAAAACAAATGGAGTGTGCAGGTTTACCATTATGTAAGCGCCATGCCGTATGGGGACTCTCGCCCACATGCACCAGCACGGCCATGCTCTGCAACTGCGTGAAAACATTGTACATAATCACTCGATAAAGTATTCAGTTGGTCCCCCATTGACCCGTAAGCACTGCAGAGAGTAATAAGAAAGTAGCCTATAGCACTGAAAGCTGTAAAAAAAGTCTTCTATCACTACAGTATGTGAGTTGTAATAATTGGGTGGTTCACTATTTGCCTTTTGACATGACCACAAACAATTGCAGATTACATTGTTAACCTTTAAGAACTGTGGAGTGGGGGATATGCATTGTGCCTCAACAGCAATACACTGTCTGTTATGTCAGGAACAACAGAGTTAAAGATGCTCTATTTAGTTTGCCTAATGTCTAGAACAACAGAACTTCAGGGGAACTGCTGTATGTTAACGTCACATGATACCACTTGGTCAAACAGCGAAATCTTTTTACTATAAGTTGAAATGGATATTTCTATTTGGGCATTTCTATTTGTCTCTTTTGCTTGAAGGGGTCCAAGAAGCACATGTTGAGTAGCTACTTTATTGATTGGGTTCACTCACATGACTTTGTTTGAATGGCTAATTGCTTTGGGAGAGGTTCTCATATTTCAGCACTTTGGACTCATAGAACTCTGAATTATGTTGTTGAAACCACAATGAGATTAATGGTCAAAATAATAAGCAAATGTAGATCTTATAAGCAAATGTAGATCTTATAAGCAAATGTAGATCTTAAAGTGTAAAATACGAGAGTTATCATGACAGTATATACATCGTTTTACTATTTGCGACGCAGCAGTTGAGCATTGCCACAGCTCTTGTGAATTGTTTAAAATAGTGCAAATGAATGGACGTTGCTTCTCACAACATAGTGGATTTTGCCCATTTATACTTTCCATCCCAAACTTTACTGCTATACTTGCAGACTGCCCCCATAAATTGTACTCATGTAACAGGGTTATTATTGACTCTGTTCAGACATTCATTAATAATGAGGTGTGCAGCGGGTTGCCCTCACAAAGCCACGGGGCACTGCGCAGGTTTATCACAGGATTTTTAAATGTTTTGAATACAAAAAATCCGTCAAAGAAAAATAGACTCGCATCGGTGGGGGATCAGTATCTCTCACACCTCAGTCTAAAAACATCCAATAAAATAGAAAGGAGTGGTATTTGGCTGTGATTGACATGTGATCGAGCTGGTATCCGTTGTAGCGGTTGGCACTTGTGCATCACAGCAAGTCAGTGTTGGGCCTTGTGCCATCAGAATGTTTTCCACATGTCTGGGTTGTGTTTTCTATGGGTGCTCCGGTTCCCCCATTACTCCAAAACATGCAAACTGCAAATCCTCTATGTCATTTGTTCCCAGCCTGGGGGGCGGGGCAAAGAATTTCCCCAGATCTAAACAGTAAACGTTTAGTTGTTGGAAAAGAAATAAGTAGTAGGTAGGTAACAAGTATTTTGCTTCTGACAGGACAGTGGCATTGGAGAAAGGGGAAAATGCAGTGCTCTAAGCTTTGTCTTAAAACTAAAACCTTAAAAATACAGAGAAACATTGAAATCATTCTCAATCATTCATCTCTAACTCTTTTCCAATTAAACATTAAACATGTTGTACAGCTAATTAGCTTTTACCTTGAATGCAAAAGAAACACACTGACCTAAAGTTTGTTCTTTAGATATATTATACCTAAAGTCTTTTAGAAGGTTACACTAATCCTGTACAATCCTTCATGTTGTGTGGTCCAAATAATTGTCTTTGTTATTTGTACAAGCCAAAAATAATTACAGTCTGTTTGGAGGTGGTAGGACCATGATAAAACGGAAAGAGCCTGTTAGTCAGCGGGCACAGCTGTAGGCCGCTCGTGGCTCATTCTGCTGGAGTGGACATCGTGATGGCTGCCAGTCCATTACTGAGCTTTTGGAGCCTTGAATTCGCAGTCCGATGTGCGGTGGGAATACCATGTGGTCTGCGTTGTCATCCAAAAGAGACAGCCAGGAACATGAGTTTGAGGAGCGTGGAAGAGGCGGCAATATTTGCATCATGTGACAAAGTGAAGGTCCGAGAAGACATACGGCAATTACATATGAGCTAATTAGCGTTGGAGGAAAATTAAACTTAAAGTCCAAACCATCACACTTCTCAAAGATAATAACAGTTATTTTGGACTGTTCAGCTACTATCGCCAATCTATATAAACAAACAAATCTGTAGATTAACGGAACATACATTTTTTTGTTCTGTTGACACTGATCAAATAAAGCTACGTGTTACTCAGACCGTTTAATAGCTTTGTCAAGGCGAACGTGTCGTCCACCAGGGCCCATTTATTTGGAGGCTGCAAATGTTTCCGCTCATTAAAATTCACAGACCAGTTCTGGGAGCAGCCCCAAAATAAGTGACCGCTCAGCAGGATCTCTAAAGGTCTCATAATATCAGAACTGCAGGAGCGGCTGCCAACCGCCCAGGGCTGTTTTTATTTCATTCCAGCGTGGACCACAGGGGAGCAGGTGCGCCAGTGTCCAGCTGTAGCAGGGAGGAGCGGCTGGGCACGGGCCGAAGTGGAGAGGGGAGCAGAGCGGGGAGACTGGCAGGGTGCACCCTCACGGGGCAAGGAGAAGAGAGCGAGCCTTCTGGAAGTACAAGGCTGCCAGATGTTGCTGTCTAGGGCAAATTTTAACATAACTCGCATCGGCGGAAATTTAGCCAAGGATAGCCAGAGAGAAAACTTCGCCACGGCATTTATCAGGCTGAAGCTTGTACAATAACTAGCAGCAGAAGTTACAACTTAAATCATTCCAACAGTATTTTCAATCTTGTAAGGTAAGACTGGACGGACACACCGGGGTTTTCAATTTTGTTGGGACGCAAAAACTTTTAGTGTGTCAAACCTCTTTACAACGTTTAAAGAATTACTGTTGGTACAAACACACATCCAAAAAGAAGTAGTTACATAAATATCATATTTTACATCTAAACTCCAGTAACAGTTAAAAATCCCCATAACTAACTTTTACTTGCAACCCCAGTGTCACTATTTGCACTTTTTCAAACTTTCCTGGGGCTTCATCCGGCTGTGTTGAGGAGAAATGCCCATGTTACCCACAGCAGGGGCCGCCATTAATCGACTGCTGGCAATGCTACAAAGGCATTTTAGAATAACAAACTGTTCTTCTGTCATCTACAATAAAACTAAAGCCTTCTGAACTGTTTTATACGTGAGGGCAGCTTTTCACTTCACAAAACACTTTTGAAAATGTCAAAGAAGAGTTTCTGCTTTGTTGTGCATGCTGCTTTGCACTTGAAAAGATTGTAAATAAAGCACCAGGCAAATATTCATAATAATATTCATAATGATTATACTACTACTACTGTACTACTACTACCACCACCAATAATAATAATAATAATAAATAACCCATAGATAAAGATTTTTATTTATTTATTCAAGTACAATCAGTAAAATTTGCTGATGGGGAGGATCACAAAATTCTGGAACATCTCAGTGGGCCCACACTAAATGTGCATATGACTTTCAGACGAGAGGCTATAAACAAGTGAGCAGCGGTACAAATCTGGACTCTAAGATACCGGCCCGTCTGGACTCCATCCTTGGATCCAAAATTTGGCCCTGATCATATAACCCCGTCAGTGTGTATCAATCAACCTCACGGCACAGGAATCTGTCTCTCTTCCTCTCTGTCTAGACAATGCACGTAACATTTGCGGACCAAACCACACTTACCACAGCTTCAGTACTCTCAGGTTTACCTTCTGGCCCATGCTACAGTCACGTGCTGTTTGGTGTCTTTTGAAATATGTGGGTTTTAGAAGCTCGTCTCTGGTGCTGTTCAGTGAGCGATGAATGACTGTCACAGAGCCACGTCATGTCAACAGCTTGCACACATGTTCTGTCTACACCACATTCATGACACCACTAAAGGTCAAACAGCTCTTATTAAGAAATGATGAAGCGACGAACTCCCAAAAGCTACATTTGTGAATAAGACAGTTATAAAAGAATTAGTTTTCCTAAGTGTGGGCCACCTTATTTCACATACGCCCGTTGTATTCATTCTTCAACGACCGCTGCCAAGTTGTTCTGTGTCACACGACAGAGTTACAAAAGTTGAAGGTCATCACAGAAAGTTTTTGTACAAAAGAAACCTGTTCAAGTTCTGCACGGTAATGCATATGCATTCAACGTACCAAAGAGCTCGATCCAACTTAACCTCCTCCGCATTTGTATATTTTGTGGGCTGACGCCAGAGATAGCAAAAACATACACAAACTGTCCGTAATACTGAAAAAATATCATTCATACATAAAACTATACTGTATTGACATCTCAAACTTCGTAATCAGTATAAATACGTTTGATAGCATTATGTCGTTTTGCTGCAAATGTAACGATAAGATGCAAATTAATCAAATTCATTTGTTTCTTTTTGTTTTAACTGTAATTTATCACAGCTATAATATATTCATTCATGTGTATTATGGAATTGTTAATTACCCTGTGATTTCTATACCCAGTCTATGGTAGAGATTATTTCAACTTGTACAAGTTCACCTTTTTTTCATGTTGTCATCTGTACTCAGTCTTCTGTTTTTGAATTGCATATCTTTAAAATAGAAACAAAACATCTTCAAATTCATTTAGTTTAAGGTTAATGTGCTTGATTTGTCATTATTCAGCTTAGAATGAAATTTGTCCTCTGCATTTGACTCATCCTTTGAGGCCGCTGGGACAACCTATCAGCAGGGGGCGCTGTGTGAGACCCATCTCCAGATGTGGAGCCAGGCCAATGATCACAATCACCTGGATTCACCTATTCAGACACGGGGAGAGAAATATGTAAACTCCACACAGAAAGGCCGGCACGGTCCGAGAAAAAGAAGGTTTACACTTGTATTGCAGTTTACAAGCCGGTATTACCAAGTTTCTCAAAGCGCTACACTGTAGTCATTATTCGGTGGTGGTAAGCTATTATTGTAGCCACAGCTGAACTTGAGGTAGACTGACAGAAGCGAGGCTACCAGTCTGTGACCAGTCTAAGACCACCAACAACCACTCACTCACTACATTCATTCTGGCCAATTGTACATGTTTTAAGTGGCAGGGGAAACCGGAGTACCTGGAAAAAACCTACACAGACGTGGGGAGAACATACAAACTCCACACAGAAAGGCCATGTCCGGCCGGGGATTGAACCCCGGACCTTCTAGCTGTGAAGCATGAGCGCTAACCGCTGCACCACCGTACAAAAACCCAGCACTTTCTCACTGCGAGGCAAGAGTGCGCTAACCGCCACCATGCCAGTTTATTTCTTAAACAAAAGAATAATTTTGCATACATGCTCTATAGTCGTGTTTGTTATAGTTTGTTAAGGGAAATTTAGGGCCATATCTTCTGCCTGGCACAAAGACAGCGCTACTCCAAACACAACGTTGGACACACACTATCTTGCTTTTGCGCTATGAGTCGCTTATTAAAAAAGAGGTCGACTAAGGTGTGGGGTATTACAAGCAGCTGAGAGCGCTTCACTCACATTATTTTCCTCGTTTACATCGCGCTGCCTCGTGTTCTTCCTTTAGAATCCATGAATCATATCACTCGTTCAATCATCAAATTGAAGGCAAGGCAAGTTTATTTGTAGAGCACAATTCATACACAAGGCAATTCAAAGTGCTTCACAGTTGCAGACAATTACAAGAAACCAGATAAAATCAATCAATAAAACATCAACATAAAATTAATCATTTACAGTAAAAGGCAAGAGTGCAGATAAAATACTTTCAGTTTTCATATGCACGGGTAAAAAGAGCTGTTTTCAGACTGGATTTGAACATTGTCAGAGTTGAGGCCTGTCTCACATCCTCATGAAGACTGTTCCAGATTTTAGCTGCATGAAACTGAAACGCAGCCTCACCGTGTTTATTATTGACTCTGGGAACCACCAGGAGACCCCTCCCTGAAGTTCTCAGGGCCCGAGATGGTTCATACGGCTCTAACATGTCAGAGATGGACTTTGGTGCTAAACCATGAAAAGACTTGTACACAAGCAGAGCTGTTTTAAATTATATTCTCTGAGTGACAGGAAGACAGTGCAGAGACCGGAGCACTGGACTAATATGGTCGTACTTCCTTGTTCTTGTCAGGACTCGAGCAGCAGCGTTCTGGATGTACTGCAGCTCTAACAGCTCGTTTAGAAAGGCCAGTGAGCAGCCGTTACAGTAATCTAACCTGCTGGAGACAAATGCATGGATGAGTCTCTCTAAGTCTGGTTTTGACACTATTCCTCTGATCTTAGCAATGTTTTTCAGATGGTAAAAAGCTGATGTTATTGCTTTGATGTGGCTGTTTAAGTTCAGGTCTGAGTCCATGATTACTCCTAGATTTCTAACCTGATTTTTTGGTTTCAGAGCGAGAGACTCAAGGTGACTGATAACACTTTGTCTTTGTGTCTGTGGGCCAAAAACAATGATCTCAGTTTTGTCTGAGTTTAGTTGGAGAAAGTTGTTTTGCATCCACAAACTGATCTGTTCGATCTGTTAGCAGAGTGTATCTACAGGCCCATGTTCACCTGCCGTCAGTGATCTGAGTGTACGTAGATCTGAGTGTCATCTGCGTAGTTGTGGTATGACATACAGTATTGTTGCTGTTTATTAGCTGACCCAATGGAAGCATGTACAAGTTGAATAAGAGGGGTCCCAAGATTGACCCAACACAACAAAATTACCAAGAAAAGTCTGCGTTGATGTAATGAAATAAAATCACTCTAAATGGCTTAATTTTCAAATTTTTAACTTGATGTTTAAATTTAAATATACATGTTAAAAGCACAGGCTCGGGACGTGACTACACTGTGTTCCAAATTATTATGCAAATGATATTTTTCTAAGATTTTCTAAATTATCAACACAAATGACAGTCAGCATAATTAACAGTCTTTAACTGTTAGAGGATAATACGAATGTGATTGAAAAATCTCCCAGTGATAACAGTATTTCATTCAAAAATAAATATAACTCAAAATCAACAGTTCCAAATTATTATGCACAACAGCATTTCAATACATTTTAAAGGCTGTAATTAACTGACAATGGTAATTTATTGAATTTGCAGCATTAGGAGGTCATATTTACTGAAATCAAAAGCTATTTCAATCAAAAACATATTAACAGGTCAAATTACATTTTAACATAGGACCTATCACCAGTATGTTAGAACTCAAATGCAACGCAGGAAGGAGTAGACGGGAACTGAAATATCTGAATAAGCCAGGATAAGCAGGCACCAAACAAAACAAAAAAGGATAACCAAAATATCCCCAATAGGACTTGTTATTTATTCAGACAGGAACAGAAAACAGATCTCTGGACAACCAGAATCTCTCAGAAATATCACAGGGCTTGAAAGTCTCTCTTCGCAGGTTGACAATCTAGCAAGAGACTGACTGAACTGAGGGAGTATATATACCCTCCCCCGACCTGCCGAGTGAATGAGGAGCAGCTGTGCAGAGCAGGAAAACTGGGCAGGCAGGAAAACATGAACTGGAACAGGCCAAATCAAGGAGCAGGGAGTGAACCAGGACGTAAACAATAACTAACTAAGCAGAATCATGACAGGACCCCCCTCTCAAGGGACGGCTCCTGCCGTCCCAACAGCAACAACCACACCGGGAGGGAGGAGGGGGACATGGCAGAGGGTCAGAATTCCTCAGAATGCTCAGAACCACTTTCAGAACCACTACTCGATCCGTCCACAGAACCATTGTTGTCAAGCTGTTCATCCGAGGCCGCAGGAGGAAGGACAGAAGGCGCCCCAGAATCCGATCGGCCAGAAACAGTGACGGCCGTAGAAGGTTGGTCTGGATGCTGCTCATGGAAAGCTCGAATGAGAAGAGGGTCCAAGATAAACCTGGCAGGCACCCAACAACGCTCCTCTGGACCATACCCCTCCCAGTCGACTAAGTATTGGAGTCCTCTGCCACGGCGCCTGGAACGGAGAAGCCGCTGTGTATGCCGGTCCTCCATCAATCAGACGAGTTGGTGGTGGAGGAGGTAGGACCGGAGCAAGAGGACTTTCATGGACCGGTTTAACCTTTGAGACATGGAACGTGGCATACGCATGGCCCTGGGTAACTTGAGGCGCACAGCCACTGGGTTTACCACCTTCTCAATTTCAAAAGGACCAATAAACTTCGGAGCGAGTTTCTTGGACACCACCCTAAGAGGGAGATCTTTTGTGGAAAGCCAAACCATCTGGCCAACTTGGTATGCAGGAGCCTCAGAGCGGCGGCGATTAACAGAAGCAGAGTAACACTGTGCTGAACGGAGCAGGTTCTGTAGCAGCGTTTGACGAAGGCCTGAACAGATGGACAAGATGCTTCTTTCTCCTGGGATTGAAATAAGGGTGGCTGGTACCCATAAGCACATTGGAATGGGGAAAGGCCTGTGGCAGATTCTTACGGTTTGGCCATTATACTGAGGATGGTATCCTTATGACAAGCTGACAGTGGCTCCTAGAAGCAAACAGAACTCCCGCCAGAAAATAGAGGTAAATTGGGGGCCCCGATCAGAGACAATATCAGTCGGTAGTCCGTGCAACCGAAAAACATGTTGCAACATAATTTGGGCGGTCTCCTTGGCCGATGGAAGTTTAGGAAGAGGAATGAAGTGAGCCATCTTACTAAAACGATCTACAACTGTCAGGATGGTGGTGTGTCCGTCAGAAGCAGGTAAGCCGGTAACAAAGTTAAGGGAAATATGGGACCATGGCCGATGAGGAACAGGTAGGGGATGAAGATGTCCGGCAGGTGCTTGGTGTGTAGATTTAGACTGATTGCATACAGGACAGGCATTGACAAAATCTCTGGTGTCTTCATCTAGGGAGGGCCACCAAAACCTTTGCCGCAGGAACTCTTTAGTACGCTGGATACCAGGATGACATGCGAGTTTAGAACCGTGGGCCCATTGCAACACATCAGACCGGAGATGCTGAGGAACAAAGAGCAGGTTGTCAGGGCATGTGCTGGGTCCAGGACTGTCCTCCAGAGCAGCCTTGACACGTTCCTCCACCTCCCAGGTGAGGATGGCAACTATGTGAGAGTTGGACAGGATTGTCTCAGGTTCTGCAGTGGAGTCTTCAGAGGTGGAGAACTGGCGGGACAGCGAATCCGGCTTAGTGTTACAAGAACCAGGTCGGTAGGACAGAGTGAAATTGAACCTAGTGAGAAACAGAGCCCATCGGGCCTGCCTGGAGTTGAGTCGTTTTGCAGATTGAAGATATTCCAGATTTTTGTGATCGGTCCAGACGAGAAATGGCACCTTGCTGCCTTCGAGCCAGTGTCTCCATTCCTCCAAGGCCAATTTAACTGCCAGTAGTTCCCTATTACCAATATCATAGTTCCTCTCAGCCGATGTTAAGCACAGAGAGTAGAAGGCGCAGGGGTGTAGCTTCTGATCATCAGGTGCTCGTTGAGACAAAACTGCCCCCACACCCACATCAGAAGCATCGACTTCCACCACAAACTGCCCTTCAGGATCTGGAACTCTAAGAATGGGGGCAGAGGTGAAACGTTTCTTTAGTGAGTTAAAGGCTTCCTCTGCTTCTGAAGACCACTTGAAGGGTACTTTAGAGGAGGTAAGTGCTGTGAGTGGAGCAGCAACCAAACTGTAACCCCGGATGAACTTTCGGTAAAAGTTTGCAAACCCTAGAAAGCGCTGTAACATCTTACGCGACTCAGGAACAGGCCAGGACGCAACCGCTTCTACCTTGGAAGGGTCCATGGAAATGCTTCCCTGACCAATGACGTAACCAAGAAAAGCAACAGATGGGGTATGGAACTCACACTTTTCTGCTTTGACAAAGAGGGAGTTCGCAAGCAGGCGTTGCAGGACGGACTGGACGTGATGAACGTGTTCATCCTTGGACTTAGAGAAAATCAGGATGTCATCGATGTAAACAAAAACATACTGGTTTAACATGTCACGGAGAACATCATTAACCAGGGCCTGGAAAACTGCGGGAGCGTTGGTAAGACCAAATGGCATAACGAGATACTCGTAGTGTCCCGTCGGAGTGCTAAATGCAGTCTTCCATTCATCCCCTTCACGAATTCGGACCAAATGATAAGCATTGCGCAAGTCGAGTTTCGTAAAAATGACAGCATCCTGCAGTCCTGAGTTCAAAAGCTGACGAGATGAGTGGAAGAGGATAGCGATTTTTTACTGTGATCTTGTTAAGCCCTCTGTAGTCTATGCATGGCCTGAGCGTCTTATCTTTCTTCTCAACAAAGAAGAAACCGGCACCAGCGGGAGATGAGGAAGGTCTAATTAAGCCTGCAGCCAGAGACTCATTGATATACTTCTCCATTGCTTCCCTTTCAGGTCCAGACAGGGAGTAAATACGACCACGAGGCAGTGATCTTCCAGGTAGGAGGTCAATACCACACTCGAACGATGTGGAGGAAGTGAGGTAGCCCTATTCTTGCTGAAGACCTCTCGGAGGTCATGATACTCCTCCGGCACCCCTTGTAGATCAGACGGAGAGCCAGAGGTGTCACTGACAGAGATTTCCCTGACGACAACGTTCTCGCTCCTCAGGCGAAAGGCAGGTTCGGCCCACCTGCATAGGCTCTGGACCACCATCGTGAGGAGCCGGAAAGTGGTTTACCACATTTACCGGAGGACGTGGTCGTGGAACAGAATGTTGCTCAGGCAATTTGCGCCTCTTTTCTTGCCGCCGGGCTTGGATACGACGATCCAATTTGGTCACAAGCTCAATCAATTTATCAAGAGATGAGGGAAGATCATATGAAACCAGCTCATCCTTGATGTAGTCGTTCAGACCCCGGAGATAGGCATCTGTTTGGGCAGCAGCATTCCACTGGCTCTGAAGGGCCCAGGTCCGGAATAATAATCAGAAACCGTGCGAGCCCCTTGTCGCATCCCTAGTAGACCACCCGCTACATCTGGACCCGAAGAGGTCTCCCCGACAACCTTACGAAGTTCCTCTGCAAAGGCCTGGAAGGAGGCACAAGCAGTCTGTCGCTCCCATTCAGCAGTTCCCCACAACCGAGCTCTTTCAGTAAGATGATTAATGACAAAAGCCACCTTGGCTCTCTCGGTGGAAAATGTATGTGGTTGAAGGGCAAAGAGTATGGAGCAGTTTGTCAGAAAAGGATTACATCCTTCAGGGTAGCCACCATAGCGCTCCGGAGTATCCACTCGAGGTTCATTAACAGGTAATGGAGAAGCAAGATCTGCAGGGGGCGGAGCTTTTGCAGAAGTGGGAGCAACAGCAGGGACTAACTGAGCGACAGTTACTGCCAGCTGTTGGATCTGAGCAGACAGAGTAGCAAGGACTTGATCATTAGCTGCCACTGACTGACGAACATCAGAAGTGGCAGATACTAACTGAGCCTGATGTCGCTCCATACACTTCTCTAGTCTGCCTAGCCGCTCAATAGGGCTCTCCTTCTGTGATGCTGAGTCCATAGTGGCTAGATTGTACTATCACCGGTATGTTAGAACTCAAATGCAAAGCAGGAAGGAGTAAGATGGGAACTGAAATATCTGAATAAGCCAGGATAAGCAGGCACCAAACAAAACAAAGAAGGATAACCAAAATATCCCCAATAGGATTTGTTATTTATTCAGACAGGAACAGAAAACAGATCTCTGGACAACCAGAATCTCTCAGAAATATCACAGGGCTTGAAAATCTCTCTTCGCAGGTTGACAATCTAGCAAGAGACTGACTGAACTGAGGGAGTATATATACCCTCCCCCGACCTGAGTGAATGAGGAGCAGCTGTGCAGAGCAGGAAAACTGGGCAAGCAGGAAAACATGACCTGGAACAGGCCAAATCAAGGAGTAGGGAGTGAACCAGGACGTAAACAATAACTAACTAAGCAGAATCATGACAGGACCTTTATTTTATAGCAGCTTCAGAATTCTTAAATCCATTAAACTTGTGAGTTTTTGGAGCAGCAGAAAGATCCTTTTTCTTTCCCATATTGCTTGAAAATGGTGGTCTGCTTAATAATGGTGAACGTCCTTTTTCAGTAGTTTTTCCCTTAACTAGGCTTACCTGACAACTAATCATCACAGGCATCTGAGATTGATGTCAGTGATTCGAAGAGCCCTGAGACACAATACCATCCATGACTTTAATTGAACAACTTTGTTTTTATTACCTTTATGACACTGAAATACAATTTGCATAATAATTTGTAACGCAGTGTACAGGCCTATCATCGATATTAATTTATTCGTTCACAACAGTGGGAGGTTTCTTCTCTTTCAGAAGTCAAGTCGTAGCTTCTCGCCTCACCGAGAAGTACAAGCGCTGCTTTTGGCAATAACCCCGGGGTTGTGTCCCTGGAACAGCGGTCACCGGTCCAACGCCATTAACAAGATAAATAAAGTTTAATATGAAGCGGAAAACAGAAAACAGCTTCAGCAGTTTTCTATAAACAAACCACACATACCTTCAAGTGCCACAACACCACACCCAATCTGCGTTTTAAGGTGACATGCACCAGGGAGCTCACCCGTTTAACACAGTCAGATCACATGATGCAACTTTGGCAAATTCCTGTAGAAGAGTCCGACATTTCCCACGTATTTCCTGGTGAAGTCTGATTCTGATCGTATCCAAAACTGTGTGTCCAGTGGCACCAGAGACAGCGGTGGTCTGGTAGCTACAGTACACCATGCCACACATCAGCCACTGCTTTTAAACCAGTACGCGTCAAACATCTGCACGACGGCGTATCTACAGTACAAACTTGTCTTAAGACAACATGACGTGCTTCATACGTGATATAAAAAGTGTTGCAAAAATTCAGTAGCTGAACAGCTGATGTTGGAGCGCTTGAAGGCGTGTTTGGCTTGTTTATAGAACAATCTAGAACTGATCTACTGTTCCAAAGGAGGTGCCTGTCTGCACTCAGCTGTACATAACTGTGTTAACGTGACCCAAACAAAATCACGTGTTGTTCTACATAACATCACCACTGGCCACGGGAGTCTTTCCTGCCCACTTATTGCGCTCTGACTCTGCAAGATCTGAAAATGCGTTCCTACTAAACGCAAAGAATTATGCTATAGTCTGCGTTTAGAAACAGATCAAGATCAGGCCCTTGATCTTTTAGTTTTGAAAAAGACACAAACAATGACGGTCATTGCAACACAACATAAACTTTCCCAGAATCGCACAAAGTCGAGAAAATACAATGTAACTGCTTATAATACTGAGCGGTTGAATGGCTGTTGTGACGTTATGCATTATATCAACCTACGTGTTGTAAAGACAGCACTGTTTTTTTATAGATCTCATTTAACTTACCCTTTTGGAGCAGTAGGTTTGTGTAAAATTTAGCCAAAATATATAAATATTCCAAGACACGTGTCAGACAAGTCATGAGTGGTTTTGTTACATTCCGAGGCCGTGCTGGCAGCGTCTTTGTGGAGTACAAGGTTAGCGCACACAATAGCTGAAGACGAGAAGCGCAAAGAAGCTGTGACTGGCATTGACCTTGAGATGGAAAGAGAAAAAGCACTGCCTCCTCGGAATTCAGCTCAGACGTTCATGTAGTGTAAAATATGTTTAACAGAGCTCAATAGGATTTATTTATTCTATAGCGCACAGATAATATGCATCATTCATGCATAAATGTTTCACATTTGATGGCAAAGAGGAATACTACGTCAATGTAACAAGTAACTATAATACAATGTACATATTTATTGTTCTTTCTTCTGGGTTCAGTTTCTTAGTTATCGGCAAGAACTTCTCATTCTTTCTTTGTTCAAACACCTGAGTCGAACAAAAAAGTTAATACAGTTCTGTTGAGGAATCTTTTAGAGTTAACACCAGCAAAGAAAATTGATTTTAGGGCTCATTCTTTGTCAGGCTTATATTTATAATGATCTCTTTCACTTCAAACATTGTCTAATTACAGTATTTTTCCATCCTATTCCCACAGGCATAAATGTCTGTATGAAAGTTGTCATATTTCTCCATAGCTCGGGTGGTCTCGAGCTCCTTGTGTGTGTCCTGTACAGAGCTGACTCAAACTGTTCCCCTTCCTCTCCCATCTCCGCTCCTTCCTTGTATCATCCGCCTTTCGGAAAAGGTTTTGGCACCAGCCAGGTTGAAGACAGCTGTTCCCGTTCGAGACAAATGGAGCGGAAAGCATCACGGGACTCCAACGATCATTCCTTCAGCGCAGATGTACCTCCACGGTGTTAATTTGCCGTGTGCCGATTGCGACCACTTAGTTAAACGGCGTGCGCTTATTGGAGAGATGAAGCTGTAGCCTATAGTAAAAAGAAAGAATGTCTTGTTATAAACTGAATTTGTCAGTTACCGTATTGTTGAAGAGAAACGTTGAAACCCATTCATAAATCAAAGGTAATGTCATGGTGTGATGGAGTGAAGAAAATAAAATCCAGGACTGCAACAAAACTGGTGATGTTTAATAAAAAAGACAAAAAAACAAAAAAACAAAATCCAAAGATAACAAAACTCAAACAAACCTGTGCTGACGTAGACAATGACACGACATACAAGGGAAACACAGGGGTATGAATACTCAAGGAAATGGGGCACAGATGAAACACATCAGGGCGGGGCAGGCAATTAACACAAGGGAAGCAAAGCAAAAACACAAGGACAGACCACACATGTCAAAATAAAAACAGGACTAGACCAAAGACAACATACAAAAACAGGGGAACAAAAGACCAATGACAGGTAATTGATCTCGCAGTAAAAAAAAACATGCGAGGGAATATTAATCTACTTTTGTCTTTCTACCATTTTACTGGGGGTATAGCTTTATTTTTCTGTACCTGACAGCCCCTTCTGTGCTGCTATTTTCTAATCTAAGTGTGGCATTATCAGTTTTATGTATATGCCTTGTATTAAAGTTAAAGGATCTATATCATGCAAAATCGACGTTTTTGAGTTTTTAACCATGTTGTTATGCTATTTCCTTATCAAAAACACCCCAGAGTGGTTTTTGGCTTCATTCACACATGTCTGTGTAATCCTCCTGAATCCTGCTCACTGAGCAGCTGCTCTGCCCTCTCCTGGTAAACGACAGCGGAACGTAAGTGCTCGACGTCTGTAATGTAATGCTTTCTATACAAATAACTGTGTATGTTCGTCGCCCAAACAATACATTCTCAAATTTTCCGATGATACGGTCTTACTTAGCTTGTTGACCAAAACTTCCAACTCAAGCATCCACAGTGCTGCTGTAGAAGATCCGGTAGCCTGGTGTGATGAGCACAAACTGCACACCAACCCAAGTAAGACTGTAGAAATGGTGATCGACCCCAGACCAGATGTAGACCACGGCACTGTTACCATCCATGGCCATGTGGTACAGCAGGTGAGCTCCTTTAAATACCTGGGAGTTCACATTGACAGTGATCTGAGCTGGCACACACAGGTCACCACAGTCTGCAGCAAAATACATCAACGCCTTCATTTTCTGCGCAGGCTCAGACTGTTTGGTGTCTGTCGGAACATCATGCTAATCTTTTACAGAGAAGCAACTGAGTCAGTCCTCAGATACGGAATCACCGGCTGGTTTGGAAATCTGTCCGTCAAGTTAAAGACACAAATTTTCAATTTAGTGTAGACCGCAGGAAAGATTATGGGCCCCATCTGGCTCCACAGGAGCTGTATGAGCAAGCAGGGAGGAGACAGACCAGGAGCATCCTCTCTGACCACACATATGTACTATTTCCAGAGTTCCAGCTGCTGAGCTCACTACACTACAGTGGGGCCCCAAAGCATGTCCACGAAAAAAAGAAAAAAAGGAAAGGAAACGCACATTTATCTGCTGCATTATACTACTTCTTTGAACTAGTGTTGTTTTAATAATATAACACAAGCTATAAAATAAAACAAACTTTTCTTTGAATAGTGTAAATATATTATTATTGCAACAAAAGATGTATATGTATCATATGCAGTACTTGTTGCCCAGGGTTCCCAGTGTGTTCCCACTGAATTGGGCAGCAGTCCATGGGTTCTGGCAGTTCTACTATCTATGAAAAATATGCTATTTATATCTTGAATATTCATAAAAATAAATTTTTGTCAATCTTTATTACAAAAAAAATATAAGAAAAGAAAGTCTTATGCTTTAACGAAACAGCTTGGCTTGCATTTAAACATAAAGATAACCATCCTGGGACCTCCCTCAAGGCTTTTTGTTTAGCTGTAAGTCCAGCTGTTTCATTGTAAGATAGAATTACTGTAACCATATTATTTTGTTTGCTATTATCCAGTGTGGCTGCTTGACAGTCTCTGTATTCTTGAGCACACAAACTGTGTTGTTTCTCTGAGATGAAACTCCATCCCTTTGACTCGAACTCCAGCGGCTGCAGCAAATGTGGACTGGTAGTTACAAGTAAACAAAACAGTGGGGGACTTTCAGATAATCCAGTAGGCACTGTGGCAGTGGCAGTAGTAGTTGAAGGGTATAAACCACACAGTGAGATGAGTATTGCTTCCTAGTACCTCCTCTTTTCTATGTTCATGAGTGTCTCAGGTGCGGCTCAGTCAGCACTGACCACACACACACACACACGCGCGCGCGCGCGCGCACACACACACACACACACACACACACACACACACACACACACACATTCAGTACATACAACTTAACTGTGGGTGAAATGTTCAATGGAAACTGGCCTGAGTCTTCCAGTGTTATTCAAAACAGACTGACTGAATAATCTATTTACTGAAAAAATACGAACCCTTCACTTGAGCGTCACTTGAGCAGCAGAACAGAAATTGCTTGGGATTGGACCATTATCACATTACTAATGCACATAGCCTAATAAAAAATGTGCACAGATTCATATCTTAGACAATAAGAAGTTAATTAAATATAGATGAATTTATAACTACTGCACAGAAAGATGCACATCTAGCATGCTCCTCTGACAATCAACAGTGCTGCTGTTGAGAGGTTGACCAGCACCGTGTTCCTGGGTGTGCACATCGCATAGAAAATATCCTTATCCACAAACACTACAACACTGGTCAAAAGAGCCCATCAGTGTCTCCTTTGCAAACTGAGAAGAACCAAAATCCCAGCCCCATTGTGTGCACCCTCTACAGAGGAACAATAGAGAGCATCCTGACCAGTCTCTGGGCCAGGTCCAACCGACTAAAAGATAGCTTCCTCCTATCTGTGAATTCTTCCTCTATAGTGGGATGGAAAGTATCGCTCTACTTAAAAACACAAGGTGTATGGTTCTGTCTGTGTTGCCCCCTCGAAATGACCAGGGTACCCAGATGTCGTTTATTAAGTTTATTTTGAGCTCAAACATTACAGCAAGTAAAACATAGGTCCCCTGTGAACAACAGTAAAAAGGTAGTTTAGAATAATTTCGGATTAAGATAACAAATAAAACCACACTTACACGTCATGCAGGTGTTCAAAGGTTTAGGCCACAGCCCGACAACTGCACCAAAGCTTCTACCATGAGAGGCTGTGGGCCTAGCTTTTTAAAACTAGCTTGAGCAAGGTCACGTGATGATTGCGCTTCTGGTTCAACGCATACAATTTTGCAAAGATGAATAAATATTGTTATTTACAGTGAACCATTACCAGACATGTTTAATAAAAAGAAGTGCTTAAGCACAAGTGCAAAAATAATATGCAAAAAATGGGATGGCAACATCTGCACATATTGAGGGTTATCTGCATCACTTGAAGAAGACACGTGTGATGATTCTGAAAAGCCAAGGTCTTCCTTACAAAAGCTTGTGTAACACACTGAGGCACATTTCTGCATTATGTGGAGAGGCAGATTAGTTCCAATGTGCCGCTCTAATGTACACATAGATACATTTCATTTGGGAGCTTAGCAGCCTTGGCTAATTCCAACCATCACAGTCTTTCCCTCAGGGTTTGGTTACAAGAGCACATCCTAATTCCCTGTACCTACACCTCACTCTTTCAGTGTCTCATTGGAAATTGACTGGATCATTTAATCAAGGGCTTGTACCTCCTCACACACTAATGATATTTAAATCCCCTGCGATGCCCAGGGCAGCACACTTCTGGCCATACAGCTGCAATCTTTTTCACTCAAGAGCTGTTCAGGTTCACACTCCCCTCACTTACTCTGACTGAAATGCATATATACTTAAAGTATATAGGTCAGGTATGTTGTCATGTTACAGCCATTACTCATTAGACAATTGTACTTGTGATAATAAATAAAACCTATAAAGCACATAAACTATTCTAACACTGTATTGTTGCAAGGGTTACACAACTTTTATGCTTGTTGTCTGATGTAAATCAGTGTTTCACGCTCTCGTTAAGAAAAAACAAACATAGTGTTATATCATATACAGAAAGTTGTAAAACTTTTAATAACACATGGCCATGCACTGCAGCAAAAGCTTTCAAAAGAAGCCATCTGGACTAAGCTGTTTGCTTTGAAGACATTCTGTTTTTCATCTGTCACCATTTAATCAGCAAACGATGCAAAAAAGAAATAGCTGACCCTCGCATCTAAGCTTTTGTGTTCATTAGCTCCATGTCTAGCCATGTCCATGGAGTACTCAACCCTCCTCTGCCTCCCAGCAGCAGAGGTATAGAGCAATCAAAGTTATGAATGTCGCAATATCTTGGAAATCTTGCATCTCAAATTACAAGTCAGAAAGCAGATACTGTAATAGCATCTTCTCAAGTTCACAAGATAATGATTGCATGCTTTAATTTTCGTTTTAGACACGCTCGCTTTTGTGTTTTCACATCACATTTGCCTGTGTTTTGTTCTCCCTCGTGACACGCACATCATTCATCAAAAGCTGTCATCCTGGCGCCTGAAGCCATGTAAACAATGTGTCATCTCCACTGACATTAATGCTCTGCCTATTTTCCCTCTATCTTCGATCTCTCGTATCCGCCGATCCCACCACAGGCCGCTCCCCACTGATCGGGGATCATTTGTGTGATTTGAATGGAATGGTTGGAGACGGTGGAGATGAAACAACAACCGGTGACTCTGAACAGCAACAGTCATATAGTATTCTTTTTGTCCTCCTGGCCTACCCTTACTCAGAGCATCCGCATCATGAATTCTTCTATACCGGTCTCGGAGGGGACCCGGGGGGTGGAGAAGTGGGTTGTGCTGTGAGCTCTGACCTGCACAGTTCAGAGTCTAACTTTCACTTCCTAATTTACAGTATTCCTCAACTCTGCATCGGTCCATCTGTCATACCAGACATACTTACCCCCCCCCCCCCTCATGTGCGACACCTAATACTTGATCAATGTGCTGCGTTACTATCAAGTAAACCTAAAAATTCTTCTGTCTCTGGCCAGAAAACCACAATTGCAACTTGCCTGCCTCCGGACCGGAGCAACCAATACACACTAATAGAATCACGAAGAAGAAGCTAACAGGCTAACGGGCAAAGCTAACTGAGAGCTAGCGCCACAGTATTTACAGCCAGGTTTGAGTGAAAACAATTATTTCCATTGTGTAATTGGATGTACAATATTCCTCTCTCGCTTCGCCTTTTCTGTCAGCGTAGCATTTACTCTCACGAACATTTAATAGGTAAAAAACGCAACTTGCAACGACACCTGCAGTTGCGCTTATGGCCTCTAGGGGCAAGAGTTACTTAGTACTGCTTTAAGCACTTTTTCTTGTCCTATTCGTGGTAAATAAGCAAATTAAGCATTAATAAACAGCAGTGCAATAAACGTACACATGTTTTTAATCCTACATCAAGTGTATACACTACTATAATATATTGTGTGTTTAGGCGAAAGTATTTAAAGGGGGGTATTATGTAAAATCGACTTTTTCAAGCTTTATATCATGTTATTATGTCATTCCCTCATTAAGCACATGCCTGGAGTGTTGCCTTGGCTCATTCACATATTTTTGAGTAATCAGTAAAAACTTAGACGGCAGCCATTTTAGGTGTAGCTATGCCTCAGTCCTCCTAGGAACGCCCCCACCTCCTGGAGACGTCTCTGGACCTTTTGTCACCAGCCAAGCCACCAACCACTGCTCCTCAGCTCAGCAGAGCCCCCTCCCCACACATTAGTGTTGTTTAGATGCCACAGCAGTGTGCTGAAGGGGGCGTGTCGGAAAGCTTCTTAAAGAGACAGAGGCCTATTTCAAGACGTTCAAGTACAGCCATTTTGAGAGAGCAATTTTATTCAAGGCAGTTATTTTAATTTACTGCATATACAGACCAACAGAAGGTTACGTCATCATTGTAGTATGCTATAGACTGGTGCTATGTGATTGAAAAAAGCATAATACCCCCTCTTTAAAGTATTCAGAATACAGTACTCTGATTGGCCAGAGTAACGTTACAAAATACATTTTCAGGCAAGTATTCAGTATTCTGTAACGGAATACATTTTTAAAGTATTCTCTCCAACACTGTTCGCAGGGATGCACAGTCCACTTCAGATTATATTGAAGGACAAAACAATTTTCATTCCACTACTAGAAAAACAAACAAAAAAACAAAACTCAATGCAAGGCTTTTGTTTTGAGATCTGGGAGATTAAGGACATTGAAGGTATTTGGTGTAGAGTCTGACGTGTGAATATTTTGGAGCAGAAAGTCCTTGTGTACCTTGGGTAACCTTAGCTGATAAATGGTGCAGAATAATGGCTTTAACTCAAAACGAAGCATTTTTTAATCTGTTCCCAAGTTGTCTCTCACACAGGGCCTTGCTATTAGTGATGTTAATGCTTTTGCAATGAAGCCTTTGGAACGGTGTGATGAAAGCAGACATACAATGGAGCCCTGCACTTTTATGTGATGTGAAGTGCAAAATATAGCAAACCTTTGTACCTATATTAAAATTGAGTTTTATGCCTTTCTAAACTAAATCTTACTTTCTGATCTATTTTTGGAAACACATACCGATCCTGTGTTTTTAAAAATAGATTATTTTCTTTGGACAGTAATAACTCCTGACACAGAACTGGTTCCTCTGCCCTCAGCTCATTGAGGATGCAGCAGACATTTCAAATTCGTTGCTGGTTTTGATGGATGATAAGTTAAATTCGTTCTTGTCACCGTTTGGCCATCCCTGTGCACTTTATTGATTTTATCATACAATTTTATGAAAGCACATCTTGACCTCATTTACACTTGGAAACGCTGCAGCAGGATTAGGCTTTTTTTGTCGACCACTCCTGGCACTTTCAGACCAATCCAAAAGTCACTGCACGTTTTGTTGCACGTAGTATTCTGGCATATGTGTTGAAGTTTACAAAACTGCTTTGCCGGCAGAAGTTTAGCAGGGTTACATTTGGGTGAAACGAGGATTTTAATGTGCCGTTGCCATGGTTACAACAACATTTCTTATTACGAGGTGATAATGTTCACATTTGGAAATTATTTAAAGGAGCCGCTGAACTTTAAGGAAAGTCATGCAAAAGTGTAGATACATAATTTAAGCAGCTTTGGCCTTTTTTCTTGAGTAATAATTGCGAAAGTCTGCAGTTTCTACAGCATAGCCCACCTCATTAAGTTTTAAATGGGACTGTATTGTTGTTATGCGGAGTTAGTTAAGAAACAGTTAATAATTAACACATACAAAATCTTACCCAGGCATTTGTAAGCCGTCACTCAGAACTTCCCTGAGCTTCATCCTCGGCCTCTGTGGTTTTCGACCACCATGCCACTTTAATTGGTTTGGACAAAAGTCTGACATCTCTACCACCCTGGCAAAGAAGTCAACACCTGAGTTCACCTGCAAATGAAGCTCCAGCCTGACGGTATTTCTCAATATTTCAGTCCATATGCCTCACCTTCGAAGTTCTCCAAAACTTCCTCTTCCCTCGGCAATAATTCAGTCTGTAGTTAAAGGTTCTCCTTGCTTTAATTGGAGACTTTAATATTGAGCAATAAACACACACTCACACAAACATGGGCTGCTCAGGGCCCTGTTTGCCCAAGTCATTAGAGTGAAGAGTGTTTTCATACTTCCTCTGTATTATTGCGAACTGATCGAGTGACCACTTCATGTTTATTTAATAGAAGCAGCAGCTGCAGGGAATGGGTCAGGAGGAGAGGGTATCGGAGCAACCATGGTGATTTTTAGTGAAACACGCTGACAGGAACGGCACCAAGTGTATGGTTTATTTCCTGAAGAAGATGCGGGCTAACGAGACTGGAAATCTCACTAAGAATTGACACAGAATGAGTTTGACCATCGCCCACCAAATGTTTGCAGCATGATGGAAATCGTGAAAGAAGTGCATTGGAGCTTCTGGTTAGCTCTTTTATTGAGCCACAGCCAGGGAAAGTTTTATTAATCTTGAATAATATATAGAATAGTCAATCGGTCCTGGGTGGCATATTTTAATTACATTGTCATCGAACAGCAATTATATTTGCAAAGTTCCCTGTCAGTATGGGCGTCTCACTTCCTTGATGTCTTGTCATTTCATGAAAAATAGACATATTTCAAAAAATGACTTTGGCAATTGTTGACAGACAGCATAAACAGAGGGGAATTACAACAGATAAACTATTATAGACATTCTTAAAAAAACAAAGCAAAAAGAAAAGGTGGAAAAATATACAGGGCTATGATAGTAAACGGAAATAGGATGGGCAATACTGTACTCTGATACAATAATGGGTATTTTTTACTGGAAATTAGATATAAGATAAGATATAAGAATAGATATTCTGATGAATGAAAGTCTTGTCAAATGCGGGTTGTTAAACAATATGTGTAAAGGTTGTCATTTTAAGAAAAGGAGTTCTGTTGTTTTGACGTAGATCTTTTTTCCCCCCCTCATTTCATACATTTTCTGCTTTTTAAAAAACTTCTTTTTTTTTTACCACAATTCTATTGCATTAGACGCCACTGCCATATCTTGTGTTGTTCAAACACTGGGTAGTTGCGTGTAGATGGTAATTGTTTTTAGCTTAGCCATGCTGGTCCAGAAGCTTCTGCATTGCTGAGCAGGCTCAAATGCTGGTGGTCCCGGGAGGGCTCATCCAGTAACTTATAGAAGGGGTACTTGGATTGGTTCAGATTCTTCAAAGAAGATGAACGTGAGCAGCACATTATTTACAAAAGAAAACTATTTTAATGATCTTTTGGAGTAAAGGGCACATGAGTGTATTATAGCTGGGCGGCACGGTGGCGCAGTGGTTAGCGCTCGTACTTCACAGCTAGAAGGCTGGGTTCGATTCCCACCTGGAGTCTCTGTGTGTGTGTAGGTTACTCCGGTTTCCTGTACCACTAAAAACATGTACAATAGGCCAGGATGAATGAGAGTGTGTTTGAGAGTGCGCATGGGGACGACAGATGGAAATTAACCCAAGGCTACAATCCGGCGTGGTGTGTTTACATGCATGAGACCCATGTATGTTCATTAACATGCACTGTCCCAAACAAATAAACAAACAAATAAAAAAAATTGCTTTAATGCAACACTTTTGTTTAGTGATAGGAATTAGTTTATTACCTTTCAGAATATTCAGCAGCATCCTTGAATCCTTAAACGAAAGACTCAAGGGGTACGGTACGTCAGATTAAAAAAACAATGCCATGAGAACTACTGAAATGAATCACCGACCTCCAGCTAATGAACACGTCTGCAAGGGTCACACCTCCACCTCAGCCTATCAGCACAGAGCAACACCATAGCAGCCTTTCATCGCCCGTGGTCCTGCGTTTAAGCTCCAGCGTTCATGGCTCGTCCGCTTCCCAGCTGTGCTGCGACCCACCTCCACCCTTTCACCGCCTCTTCTGGCTTCACCCTGCTACATCCTTCACTGGTCTCCCATACCACCACCAGTGTCCATACTAACTATAATCTATATATCGATGTCTGATCGCCAAAAACAATACATCTTTCTAATCGTTGCTTTTGTCTCTGAGTCTTTCCAGGTTGAATTATAATTCTGTGGTGTTGATGAACCCATTACTGTAGTGTATTTGCACAGCACAGCACCATTATATATTAGTAATTAGTGCATTTACACAGTGTTTCATAACTTACAGTAATAAGCTTGTGAGTGCAGCAGCCTAAATAAAGATCGTCCACGCACTCAACTTTGTATGTGCTCACACAACGCACGCACTGTCAGATAAAAGTGTATTTTCACATAATACTTAAAAGCCTGAAACTAAGCAAAACTCCATGATGCTGGTGCAGCCATGGAAACGCCAAATTTTAAAACATCAAGCTAGGGACCACAAGGGGCTAGTCGCATAGTGCAGTGATGAGTTTGAGGTTGGTTATAAAACAGCCACACAGACTGCCGATCGATCTTTTTGTAGAGACAGAGACAGAGAGTAATTTTGGCAACTGCTAAAAATGAAGATTAAAAAAATACCAGGTTTGGATCTATTGTACAATGAGTACTTGTACTTTGTATAATTTAAAAAGCAAACTGAGGCAACAGTGACAAAGATAATCATATTTTGGAGCAGCACATATTGTTCTTCAAACCCCTGTGTGCTGTCAGTGACATGTGGCTGTGAATATATGTATCTTTGTATCTCCGACTGCTTCTGGCAAGACTTTTGTGGCTCCCTCTCCACCACTCTTTGACAAGCCACTGATGTGCGCGTTGATCTATGAGGACGCATTCTGCATTGGAAAAATACTTCCTAAAAACAAGTCATATATAGGGCTACATCCATTATTAGCAGCACGACTGTTTGAGTAAATTTAATAACTTCTTTAATGGGAAAAGATGGAAGCAGTGCTGAGTAGTGACTTTTGTTGATGGGTTAATCACAAGAAGAGTATTCTTGTAAGAAAGAGAGGGTAGAATAGGAGTGTGTATATTCACTAGATTATATAAATCAAGTACATTTTATGTAGATTATTATATTGTAGAACTTGCAGCAGCAGTAGTAGTAGAAGCCTGATGTTTCTCTCACCAAGGGTTAGTTAGGACCTGTTGTACCAGGTGTTTTCAGGATGTGCTCTGCAGAAGTTTCCAGCTCCTACAGCCAGAGCATCGATCACCAACTGCAAACTCTTGCAGAGAGTGTTTAAACGGAATAGCATCCATAGTGCACCACATGGAGATGGGCTTGGTTTCTACACTTGGAGGATACAGCAAATCGAGGAAGATGTGTCTCTGACCATCTTAAAAAGTATCAGAACGTTTGGATCACATCATAAAGCACAAAGCATATCCCTATGTTCATTACAAAGAGCCCCATGTATCGATAAATATTTATACATAATGGATGTGCTGTACGTGGCAGCATTACAGATGCATTGGCTGTAACCGTATCTTGAGGATTATCAAAGACAGAGAAGAAGAAAGTAAAAAGACAAACTTAACTGCTGCTCGCACTGCTTTATTCTATGTATGTTATTCATAATGCGAACAATCAATGTATTTGTTTTTAATTATTATTGTTCTTTTTTTCTGATTCAAATTCAACAAACAAACTGCACTAAATGCAACAGAAATTATTCAACATTTGTTATTCACATTTTGGTCAGTTTGGTCTGAATTGCAGGCACATGCTTCAAACAGCTCCACAATGAGTCGTTTCTGGGTTGAATCCTGGAAAAGTCCCTTTGTCCGTGTAAATATTGGCCGTTCAGCAAAGGCCAGCAGCTCCACAACATGTAGAAGCTTTCCAAATAGTTTTTCGAATAAATCTGCCATTAACTCAGCTTGTAGTTTTTTTTTTTTTAAATATTCTTCTGTAAACCATAATAATTGGACCAGGGTCGAGCCAGTTTTGTAGTCTACAAGAGGCTGAACCACTGGCCCAAAGCTATTACTTTTTGTATGATTTCTTTATAATGTTCCCCCGAATATGATAAAAGATGGCAGCATTAATTTCAAAGATAAAGCTGAATTACAGACAATGCTTTGAAACTGCTATTTTGTTGTACCCCCGCTGACAGGGATTTGACTGCAGTCTATCAGTGCAAACACACATTCACAGCATATTTCTATTTGACTATGCTTCTTTTTGCTATTGTGCTGAAACTCAGAACAACCAATTTAGTTTTCTCATCTCCGGTTATATATAAAAAAACAAACAAAAACAATCTCCCCTGCCAAGAGTTAACAAATTCAAAACACAGTCAGAACCAATTCTTTACAAAGTTTGTTCTCGCTTAAAGGGACTATACATAAGTTTAACCACAAATAAATGCATACATATTTAAAATGTCTTTCTCATACATGCCCCAGCAATGCCCTGGTGAGTAGAATGAGCCCTGGCCTTTTCACCGCGATTGCCTCTACATGCCTGTAAAGTCACTTGAATAGTCTATGCTCGGGTCGAACAAGAGAACAGCGTAATGCGTAATGCGCGTTCACGCAGCTGTAATATATCCGGTCGGATTATAATAAAAGCATTTGTTTTTGTTGGCTTTTACAACCAAGATCAGCTGTAAGTAACAATATAGAGTTTCTTCATGTGATCAGATAAACGAAGTCCAGGAAAGAGAAAAGTGATATTATTCAGTGTATTTGTATAATTCTTATTAAAATTAGATTTGTTCGCAATTTATTCAGTCATACATTTAGTATTCAGTGGTGAATAAAATTTCTGACCGGATCAGGCAATGTCACCAGTGTTGTCTGATTATATAACTCAGATGTTTCTGATCAGAATGCTTTGTTTGTAGAGCTTTAAGATTGACCTACTGTGCATTGCAAAGAGGACATTACAGTAATAAATGTCTTTGCTAAAATTCAAATTACTTTTAGTTGTAATACATACCAAAAATGTAGTGGGGTAGAAATTACATACGTGCTCTAAAATACAGTGAAGTAAAAGAAAAAGTATATTGTAAAATGTTCTTAAAGCTGCACTAAGCTGTGTCTTTTTGGATTTGTTTGTCAGTAGATGTCAGTAGTGAACCCTGCTCTGCTTTTTTTTTGCATTTAGAACAGAATACTTCCATTTAGAACTAAGTTTACAGTGCAGAGCTTTCCCCCCCCGCAACCCTTGAATGCCATAACCTCTCGGTGCTCAGCATCCATAAGGAGGAAAAAGAGCTGACAGCTCCCTGTAGTCAGGTCTACAGGGAGCTGTCAAACAGACATTTCATGAGAATTTCAGCTGCATCAGAGCAGGTGAGTCAGATGTTTGTCAGTTTACAAACTTTTTCTAAACTTCTGTCCTAATGCTAAACTCTGTGTTAGCCGTTAACTGTTGTTTTTCGATCTCTGCACGTGTTTGTGTTTACATGTTGAGGGGCAGGTGGAGGTGAGGCGTGTGGTGTCCTATGAGGTGAGGGAGGTGGGGCGCTGGTCTCCTGCGGTACAAAGTTGCCTCGCTGTTTGCGACAGTGGTGCATCTAGCGATGCAATGTGGGAATGCAACCATGCCGGACCGGTAAAACAGGATCGCTTAGAGTAGGGCTGAGTTAAACAGTACCTACAAACCGAAAATCTCCGGTAGGGGGCGATATCGCAAACCTCTTTATTTTGTTGCCAATTTTCTGTACTTTTTCTCTCCAGACGTCAATAAATGATCTGCAGCAAATGCAGATGTTTTCTTAAAACGAAGCAAAGCTATAACTTACTAACATTTAGTCATCATTAGAGATGGCAGAGCCGCAGTCTGAGCCAGGACTAAACCAGGACGTAGACTAAACTGGTTAAAAACCAGGACTAAACCAGATAGACTAAACTGGTTAAAACCAGGACTAAACCAGGACTAGACTAAACTGGTTAAAAACCAGGACTAAACCAGGACATAGACTAAACTGGTTAAAAACCAGGACTCAACCAGGACGTAGACTAAACTGGTTAAAAACCAGGACTAAACCAGGACGTAGACTAAACTGGTTAAAAACCAGGACTCAACCAGGACGTAGACTAAACTGGTTAAAAACCAGGACTAAACCAGGACGTAGACTAAACTGGTTAAAAACCAGGACTAAACCAGGACGTAGACTAAACTGGTTAAAAACCAGGACTAAACCAGGACGTAGACTAAACTGGTTAAAAACCAGGACTAAACCAGGACGTAGACTAAACTGGTTAAAAACCAGGACTAAACCAGGACGTAGACTAAACTGGTTAAAAACCAGGACTCAACCAGGACGTAGACTAAACTGGTTAAAAACCAGGACTAACCAGGACGTAGACTAAACTGGTTAAAAACCAGGACTAAACCAGGACGTAGACTAAACTGGTTAAAAACCAGGACTAAACCAGGACGTAGACTAAACTGGTTAAAAACCAGGACTAAACCAGGACATAGACTAAACTGGTTAAAAACCAGGACTAAACCAGGACATAGACTAAACTGGTTAAAAACCAGGACTAAACCAGGACATAGACTAAACTGGTTAAAAACCAGGACTAAACCAGGACATAGACTAAACTGGTTAAAAACCAGGACTAAACCAGGACGTAGACTAAACTGGTTAAAAACCAGGACTAAACCAGGACGTAGACTAAACTGGTTAAAAACAGGACTAAACCAGGACATAGACTAAACTGGTTAAAAACCAGGGAGCTAAACTAGGACATAGACTAAACTGGTTAAAAAGCAGGACTAAACCAGACGTTAGACTAAACTGGTTAAAAACCAGTGACAAACCAGGACGAGACTAAAACTGGTTTAAAAAACCAGACTCAAAACCAGGACGTAGGGACTAAAACTGCGTTAAAAACCAGGAACTCAACCAGGACGTAGACTAAACTGGTTTAAAAACCAGACTAAAAACCAGGAACGTAGACTAAAACTGGTTAAAAACCAGGACTAAAACCAGGAACGTAGAACTAAAACTGGTTAAAAACCAGGGACTAAACCAGGACCATAGACTAAACTGGTTAAAAACCAGGACTAAACCAGGGACATAAGGGGGACTAAACTGGTTAAAAACCAGGACTAAACAGGGACATAGACTAAAACTGGTTTTAAAAACCCAGGACTAAACCAGGACATAGACTAAACTGGTTAAAAAAAGCGGACTAAACCAGGACGTAGGACTTAAACTGGTTTAAAAACCAGGACTAAACCAGGACGTAGACTAAACTGGTTAAAAACCAGGACTAAACCAGGACATAGACTAAACTGGTTAAAAAGCAGGACTAAACCAGGACGTAGACTAAACTGGTTAAAAACCAGGACTAAACCAGGACGTAGACTAAACTGGTTAAAAACCAGGACTAAACCAGGACTAGACTAAACTGGTTAAAAACAGGACTAAACCAGGACGTAGACTAAACTGGTTAAAAACCAGGACTAAACCAGGACGTAGACTAAACTGGTTAAAAACAGGACTAACCAGGACGTAGACTAAACTGGTTAAAAACCAGGACTAAACCAGGACGTAGACTAAACTGGTTAAAAACAGGACTAAACCAGGACTAGACTAAACTGGTTAAAAACAGGACTAAACCAGGACATAGACTAAACTGGTTAAAACCAGGACTAAACCAGGACATAGACTAAACTGGTTAAAAACCAGGACTAAACCAGGACATAGACTAAACTGGTTAAAAAGCAGGACTAAACCAGGACGTAGACTAAACTGGTTAAAAACCAGGACTAAACCAGGACGTAGACTAAACTGGTTAAAAAGCAGGACTAAACCAGAACTGAAGAAACTAGAGTTCTTAGACAAAGAGAAAGCAGTGACATGGCTGTGACAACATGAAACACATCGGCTATTTACCTTTAGCGAAAGCCCCGCAGAGCCTGAAGTTGCGTGCTGTTGTTTACTAAACTCCATGCTACACCAAATGGCTGCACCAGAGGAATAGAAGATCAAAGATCTGAAGTGAAAAAAGTGAGTGCTCACTCTGCATTAGCCATTTTAGGAACAGTTTTGGTAAATTATTAGTGACAGAGTGAGCGCTCTCACTATGTAACTTTGTCGAACAGCGCAGTGTGTTTAGAAACATTTAGCTGAAAGAAAACGGTGTCCTGATGTGAATCTGTCCCTGCAGCTCAGGAGGTAATAATGTCCCTTCTCTCTTTTTATCGCTGCTTAAGTGGGAATTCTGCTCAAAAAATGAAGGTACAGGTGATGCTGCTGTTCTATACATATTATTTTAATTCAATGAAAATAACATAGGTATCGACAAAAGTACCGTTGAGGCACCAGTACCGAAAAGCAGGTATTGTTAAAGTAGTGATATCAAAAAACAACGAATGGTACCCAGCCCTTGCTTTAAGTAAAACATAAAGACTTAAAGGGACTAGACAGAATTCAAATATGTTAAAATGATGTATTTTCCACCCCCTAACAATGTCCTAATTTGTAGAATGAGCCCAGACCTATTCACCACAACTGCCGCTAAAAGCCTCCGCCATCACGCAAAAAGTTGGTATTTCGGGCCAAAGTATCAACTTTCTCCAGCGTCATGCACGAGCTTGATATACAGTAGAGACTGCAGTTACGCCTAAAACCTGAGGTGGCAATAGCGAGTGTAAAAATGACAACTTCCATCTAGTCCCTTTAAGTAAACACTTTTACTTCATAATTTTGAATAACATTTGATACAGTGGTTTCGAATACGTTGTAATAGGTAGGACTGGATATAGAGAACTTGAATCAACAGCAGAGCAGAGGTACTATACGGGAGCAACATTGCAGTCATGTCATTTTAGCCAATCAGATCTCTGCAAACGTCTCCTGTGTTGTGCATGATTCTGCCTGTGCCCCATCAGCAGCCCTGCACCACCAGCACGCCGCACCTCCAGCGATGAGCTATTTAAGACTCCGTCAATTATTCACAGCGTCTGCAGCGCTAAGCAAACTCCACAACTTGTGTCCCATTTGCATCTTTTTCTCTTTTTCTGTCTCACTCACAAAGTTGTTTATTGTAATATTTTATATAGCTAACAATGGGCTAGAAGCTCATGGAAGGGGTATACTATGAGATAATGTAGAATGATATTGCACTCCTATAGTTTCTGTGGGGTACAGCAAGAATCATCCCCAAGATGCGTTATAAAATAAGTGACATTTTCTCTATAGTGCTTGCAATATCTCAGTCATTGCCAATAATGCAGGAAAAGCTGTTTCAGTGAAGCGATTTCCATTTTTCCCTATACGAATATCAGACCCTAAATCTCCGATGTGTAAGTGACATGCATGTACAGTATCAAAGGCTGTAGCTGTATGAGAGAGTTATCTCCGATGTAGATAGTGTGGATGCATTAGAATGTCAGGCTAGCGGCACAGGGCTGAAAATTAGGACACAGTTGAGACCGAGTGCAAGATCTATTGATTTATGGCAGTGAGCAGTGATTCATAGGCTCCAAACGAGGGGGACGAGTGTGAGTGCTCTTCTCTGCTGTCTCATCATACAAACATTATGTCCTTAAGGGAGTACCACCGGCATGAATACTGATAAATGGGTACAAGACTTGGTCTCAAGAAACCCATTTTGTACAGTGCCTTGTGAAAGTACTAATACACCTTGAACCTTTGCACATTTTGTCACAATGTTTTACTGAAAGTTCACACACAAGTAACAGACAACTGTGAAGTGAAAGCAAAATGATACATGATTCTGTTATTTTTCAAAAAATAGAAAAGTGAAAAGTGGGGCGTGCACAAGTATTCATACAGCATTAATTAATACTTTGTGGAACCCCCTTTTGCTGCACTAACAGCAGCAAGTCTTCTGGGGTATGACTCTACAAGATTTGCACATCTAGAGACTGACATTTTAGCCCATTCCTCTTTACAAAACAACTCAAGCTCTGTCAAATTAGAAAAGCGTTTGTGAACAGCAGTTTTCAGGTCTTTCCACAGAATTTCAATAGGATTTAGGTCAGGACTTTGACTGGGCCATTCTAACACATTGATATGTTTGTTTTTAAACCATTCCATTGTAGATTCAGCTTTGTGTTTAGGGTCATTGTCCTGCTGGAAGGTGAATCTCCGCCCCAGCCTCAATTCTCTTGCTGACTCTAGCAGGTTTTCCTCTAAAATGTCCCTGTATTTGGCTCTATCCATCTTCCCAACTATTCTTACAATCTTCCCAGTCCCCGCTGAGGAAAAGCAGCCCCATAGCATGATGCTCTCTCCACTATATTTGACACTGGGGATGGTGCACTCAGGACGATGAGCAGTGTTAGGTTTGCGCCATACATGACGTTTTGCATTTGGGCCAAAAAGTTCAATTTTTGTCTCATCTGACCAAAGCACCTTCTTCCACATGGTAGCTGTGTCCTCCATATGACTTCTAGCAAACTTCAAACGGGATTTCTTATGGCCTCCTTTCAATAATGGCTTTCTTCTTGCCACTCGTCCATGAAGGCCAGATTTGTGTAGAGAACGACTTATAGTTGTCCCATGTACAGATTCCCCCAGCTCAGCGGCAGGACGTCGCAGCTCCTCCAGAGTTATCTGGTTTATGTAAACGGCCGTGTCTTGGTAAGTTCGCAGTGGTGCTATACTCTTTCCATTTCCGAATGATGGATTGAACAGTGCTCCGTAGAGATGTTCAAATCTTGGGAAATCTTTGTATAACTTAACGCTGCTTTAAACTTCTCCACAGCTTTATCCCTGACCTCTCTGGTGTGCTCCTTGGCCTTCATGATGTTGTTTAGTGACCAATACACTCTGACCATAGCTCTGAGGCCCTCACAGAACAGCTGGAATTATACTGAGAGTAGATTACACACAGGTGGCCTCTATTTTAGGGCAAGGTGTGAACATTCTGCAGTCATTAGGAATGTTATAAAGGCAATTTAATGCACTCAGAAAATGCTGTATGAATACTTATGCACACCCCACTTTTCACTTTTCTATTTTTTTGAAAAATAACAGAATCATGTATCATTTTGCTTTCACTTCACAGTTGTCTGTTACTTGTGTGTGAACTTTCAGTAAAAAATTCAACATACAATCTTTATGTTTATGGTTGTAAACATGACCAAATGTGCAAAAGTTCAAGGTGTACTAGTACTTTCGCAGGGCACTGTAGCCATAATTCAAAACAATTATTGATGGCATCAGTGTGCAGTCCAAACCTGTCGGCCCAGGTTAAGCCCCATCTGTATTTTGGTGGATCTTTGATCAAAATTGTTATGTTGGTTGTTGCATGTTTTATAGCCCACACAAGTCTTTATAAAAAGAAAGTGTGGCCGTAGATGCTTGAATATGGCAGTGATCCAGTACCAAATGTGTGTTAATAGAGTTAGGAGCAGTTGGAGAGGTATGCAGGAAGAATAGTTGCAGGGTGTGTACTTGGATGCTTTTAGTCTTCTGAACTAATGCATTCAGTGAAACCCGACCTTTGATCCAGTTGGAATCTTCCGTCTGACATAACTGCATCCTTTGTAAATAGGGATATGTTTCTAATCTTTTGCCTGGGGAAATAAATGGTGAATAAATACACCCTCTACATGTGAGCTCCTGTGCTGCACTGAGGTCAGATGCTTCACAGTCGCCTGTTCATCCAAGTGGAGCATGAGTCCCTTAAACCTGCGGATAAAGCTTGTTTTGTTTTTTCAGCACTAATGTCCTCAAGGGGATTAGGAGGATCACCTGTGGACTTGTGTTTTATCAAATGTTAGTTGTGACTTGCTGTCATTTCACGCAGCCCGTCCAACTCTGCCTGGATGCAGTTTAACACCATGCCCTACATCTCTGGTAAACAGCCACTAATAAAGAGGTTTTTTATACTATATACAGAAGTACAGCTCTCCAGTATCTTTGAGCATCACATTTGCAACTTTTATGATTCCCCCCACCTCTCTTGTCTTTGTTCTCTGACCCAGTTTTCCTTTTTCGTCTTTAGAGCGAGCTCTTCTTCCCACCCCCAGACTCACCTCATGGGGGCGCTATCCCTGCGGCCCGCCATCCTCAATGCACACAAGAACACCAACAATAACTCTTGAAGCTAACTCTGGGTTATTTCCCTGGAGCCCACTCCTGAGCCGTGCTTTCAATAAAAAAGATTTCGTTTCCTCAATCAGAACAATGATGTCCCGAGTTAAGCCTCATACACTGGTTCCTCCACCTCCTCATATTGTCAGAGCATCGTCGACCGCAGATGAATCACACACAGTTTTACTGTCGCCGGAGTTCACCCTGTGTGTGAGTGCTGTACCATAAACTGACAACAGGCGTTGAGTATTCATTTTGCAAAGTGGGAACACATTTGATTTAGACCTATAAGGTCAATTATTTGTTTCAAATAGCCTAACATGTCCAGATTAAGATGTGTATATATAGTGTATAAGATCCATTTTTATCTCAGTTGTTCCCATCCATTAATTCAGGCCTAGTATGGATTGCTGTAGCGCAGAATCAATTACATTTTGATGTTGACTTTACCCCTTTACAATGAAAAACTCCTGTTGGAAAGCCAGCACAAGCACAGTAAACTGTTAATAACAGATGGACCATATCTTACACTTTTTTTACTCTACTACCAGGTCATTCCTTTCCTGCTGCAGGCCAATATTGTATTTTACTTGCAGAGTGAGCCACAAGTGCCAACATTTTTCTCCCACTTTTCAAACCAATGAAAAGTTATGTGACATGGTTCTTATAAAGTTTCATGCACGCTGACGTACAGCGCTGCAGGCTGACAGAGAGCTGCGTCTGTCAGGGAGGTTCGGAGGAGACGACGGGAGCAGCACTTCACACACGTCCATCCTTCAGCACATCCTTCTCTCCCATCACCTTTCCCTCTCCGAGCTCCTCGCCTCTCGTCTTCAAATAGTGTCTGGAGGAAGGCTTGGAGCAGTGTAAGCAAACCTGTAAGTCAGCGCAGGCACAAAAAGGCATGAAAAATAAATGTGTTTTTGTTTTGCGCTCTAGGGGAGGCTATCAAACCACCTTCTAAAAGCACTAAACCAGCTTCCTCTTTGTAGAACAAAGACATTTGTGTCCACAAGTCTCAGAGAGGCGGTGTGCACCTCCACCTCAAAGATAAGAGGGAATATAGTGAGGAGGAGCCTTTAGTATTATTGATGATGCAGCGTTTCTTGTTGTGATGCTAAAAAGTCTGGCTTGTTACCAAGCTTGAATAATGAAACGGGCTGAATAACTCTAACTGCTAGCTTGCTAAAAACACACACACATAAGCACATATTTAAAATTCTGCTCATAAATAACAATAGGAGCTCTCCTCTGATGTTTCTGAACATCTTGTTTTTGGTTTGTGGTCTGTGTTTTTACTTGATTCTTTTTCTCTTGTGGTGACAATCAGTCATTGTGACGTTTGCTTTTGTATTTTGTAGTTGAGACATTCTTTTCGAGACATTATTTGTTCCTCTTTGCATGCTTATTTGTTTATTTTTGAAATCTTCATTTATTCAAATACCCTAACCCTAATTAATTTACTAATGAATTTCCATCTGGTACTTTTGGCCAAATCAATACATGTTTGTGAGTAATAATACATATTTAATGATCTTTTCAAAAGATCTGAAAAAGATCAAAGAAAGAAAAAAAAGCAAGGATAGGCTTTATTTTTTTGTCAAATATGAGGAAGACATCAATCAATCAATCAATCAATCAATCAAACTTTATTTATAAAGCGCTTTTCATACCGAAAGGTATAACAGAGTGCTTTAGATTACAACATTTAAAACAATACGCTCGGCATCATTATATATAATTAGGACTAAATAAATAAATGTCAGTTAAAAGCTAAGCTAAAAAGGTGGGTCTTGAGCCTGCTCTTAAATACATGAATGTTCTCTGCGGTCCTGAGCTCCTCCGGCAGGTCGTTCCAGAGGCGAGGGCCGTAATACTGGAAAGACGCCTCGCCGTGAGTCTTTCTGTTGACTTTAGGAAAAACTAGGAGACCCCTGCCGGAGGAGCGCAGGGACCGCGAAGGTTCATAAGGTAAAAGCAGTTCTGAAAGATAAGAAGGACCAACACCATTGAGACATTTAAAAACCATTAAACGAACTTTAAAGTCGCCATTAGTCGCCATTAGATTTGTGACAGAAATGACCTATATACAGAAGATGTATAGCAAATGATCATTGGTGAATTAAACCAGGAGCTGTTATTTGAACTGCAGCTCCTCATGGATGACTCATTTACATTTTCATTCTCTCTTTGTTGTTTCCTAATGAGCACAGACTGTACGAGGTCATTTACCTCCTGTACGTTATTAATAGTATTTGTTCCAACGCAGCACTGTACTGCTAACACTGACATTTTTTGTTATAGTCTGTTTATTTTATTTTTTACTGTTTATACTATTTGCCCCCCTCTATTTACTATTTAATTGTTTGCACATTTCCTGTCCATCCTGTTTCTGAATGTAACAAGAGAATTTCTCCATTGTGAGATCAATAAAGGCTTATCTTATCTTATACAAGACAACACAACACAATCGCCCTAACACAGAAAAGACAGACTTTGACACCAGACGAACAGTAATTAATGACACTGTTGGCCCCAAGCATGATCTAAAATGCCTCAGTCATCTGTCACGTACAGAAAACCCGCCCGATTATGCTGTTATTCCGATTTGTCAGCAGAGTGACCTAATTTTTTACAGATGATTGGACTTCCACAAAGCTGCAAATCCACCAGACGTGTCAATCCATCTACATTCACTTTGGCCCCGATTAAATTTGCTGCTCGATAATGGAGAGGTGTTTTCTCTGTATTCGCATCAGCTCTAGGCTTACAAGAAGTGTGTGGGAGAGATCTGCATGGGCTGAGAAAAATTACTAAGTGCATAATCATAGGGCCGCTTCACACTCGGGCAAAACTGAGCCGCACCAAATGCTCTGAGTGGTGTTTGGGCAAACAGTACGTGAGATACACTGGGCCTACAGGGCATCCATCTCACTTACAATCATAATTATGCCTTGGATGACTTGTTCCATTTTTACATACCATTTTTGTTACAAGTGCCCATATGAATGTATAGTATGGATCAAGACTTTCTTAAACTGTCTTTTCTTTCCAGATGAAAGAATGCACATTAAGAGAGCAAACAATCCCAAATTCGAATTCCCCAAATTTTGCCTGCAGTGTTTTGCCTTAATACTATTACTACAGTACAACTTCTGCCCTAAATGATAGAAGATAATTCACTTACTCTTTTCCCAAACAGAATCCTCATTGTTGCAGACTAAGTGGCGAAATCAAATAACAACTTAACAGTGCATACCCTCTATTTTAACGCCACAACCCAATTTGCAGCTTAAACATAACTGGACCGACTCCGATATTTCACACATTTGCTGTATAATGCACCAAGAAAAAAGAGAGACTTTCTAGCTACATTGCCAGAGATAAACCTTGCCATGTCCTGAAAATGCTTGAAATTTAAAAGGCTAATGACAAATGTGGATGCAGGATTCATTTCCCGTGGCCCCTGAAGCGTCTTGGGAGGGAGGCGATTTGTATGTATGTGGAGTGTGAGTGGGATGATCATTTGCAAGTTTACACGGCTCATATTAAAAACCATTGACGGCCCTTGTCAATATTTGAGTTCCCCTGCTGTGGATGCATCCTTGAGCTGAATGCTTATTTGCTGTGGATGTGTGTGGAGGCGCTCGTAATGCAAACAGGACCTTGTCTCTGATGAGTTCACATAGTTCACAAGGCAGCAACACACTTTCCAAGCAGCAAATGTTTTTTTATGAAACAATGAATGTGGCAACGATTAAGTGTTAAACTGTGGGCAATTTGATTGATATTTGATATAGATATACTTTCTCACCGGCCTGGAGACTAGTTGAAGACTTGAGGTGCCGCTGGTCACGGAGATGCGGAGACCACATGGAGACTTGAAAAAGTCTCTGCATGGTCTCCGAGAGGTCTACACGGTCTCAAGTAGTTGCGTCAGGAATACTACTGGTTGTCCTCAACCTGTGAGATGTTTCTGTGACGTCTGTGCAATGTCTCCAAGACCTGTCGGAGATCTCAAAGAGACGTATGGAGTCTCTTAGAGGGGATGTCACAGAAGGTACTACATACAATACTTACCAAGAGTAGTTTAAATCTCTCAAACAGAGCATAATAATTGAAATGTGAGTTGGTTTGACTAGTTAAGATTTAGTTGGGCTTTTGATTTAAATGATTTCACTCGTTCTGAGATGTTTCTGACTCGTTTCAATATATTTCAGGTAATTTCCTTTGCCAGGAAGGAAAACTGGTCTCATCCCATTGGCAGATTTACTTTCTCATTTCAAGCAAAACATTGCCTTCAAACCATCTGAAATGTCATTAAACAAGCAAAATGATGTTGGTCAGATCAGGAAAAAGTCTAAATGAGTGAAAACCCTACACTTTTTTGGGAATGAGAAACAAATAGTTTAGGCAGTAAGGTTGAACAATAGACCTCTTAAGCCATGTCAAACTGAACACAACAATTGCCTCCTAAAACAGATGGCGAAGAAGAGGCAATACTGTCAGAAAGCCTGTTTTTTTTTTCTTCGTTCGTTCTGATGGTTTTGCAGTTTCATTGATTGCATCTTTCTATTTCCTATAGTTTTCTTCCTTTCCTGCTCTCCTCCACTAAATTTGGCCCAAATGGACATAATCACAGGCTACCTCGCTGCTGGACTCTCTCTCACTGCTTGACCTGCAAGTATCTCTTTATGTGCAGATATGTGCATTTCTCCAAGCCGACCAGCAAAATAGTATAGATACATCATGCATTTGTGGAATGTACATTTCAGATTTTGCGACACCCTAGAATAGATATTTCACATTTTCAAAAATGGAAAAGATGCTGTATCGGTTGCAAAGTTGACCTCCCTCTGCAGGCAGCAGTGAGAATTGCGAGTCACTTTTTACTAACGGCATGCCATAGAAATGACAGAAGCGCTGTTCGCTATCGGACCTGTTTGAATTGAGTGTTTGTTACGACCCGGCTCAGCTAGAGGGAGGTGACGAAAAACCAGGATGTGTAGGGAGACTGGAGGCCTGGGGCCGTAACAGCATTCTATCCCCATTGAAATGATTAAGTATGGTAAGGTATGGTTTCATGGCATTTATGTAATTGATGTGGTTTCTCCATCATTAACATATTATACGATGATGTTTATTGGCTATTGTATGTGTTTCCAAGTCCTCAATAAAAAAGGATAAGAAAACTGAAATGTAGCATTTAGCTGATTCTATCTTAACCTCTTAAACTCCACCTGAACCAAGCATGTTCCTAAAAGAACAACGCAACCCAAAGAAGCTGAGCAACTATTACAGGAAGCTAACAACTATTTCAAACCATGTGGCTATATGGCCTGGATGAAAGATTACTTCATGACTGTGTTATAATCTGTCTCTATCAAAGGGTGGCTATGAAAGAAACAGTGGTAAATCAGTGACCAGATGAAGAAGATCATGTCGGAGTAAGTGCAGAATGTTTGGTGTGGCGTGTTTACATGCATGAGTCCCATGTGTGTTAACATGCACTGTCACGGCCAAATAAACCAATCAATAAATCAATAAAAATATAGTTTGATGACATTTAATTTACATGATTGTCTCATATTGGCTGATCTAGCTGTAGGGTTTAGACTGAATGAGGTCCACACAAAAAGAAGTTCAAACAATGGGTGTTTATTAAAACATTACTGGCGACGTGAACAAGCGGTGGCCTCCCTCTCTCTTGGTCGGCAGCGTTTTTTACCTTTTTCTGCAAGCTGCATTTGTGGTTTCTGTGTTCCACTTTGTTTTACTGGCCCAGATCTGGCGCGGCGCATGAGGAAAACCTCTTTTGGGATGCTGTGCTGCTGGGTTCCCTTGGTATAAAGATGAGACAGATGATATGTCAGTCAAATGTTACAATGATTATATGATTAAGTGTTCAAGATACTTACCACTGGGACGAACTCCACGTTAGCTCTGTGGATATGTTTGATAGCCAACTGGAAATGAGACCACAGACAACTTAATACTCCAGACTAAACTACTATGAAATATAAAATGTTTTGAAATGTAAGAAAGACTTACAGGCAGAAGATCCGCCCTCGAGACTCCAGCGTAGACTAAGCGATATCCTATTTCACCCAACACCTCCTGCTCATCGTACTTCTTAAAGAAGTCTGATCTGGAAAAGGCGAGAACAAAAGGGTTAGTAAATACACAAGAAATATATAACGTTATATAATATTTCTACCAATACATACCTCCAGCTGTCCGCTCTTGGTTCAGAGGGCTGCTACCGTCCAGGACACGAGGCTCCGGGTATAAAACCAAGACAATATTACATGTTAGTTTTACAGTGCCTTGCGAAAATACTAATACACCTTGAACTTTTGCACATTTTGTCATGTTTACAACCCTAAACATAAATATTTTATTTAGAATTTTTTACTGAAAGTTCACACACAAGTAACAGACCACTGTGAAGTGAAAGCAAAATGATACATGATTCTGTTATTTTTCAAAAAATTGAAAAGTGAAAAGTGGGGCGTGCATACAGTAGGTATTCATATACAGCATTTTCGGAGTTGCCTTTATAACATTCCTAATGACTGCAGAATGTTCACCTTGCCCTAACCATTAAGTTCACTATAGTCATGAAAAAAGACCGACTCCTTGTTCCAGTGCTTTAGAATGGCTTCATATGCGCAGCCTCTGGACAACACGGACAACACAGAGTTTCATAGTAGGATTGTAGCAAAGTTTTCATCATTAGCAGCACTTATAGATGTGAGAAAAATAATTGTTTTGTTTTAGACGCATCATCAATTACAGTGAAAGGATTCTGAATCGAGGCAGTATTGTAATTGGGATTTAATAAACTATTGACTAAAATAGGCTATGACAGCCTTTTACATAGGCTTTTCTCATCTGCTACAATTAGGACAGTCTCCAGATGAGAATGTTTACATGCACATGTTTTCACATTCAGCCTCCACATCTTCTATCAGCATATTATAGCCCTTTCCCATGTTGTCTGTAGTCACTTAGATCCTTCTGACGTGACATCAGCCTGATAAGAGACTGTGTTTAAAATTCTGCCGGGCCTGTTAGAGGGCCGACTCCTCCCTGGTCAGTGCTGCTGCTCCTGCTGGGAGAGGAATCAAGGCTTTTGATGTGAACCCTATTCTCACGGCTGCCCCTGCATGGTCCAAAACACGGTTTCCTGCACCTGAAGGACAATAACAGTTTATTTATAACCCACCACTTTAATATAAAATACATATAGTGTGCTAGTGAGGTTGTGAAAGAGCTGAAATGTGTATTTTTAAAACACTTATAGAAAAACCACTATAGTTACAAATAAGTCGCTATTGTGCCTGTTTTAAGCCCACATAGACAGAGTGTTGTGGAACCTGGTATCTCCATATAATCATATTGTGATACCAGATAGCATAACAGCGGATTTTTGGAAATGATATTGAATTTCTACAACTGCAGGCGGTAAATGCTTCTACCATACATTAACATGCAAAAGATACATGGAACATTGAATGATTTGATTAACATTCAGTGGTTTAGTTCTTCAGGTAATTTCAATATCCATCGCTCGCCCACTCTCTTCGTGCACACATCCAGCCTCCAGTGTTTGACTTTTTGGCCTTAAACAAGAAAAATAAACAAAACACACTTGTTGCAAAAACACATGGTAGAGTTAGGGGTCAAAGATGTCAAAGTGCAACAATGGCCAGATCATTCTGAAACTTTTAACACGAAAAGTATTGCCTTTTTGCTTCTTTTGTCATGCTGTTCAGGGGAAAATATCTCACAGCTTGTATAGTATTTTCTTTCTTTCACTTTTATTTTTACTATTCCTTGGTGGCGCATAGACAGGGGCATCTTAAAAATCCTTCAAGGCTGACATGTTTTCCTGCTAAGGTATGGGAATAAAAGTACCAGGAGATTACTAATGAACACAGGAAGGAAGTTGAGCGCGCACCAGATCTCTCATCTAATTATCCATTTCCTTTATGCATTTTAATCAATAATGCGAAATGAACTTATAACGTGTGTCTTTTCGATGTATGGATTTTTTTAAATATGTTTTTAAAATATTTTTGCTTAGTGTTCACTCTGCTCTGGAAGATGTACTTCATAATAAACAACTGTATAAACAAGCCTTCATGATATAATCACACAAGTTGCTAATGGCTTGTTAGACTTACAGACCCGGCGAGCATCACATGTAAATCGACATTGGCCTTAATTAGAGAAAATGCATTCATCTTGCACTGCGTTTGCGGGGTTTCTCTTCTGGGACTCCACAGCTCTGTTCACCCCCTTTGCCTTCTAGATGTGTCGTAAGAGCGTGTAAGAACAGAGGTGAACATTGTAATTTCTCGAACGCTTTTCTGTCAAAAAACAACGATTTCACGAATTGAACTGTGACTGGTCTCTTGTCAGTGTTTTATCTGTATGTGAACGGACTGACCAACAGACTTAAAGAGGACAAATGTTATATAATTGAGGCTCATTTGTTTGGGGCACCTCAGCATTGATATGTCTCAGAAAATGATGTCTAAGAAAAAACAGTAAGGCCGGACTGGTCAGAATTTTAAATTGACCTGCAGCACTCTCTGCAGACAGCAGGGGTAATGACATGTTATAAATAGTAAAAACAAGAGTTTGCTTTCAGCTAACAGCATTTTAGCAGATGAATGGCGCTCTGATGAACGCACTGAGCGCAGAGCAGATCCGCCGATGAATTAGGGAGTTCCCACTATGATAAACACAATAATGAACTACAGATCAGAATGCTTCAGCAGTAATAGAAAAACAAGGTTTGCATCAAAGAGGCTTCGTCAGCGACACTAAAATGTTAAGCTCAGCCCACAGACTATATATAGACCACTGGGAGGAGTTTAGCTTGGCTAAGACCCTCCCCTCTACTAATGGCTACTTTCACCTGTGGGTAAACGTCTTTGTAGTTTTAAGTCTTTGTAGTTCAAAGTGGTTGGTGGCTTTGAGGTGAACAGCAGACTGAGGGCCGCTTGTGCTTTCCCTGCGGTGTTGGTAAAGCCTCCATAGCTGTTGTTTACTTTCTCTAATGTAATGTTCTTTGCAATCATCTTGGTAATGGTCTCAACTTATATAGCGCTTTTCCACCTACATTAGGCACTCAAAGCGCTTTACAGCAAGGATCCACTCACCCATTCATACACCAATGTACACAGACACTGGAGGCAAGGTGGGTGACAGCATGCACCTTCAGGAGGTGGGATTTGAACCCCCGACCTTCCGATCCTGAGACGACCCGCTTTACCATCTGTGCCACCGTCGTTCCATCTTCTTTGCATTGAATAGAATAAACCACACTGCTTTGTTTGTGGCTAGGGGTCTTGTCTTTGGGAATCTGTCTGTAGAATAGTTAGTCTGTCCATAGTTAGGATTAATGATACCATGAAACAGTACTTTATGTTCATTGACAGTAGATGAGCAATTCCATTTCCGTACAGTCTGAGAGTTTGGCGAGGGTTCCTGCAGCATCCCACTGCTGTTGAAAGGACGTTCTCCTTAGTCATGCTTTTTCTCTTGGCATCGCATGTGAGAAGTGCTGCTGTAATTATTAATGGGGCTATTTACAGAATACTCCTACTGTACGCTGACATTTCAAACACAGATTCACTGGCAGCTGTTTTGATCACAACACACCTCATATGAAGGATTATTAAGTCCCATCTCACACACGTACTAGGTTGCCCCACTTCATAACCTTCATTTAAATAAATGTCCACTGTAGTAAACCGTTTCTCAAACCAAGGCATCGGGATTGGGTTGTTTGGGAAGATGTTCTACCTAAAAAAAATGTAATTAAAAGTGCTTTACAGTTACACAAAACTACAAGAAAGCAGATGAAATCAATCCATAAAACATCAACATAAAAATAATGAATTACAGTAAAAGCAAAGAATGCAGATAAAATCCTGTTCAAAGCCTGGGCTTGAACATTGTCAGAACACTGACCAGGACAGTCCCACTGATATTGTGGACTATTGTACCTGTTTTAGTTCATGTAGGGGAAATCAGAGCATTTGCAGGAAACAGGTACAGGGGAAACAGGCAAACTCCACACAGACAGGCTCCACCTGGCCGGTAATCAAACAGGGGACTTTTTTTTGCTGTGAGGCCAGAGTGCTAACTGCTGCACCACTGTGCCGCTCAAAGGAGAAGGCAGGGGGCAAATTAAGTAGGTTTAACTGGAGATGGCCCCCAGGCACTGCACTGCACACTGCTCCTGACATGCGGCTTTGAAAAAGATGTCAAAGGACAAAACAACTTCTGGTTGTTTATCTCCTGCTTAAAGTGTTAATTCAAGGTTTACTTTTCTCTAATTATTACTTAGTTTGATGGGATTAAGACTGCGGTCATAGTTTTACCAGTGCCAGTTATTTTTTTTGCCTTCTTTTTTTTTTTTTTTACAATTTTCTAAAACTGGATAGAACTGGGACTTGCTCATGGTCATAGAGTTGTAAAAGATAAGCTTTAAATTCTTGCGTTAAAAACAGACACAGTTGAACAAATTATCTTTGCTTCTCCATAAGTCCCATCCAGTGCCCATGTCCAATTGGAAGTAAAAGAACATTTAAAAAAAATCACTTAAATGTATATTTTCTTCCCAGCGTAACCTACAGCACATGCACATGGGCTAGATCTCCAGACACCTTTGTGATCAATACGAACATGGTACACCTCTCACCTTTTCAGATCGTGCAAATATTTGAGTGACCCCCAACTCTGGTTTTAGGTGTTTATTTTTAGACTCATTCGAAGCCACGGTACCGCTGTACTGCATTAGAATTCACCGGCACACTCCAATCCCTCTAAGCTTCCCGCTGTTCCATTGTGCTTCAGATAAAACCACTGATATATCAACAGCGGGCTGGTCAGTCCAATTCACTTTCATAATTTCCCATGGTGTTTCTTCCTAAACCCTACTAAAGAGCACATACTGTCAAATCAATACAGGCATCGACAGCATAAATGAATGGCTCATTATTCCGGATCATTATTCTCAAAGGCCAAAGGCATGAAAAACAAGTCAAAGGCTGTTTGGAACGAAGAGGTTATAGTCAGAAAGCACAACATGACACTACACAATTATGTATGTGGTACTGTAAAGCCAGAACACTTTGTCCTGTGTCCAAATGACATAAAAGCATAAGGAGATGAATGATTTATACTCATGGTGCATCAGGCCACAGTGACAAAGTCCTTCCACCGACAAACTTTGGCGCCTCCACTGTTTGTTTGGAATTCTCCGGTCGCTGGCCCTCTTCGTACTCCGTGATAAAATATTGATCAGCGTTTGTGGCTGCAAAGCAAAAACACGGCCCTATATAGCACAATGGGCCGAGAAGCTCCAATATAGCCATCGCATTTTATGTCTCTGAGATGCAATTTGGAGCCAGCGTAATACTGTACATTAAACATTTATCACCTTGGTGGATTTATTTACATACTGATTTCAACAGTCGAGTTTGAAATGCGATGTTTTTATTGTCTCCCGTAGAACTGGAGTCAAGCAACACATTTTCATATGCTTTCGATCTATTAGATTTGCTTGCAGTTTGCTACTGTTTGAATCAGAATAATGTTTCTATAATGACTGAAACCCAACTGAGTTTCAGTCACTTAACTGGTTTATTACATAGTGAACAGATTGGTCTATTTTTTCTTATTATACCATTACTCAAACTGCAAAGTGAAAACAACCCTTCTGATGTAACTGTTTTGGTGACTTGTGTTGTGTTGATAAGCTTCTCAATGGCTAAACCTAATAGAAAGAGCATTTACCCCTAAGATATTCCTCTTTAGAATAGCGTTTGGCTAGGCTAGCTCTCTTTGGAATAATAATGCTGGGGAAGTACTGAACCCTATCCTCTGGTTCATCTCACTGCACATCCTATAGGTCTTCATAAACAGTGTGCAATATTTACTTAACTGTAGTCTCGTTGTCCCCCTTTCCCTGACTGCTGATTCCTGACTGCATTCCGCTCAATGCTGCCGACTGACCGACCTCATCATTGTCTGAGTGAACTGTGGACCCCTTGACCCTCCGGCCCCAATGTCCTGAGGTTCCAACAAGGACTGGACGTTAGCTCCACAGTCTTCAGCAACAGTTCTGGAGCCTCTCAGTCCATGAAAGTGGATCTCTTCTTTAACGTTGCTCTCTTTAAGGTTCCTCTTTGTTTCCCGCTAAGTCTCTTTGTTTTGTTTTTCCTTGCCAAAAACGACGGTGTAAGGACAGGACGGTTCATTGGACTTCAAATCACCAGTCCTGTAGTATAAAAGCGTCAAATATGGTTCAGAGTAAAGAAAAGGAAAACAATTGCTCCAAAGATGGCAAGAAGTCTGAAAAGTATTCATATTCATATTGAGTTTGATGCTGCGCGTGAATGTTTTGAGCGCTGTGCCTCTTCATCTGCACCTCAAGTATCATTTTTTTGTATTTTTTGGAGTCCGTTACGCTTCTCCTTTTACAGCCCGAAACACAGTGTCACTGTTCCTGACACATTTCCATAATGCCATAAGGGAGAGACGAACACGCCGTAGTAAACTGAAATGAAGTTTGTTTGGATATCTCGTAGTAGAGTGTGCAGAGTGAAACGAGATAGGCAGAGAGCTAGGGCTGTGTTGTGATCACTGGAGTGAGTTGTCTTCCGTCCTTCTCTTCCAACTTGGAACAAACAGCTCTTTAGCATGCATGCTGCTCTCCTGGCCCCTTTGCATCTGTGCACACCCTTCGCCCATCATGAGTTCTCTCTCTCCCATCAATTCTACAGAGACAAAAGCCAACATGGCCACTCGCTTAAGCATCTACCCATTTGATGTATTTTTTTCTCATAACTGGACTCGAACTTTTGTGTGTTATGCGGATTATGAAAAGATCCCATGTGACGGGGAGACGGAGGCGGGGAAAAAAAAGAAAAAAACGGGGGGGCTTGCTGAAAGATTCATAGAACCCTCGTTCAACAGGCGTTTCCATGGCAACACAACCATCTCCGGCTCAAAGGAAGCGCAAGGCCTCGGTGCAGACGCAGTTCCCGCACCTCAAAGAGCCTCTGATTCGCGAGCACACTGTAGGCACACACACACACACGTGCGAAGACATAGGCACCACTGTTTTAGAGTTTGAAAAGTGTTTTGATCACATGAGCGCTCATTCTGTCTCACCGATCGCAATCATCAAGTCGTGGCGTCCGCACTAAACACTCACAATTGATTTTGCACAACTCAAAGGCAAACATTGTTCAGCCTCATTCGAATGCGGAAATGGGCTTAACCAGATTTACATGGTGTTATACAACTGATTAGATGCAATTACTGGCATATGGGAGATTTAGGGGAATCTGGGGCAAAGTCAGCTCTGAACCATTGCGCTGGGGGTATGCAATGTGCTTCACTAAGAAAAAGAAAGCATAGCAGCCAAAATATGTAGTATCGATTGTGATTGTGATCGATTTTAAACACGTAGTTTCTCTTTCCCTCTTGCCTGTTGAAGGCCTGGTTTCTGAAATGTTGCTACCCATCTGTAAACAAATACTTTTGAAAGACGGACAGTTTACGTCTTCCAGTTTACTGATTGATTTTCTAGGTGGAAATGTGTTTTGTCCTTCAGTGTATTGTAAAAGCAGATATTTGTGAAAAAGACCTTTTGATCAACCCTGAACACAGAGCTATTGTTGATTTGATAACTATGACTAACTATGGCTCCTTGAAAGTTATGAAACATTTATAAAAATCCTCTGTGAAGAATTGGTATCCTAGAAATGGTTCAGGAAAGTTTTCAATGTGTTTGAAAAAGTATATTTTAGATCATCAATCGTGTCAGCATTGATGAATGTATTGTAAATTGTAGGGATTGTTTATGTTTTTCTACACTGTAAAATGTAAAATTTGTTTCAACTCAAAAAACTCATTCCAAGGGCTGCCAAGAAATTTTATGTGTAACCAATAACCATTTTACAATCTAGTCGATTTGAAATTTGAGATTCACCTCTTTCGTTCAATTGTATTCTTAGGTTGACATAACTGTTTCCAGTTGTCTGAAGTGAAAAACTTAGGTTGACACAACTGATTTAATTTGTAACTGACGTTTTTCACTTTAGACAACTGGAAACAGTTATGTCAACCTAAGAATACAATTGAACGAAAGAGGTGAATCTCAAATTTCAAATCGACTAGATTGTAAAATGGTTATTGGTTACACATAAAATTTCTTGGCAGCCCTTGGAATGAGTTTTTTGAGTTGAAACAAATTTTACATTTTACAGTGTAGAAGTGTACAGAAAACTAATGTATTTTATATAGTGATTTTATTGTAGATTAGATTTATAGATTGTAATGTTTTTGTACTCACCTGTCCAGGGACTGCAGATGGAAAATAGCTACTTTGCTAAATCTGGTACAAATCATCTCTTCTTTTGTAAAGACTAATGGTTTTGTACACTGTCCCTGTTTCAATAAACAATAAACTAAACTAAACTAAACCCTAGGACCTGTTTGCCATGGGAGACCCTACCAGGGGCACAAAGCCCCCGACAACAGAGCTCCAGGATCATTCAGGTGCTCAAACCCCTCCACCACATTAAGGTGGCGGTTTCAGGAGGGGACACTTCACCCACTATAATTAAAATAATGTCCAGGTTTCATACAATCAAACATTATTTACAGTAATGGTCCCATAGTTACCAGTGTATTACAGTAAAATGTATAGATTCTTAGTGTAATCTGGTGTGGTTTCTTTTCTGATCCGAGCAGGGGTAAAGTTGCACACTTTTGCATGGTGAGACGGGTCTTATCCCTGCACTCCCTTAAGGGTTCCATGATCCCTGTTCATCTCTGTTGCAAATTGCCCTCTGCCACCCACACTGCTGCACCAAGGTGCCTTCTCACGGAGCAGGATTCCACTTTTCATAAATAAACTACTCTCCTAAGTGGGACTCTTTAGCACACAGGCAGACAAGCAGGAGACTTTTATTATTATTGCAGCGGCTCATAGCCCCAAGCGCAGATTTGGGTGAGGTCTAGTCTCATACACTCAGTCACACACACTCAGAGGGGCACTACAAAGATGTGCGTACGCCGAGAGCGCGAGAGTGGAATGATCAAGTGCTAAATGTGCCATGCCCTGGGGGACTCAGCAATAAAACGCCAAATGAAGTAATAAGATGATGTTCATTACAGCATCCAGGTGGAAATAACTGAAGTTCTACATGGACTTATGTGTTTACACGCGACACGAGTTTAAAGCAGAGCATCAAAGCATAAAAGGGACGGGTGCCTTGTCCACTGCTGTAAAATTAACCACGTTGCTTCCGTATTTGCCAAAGATCCCAGTGATAAACAAACTGTCTGATCTCTAGCTTTCGCTTAAATGGAATAGGTATCACTTCACTTTACAGCACAGTTATAGCATGGGAAGGATGGATATAACACATGGGTGGTATTGCACTGTAATCATGAATAAAAACTGACTGAATAGATATAATCAATTTCTTGGCAATATGACTAACCTAACATAATCAATTACTTTAGGAGACAGTGTTTTTGGGTGAAGAGGAAAATGCATTATCTGTTATACATACTGACTGTACAATTTCCATCCTGTACCATGTTATTGCTGTAAGGTCAAGTGTGCACATAAACTGTAATTACAGTTTTATTGGGTTAGAGCTCAACAAAGGAACAGAAATGACCGCTTCCTTAACAGGCTTTACCTGCCTTTATAGTCTGGCAAATCCAGCCTCTTTTCTGTGTCAGTGCCGCCACTGCTTCAATCCAATTCCTTCAGCAGGTGGGACAATCAGACAGAATCATTGATTGAGAAAAGCAGCACAAGGTCCAAACAAGGCAATGCACCATCTTGATCATTTCATTTGGCACATACAACCCAATTTCCTCATAAAAACATCCTCAGGGAATGCTTTGTTTGTACCGATAATATGAAGTTCTAAGCTAATAGTTACACAATCTTTATAACAAGCTCTGAAAGACTCAGGTTGCAGTGTTCGATTGATCGGTTGCAAAGTACAGAATTAGATTTACAAGTGTTGCACATAACACGTATCTTGTTCTCTTTACAATGCAATACTTTCCTGTCGAAACTCTGAAGGTAAAAGTTGATGAATGGCGCGACTCTCTTCACTGGAGGATTTTTGTCTCAATACAAGTCCGACAGAAATGCAGTGTGCACACAACATGATAGTGCAGATTCTCTCCACAGAGATTAAGGGATTATCTCAGGCAGGGCTGACGCAGGGTGGGGCAAAACCTGCTCATGCACTCATTTGCTTGTTATTATTTGTTTATTTTGTCGTGACAGTGCATGTTAATGAATGCACAGGCATAACACACCACGAAGGATTGTAGTTACAGTATCTGCTGGCTGATTTGCATCTGTTGTCCCACATTCACACTCACAAACACACCCATTCATACAGTACAGCAGTGAACGCAGACACTAGAGGCATGGTGGGTGAAGTGTCTTGTCCAAGGACACAATAGCAGTATGCACTGGTAGCAACTTGGACTTTTCATACCTATAAAACATAGTGAAATTTTGACATGATGATTTCTGCCTCCCTGAAATAATGCTTTCATAACACAGCGAGAGATCTATTGAAACCTTTCAGACGAAATGGAAAATGCAACTTCTTTAAATGTGTTTCTATTTTCAGAAACTCTGAATGAGTGACATCAGTGACGCACAAGCAGATAAAAATACATCTCTCAGGGACAAAAGCTGCAAAGTTGTTTTGTTTTTTCTGTAATAATGACCTTCTGTAATAGGAAAAAAGTGTCTGTCTTTTAAGTGCAGAAGGCGATGTCATTGCTTCAGACTGTGCAAAGATCTGACACCGGGAAGAGATAAAGCTGGCCGTATATGAGGCTATGAACATTGGCTTGCAGTGACCCCTACTGCCAAGTTGTAAGCATTGCAGAATCCCACCACTACCATTATAATATTATGGTAGTGGTGGTAGTGTTGCTTGTACCAATAGAAATTGAACTTGCTTACTTTTACAAATACACTTACGTTAAACATATTTTATATTACCAAATTTCATGTGTAAAGCTTGATTAGATCTGCTTGGAACTGTCACATTGTATCGGTTTATGCCACGATCACAGTTAAAGTTAAAGTTGAGAAAAACATAAAAACGATTCTGTATTTGAAGAAAATTATCTAAATAGGAAAAGTATTTGGACACAGTAAAGTAAAGACAATTTAGTTCATGTCTCCTGCTTTGTGCTCTGTAACATTACAATTTATGAACTTTTTTATTAGTTAGTTAATTCATTAATTCATAAAAGGTGCATTATGGAACTTTGTATATGAATAAAAGTTAATATTAGTGCTTATTTGTCCTTTCAGTGCCTTTACTTTCTTTCATGGTGGACACTCTAGGACGCTCCAGGTCCAATTGTTTTTAGGGTTTCTGGTAGGTTTCTGGTAGGTCTGGTAGGTTACGTTTGCATTCCATCCAGAAAACCTACCAGAAACCATATAAAAACTGAAATATAATTTATCCTGGAGCTTCAAAGGCCACCAGGATGGGAAGTAAAGGCACCAAGCAAACCCCCACTGAAAGGTCAAATAAACACCACTCATATTAACTGTTTTTTTCTTTCTTTCTTTTTTTTTACATAAAATGTTCCATAATGCACCTTTAATTTTTATTTTACTGAGGAAAAACATAAACTTTTAAGACTGAGATGGTCATCGGTGACCTGACCAAGCTTCTCAACAAATTACAACTACACAAAATAGTTTGACTTCATCTTCAAATAACATCAGCTGCCTCCCTTATTTCTTCTCATCACAGCATCCAATCTCAATAATCGAGCAGAATACTTCAAAAGAACATTATTCTGTGAGAAAATCGTCTTGTACTGTTTCCCCCCATCCACTAGTCTTTCCGTTCTCCCCTTTTCACTGCCCCCTCTCTCTACATCCTCCCCTTGTGTTCCCCCAATCCCCTCAAGCTTGTCCCGTGTCGAGGGCCTCTCCAATTAGCGCCTGTCATGTTTGCTCTATGGCGGCGTGGCTTTAAGAGCTGCAGACACTTTGTATTACACAGGTCTATCTCATGCATGGGTGAGCGGGGTGATGGAGCCCGCCTCAGTTAAAAGGCTCGGGACGGAGGCAGGGGGCACTTGGTCCAGGAGCTCGGGGCTTATGCTGGTTTTATAGGGGAAAGGCTACATGGCTGCACATAAAAGCAAAGACCACTGTGTACAATGGGATTTTCCTTCTAGGCGAATCTTATAGATGCACAGTTGTCTGGCCTGGTCTAAATATGAAAAGTTTTAATAAGGATTTGATTTAAGAAGGTAGACTTTTATTTTTTATTTAAATAAAAGGAAAACAGTCCATTTAGGCTGCTTTCTTTATTTGTTGTATTCTTGGTTTGAGTACATCGGGCCAACAAAAGAACAATAGGCAGGTAATTAGCAGTGATCATCTATGAATAGGACAGGACTGACCGATACTGGGGTGAGCAGGTCGTCAGAGACGCTCTACTGTTTACCCACAGGTAAGAGTAGCTATGATTAGAGGGGAGGAGCCGGTCCAACCCCAACTCCTCCTTGTGGTCTTTATCTAAGCTGCGGGCTGAGCGGGACTTTAGTCCGCTGACGAAGCCTTTTGGATGAGAGGCGAAACGTTAGAGACTTCTTTTTTTTAGTACAGAAGATGACTCAAGTACCTTCACTGAAGATGGACAACTCCTGTACGACTGAGAGCTTACACAGACATGTTGTGTTATCGTTCATATTCTTTGAAAACTTGTCAAAAAAATCTAAAATTCTGCCAGGGTATGTAAACCTTTGAGCACGACTATGATATGTTCGAGCCATATGAACCATCTCAGGCCCTGAGAAATTCAGGAAGAGGTCTCCTGGTGGTTCCAAGAGTCAATAATAAACATTTCATGTTGTGGCTAAAGCTCAAATCTGGAACAGTCTTCATGAGGATGTGAGACAGGCCTCAACTCTGACAATGTTCAAATCCAGGCTGAAAACATACATATGATATGTATGGTATTTATATAAAAGTATTTTATCTGCGCTTTTTACTGTAATGAATTCATTTTTATGTTGATGTTTAATGGATTGATTTAATCTTCTTTTTTTAACTTTTTGTTGTTGTAATTTTATGCAACTGTGAAGGACTAGAGAAATAACTACATGAATTTTTGTCAACTAAAACTAGACTTAACCTAAAAATAAATAATTAGTAGATTGAATCTTGATCTTAATTACATTTTGGTCAATTTGGTTAATTTGTCAAAATTAACACTGGAGTATAATGACCTCAAGTAAAATGTAATTTTAAAGGCTACCGTCGTAGTAAGTAAGTATAAATAGTAGTAAATGTGGCATTACAATAGTAAGCCTATTACAGAAAATTCACCAGTGTGTCTTGTCTTTTGTCGTTATATGTCATATAGGAGTACAGGCCAACAGTCTCTTCTCACTCACTCCCATGGCAACTAATGCATGAGATCTCCAGATTAAGTACTTCATTCATTCTCCCATTGTTCCCGTTGTATGGAAGGCTAATCTTAAAACAGCCATTAGTCCGATTTGAGAGCACCCATTGAAGAGAAAATGTGCTTTTCTCCAGTTTTGCACAAAGCTGCGTTGTATGAGCAGTATTTAAGCATTTATATCCTCACATGAGCTGTCTTTCTATTGACAAAATGAAGAAATGACGCAGAAATGCCTTGATTTTAAAAAATACTCCTATGACTGAGAACTGATATCAGGAAAAACAGTAAAAGGAAATGATTTTACAACATGGACTTTAAATCTAAATCAATCTAAAATATAACACTAATCTGCAATAAAAACAGCAACGGTGTGAAGTGATTGAGGTATTGAATATGAGGACTATGTTAGCAGCCTCAGCTCTTAATCGGCAGGGAAGAGTGTGACAGATCCGGTATGACTCTGTGGATGAGAACGAAGTGTCCGTGCTCCTGCTGTAATGACTTCTTAAAGACTTCCTCTCCTCTTGCACTGCCTTAGCACCGAGGCGACAGGTATTTAGCCTTATCTACATCTGATGTGAGCCACTGTGCTGGGTTGTGTTTGGATCACCACTTGAAGCCCATGCCTCCTGTGGAGTGTATTTAGCAGCTGCAGGGTTTATTTAGATAAGGGAAAACAAGTAAGGCCTGCAGGGCAAACTGGCAAATAGAAGTGACAAGGCAACCTCACTGTACCACAAAAACGGGTTACTTTATTCGTGGTTATTTTGTTTGTTTGTTTTTCTCCCGATTTGAACTTGTAAGTCACTCATAAAAAAACGATCATATTATTTCATGTCTAAATCAGAAATCTCCAACCTTTTCCCTGAGAACTGCTTTTACGTAACAAAAATGGCAGAGAGCTCCTTGTGCTTTGACACAACACAATTAAAGGAATAGGCAACCGTTTTTCCATACTGAGATATGTTCTTACCTGAGCTAAGACGAGTTGATGCGTACCTGTCTGGTCTTTACGCTTGCGCTCAGTCACGCAAAAGACCAAAGATGTTGTTAGCATTTAGCCTCACCTCCTCTCCTCTGTGGGGCCAAATTAATTTTGTGTAACTACTGTATACTTGGATCGTGTAATTACTCAAATCACTGTATTTAAATAGGGAAATCGTGGAAAAGCTTTGTCACTTCTAACTTCACCTCCGCTGGTCCCATAGAGGAGAGGAGGAGAGGCTAAATGCTAACAACATCTTTGGTCTTTTTGTGTGACTGAGTGCACGCACTAAGACCAAACGGATACGTATCAACTCGTCTAAGCTCAGGCAAGAACATATCTCAGTATGGAAAAACGATGGCCTGTTCCTTTAAAGAAAATTACTTTGTATTTACTTAATGTTTGCAAATTGTTGGAACTAACACACTCAATGTAATGTAGAAAGCCTTTTGGGAGCTACTTGGTGAAAAGGTTGGAGTTATTGGTATAAATTCATAACTATTTTGAGTAAGTTATTGAGTATTTATACACGCTTAAGTACAGTTAGCAACAGATCTGTTTCTGTTTGTGTGAATGAGTGCCGTTTATTTGTGGATGCACAAAGACATAGTCAAACCAGTTCAAACTATGAGAATGAATTCTAGCTGTCAGTTCTTTAAAGACCACTAGAGGGTGCTCACTCTCTCTGGACACAGGCAATTTATACTGCGCAAATATATCTTAAAAATAAAGATAATTTTTGCTATGCTTTAGCATGGTCAATTAGAAAACATCGCTGATCATTTTTGCAGTGTTGTGTAAAACGAGAGGCCTGTGAAAAATAGCATTCAAGTGCAATTAAAGGAACATATTCCCACACTTCCTACTGTAGCATTGTATCTTTACTTGTCTCAGTCTTTTCTGATTTACCGACTGATACTCATAATTATGCCCTTTATTTGCTCATACCTGACACTTACAGCTGAAGTTTGATAAATGATAACAATGAAAAAGAAATAAACACAGTCCTTCAGTCACGTAACAAGATTCACGGTATTCAAATTGATGTCTCTAAATGTGGTGGTATGACAGCTTGTTCTGCTTGACTCCAATAGGATTGTGGTTGTGTAAATGTTAATCGACTCTTAAATGAAGACATGGCAGTTGCATTTCATGACAGTCTAGGCACTGTATTTTTTGCATGAAAGATGCAAGATGCTAAGCAGGGGGGAACAGTATTTCAACAATAATGGATAGCAAAATAAGATCATATCAAAAGAAGTTTCAGGTTTTGATTTGATATGATTTATTTGAGCTATTATTTACAGTGCGTTATTATTTACAATATTTACATCATTTCATTTACACTATCACAAAAACCCAAGAAAAAATAAAAATAAATAATAACTCAAAAGGAGTAGGCAGAAGCAAGAAAGCTTATAAGTGCCTACCCCAATTTCAAAATACAATACAATACAATACAATACATTACAATACATTACAATACATTACAATACAAATAGGAAAGTTTGTGATTTCTGAGTGTACTTAGTTTTATAATTTTCTCTTATTTTTTCATCATTGCTTCTGGTCACCATTCTATTGATTTACTTATTGTTTAAATAGTCATAGTGTTTTAGATATACATATATATATATACACACATATGTATACATATAGAAGAAGAAGATCTTTATTTATATAGCGCCTTTCACAGACATGGTCACAAAGCGCTTTACATGAGAGCATTTTACATTCACTCCATACTTGGTGGAGGTAAACTACCTTAGTACCTTCAGTTTCCCCTGGGGGAGACTGACAGAAGCGCTGTCACGACTGCACAAACGGTCCCTCTGACCACCTCCATGCATTCACACACACATCATTCATCCTGGCCTATTGTACATGTTTTTGGTGGTAGGGGAAACCTACGCAGACACGGGGAGAACATGCAAACTCCACAGAAAGGCCCCGTCCAGGTGGGAATCTAACCTGGGACCTTCTAGCTGTGAAGCGAGAGCACTAACCGCTGCGCTACCGTGCATACATACACATACATTACTAGCGCACATATTTATTATACATATATTATCATCACCATAATAACAATGACAATAATAGCATTCTCAAAAGTTATCATTCTCAAAAATATCATCTTCAAATGTATCATGTTTCTCATTGCTATCATACCTGCTTCAACTGTCATAATGTTGGTTAAGATTGTTCTGTCAGTGGTTTTTGATTGTTTTCCCTATTTATGAGGTGCATTAAAAAGCCAGGGTATTATGTGGCAAGCTGGTAGAGGGCGGTAGCCCCCCACCTGCAAGCCCCCACCCTGCTGCCCTAACTAGTTGATGTTGTGAACCGCTTTATAATCCTATACTGAGTGGTGCTTTAAAAAGACAAGATTTATGAGCCCGTTGAGAGGGGGAACCTACCCTTTTTGTAATGACCAGTGGAAGCAGGCCATAACAGCATTTTTAATGATTGTAATTTATCTCAAGTTCCTTTATATCAAATAGACTTGGTTGATAGAGTAGGTGACAATTAATTATATCAGCAATGATGTGGTATTTCACAAGTTCATAGTAATACAGATTACTTAAGGAGAGTGACTGAGAGACAAGGTCACATGTCTTCAGCATACTTCTCAAACACAGTTCTCTTTTGAAATGCTGTAGACTAGCTGCACCTTGTAAGTCTTCATCTAAATTATTCCACAGATTTACTCCTCTCCGTGTAATACAATGACTTTTTAGGGTGGAATGGATACATTGTACTTTCAGATTATGAGTTCCCCTTAGATCGTATCTTCCCTCTCTTTTACCAAACATTCATTGTATGTTACTAGGGAGCTGGTTATTTACAGCTCTATATATCTGTAACAGGGAATTAAGTTTTATGATGTCATCAAGTTTCATGGTGTTGGATTTTAAAAAGAGTATATTTGTATGGTCCCTATACCCCACTTTACCCCAATTCTGAAGGCCTTCTTTTGAAGTCTATATAAAACCAGCAAATTACTATTGTAGGTATTTCCCCAGACCTCTGAGCAGTAGTTTATGTATGGTAGGATTAAGGAACAGTACAGGGTGAAGAGAAAGAGAGCCTTTTGGTCCAGGAAATATCTACAGTTGTCCATTATGGCCACATTTTTCGCCACTTTACCACGAATAACATTTATTTGTGGTCTCCAGCTAACCTTATGATTGAAGATCCCAGAAATGTATATTCCTTGACTTGTTCTATTTGAACATTATCAATATTGAGTTGAATCTGAGTGTCACTATTCTGTTTGCCAAATAAAATAATTTTGTTATCAATAAGTTCAGCGATAGTTTATTTCTGCTAAACCATTCTTCGAGTTTGTATATTTCTGTTGTGACCTCTGATATGAGCAGTTGTAGGTCTTTGCTAGAGCCTAGTATAGTTGTGTCATCAGCAAATAATATACATTTTAACTTTGTTGAGACTTCACACAAATCACTGATGTAGAGCAGAAACAATTTAGGTCCTAAAATCGACCCCTGGGGACCTCGCATATTATATTCCTCCATCCTGATACATGTTCATCAATTTGTACATACTATTTCTTTCAGTCAAATATGACTTCAACCAATTGTTAGCGATCCCTCTAATCCCATTATTATGTACTGTAGTTTCTTTAAGAGTATTTCGTGATCTATAGTGTCAAAAGCTTTCTGGAGGTCTATGAATATACCCAAACAGTACAAATTATTGTCAATATTGTTGGTGACTTCTTCCCTTAGATTGATTAGAGCATGTGCAGTTGACCTATGGTTTCTGAACCCATACTGACAGTCACTAAGTAAATTATGTTGATTCACAAAGCTGTCCAGGCGGGCAGCAAAAGTTTTTCCAGAATCTTAGATAGTTGAGGAAGTATAGAGATCGGTCTATAATTTGTAAACTGATGATCATCCCCACTTTTATAAATTGGAACGACCTTGGCAATCTTCATGAGGTCAGGGAATTCACCAGTTGAAAAGGAGAGATTGCATATATGTGTTAAAGGCATTGATATATTTTGTATTACTTTTTAAATCATGTTCATGTCAAAGTCATTCCAATCAGTGGATTTTCTATTCTTGAAAGCTTTAACTATTTTAATTATTTCATTTTCATTAAAAAAAAAAAAGGAATGTACGTTCACATTTTGTGTTGAGAGACATCACTGCTTGTTTTGGCTATTTTTGATGCCAGGTGAGGTTTCCGTCTTTGTTCTCTGTTTTTGTGTTCTTAAATGCATCTGGATCAAACGGTCAGAAAGAGTGTTCCCCCAGAGTTCAGAACTTCAAAGGGGACCATCCTGAGCTACAGTTTTATAGAAGAATGTTTAGCCCGGCTTTGTCTAACACAAGAAGAAGAAGATGCAAAATTCAATCTGAAAAGCCCCTTAGAGCCCCAACATTCCACCCAATAAATAAAGAAAATACAAGCATTTACTTTATTACAGCCATTTTTCTTTTGTTTTTGTTGAAAAATGCAGAAAAACTGAACAAACAGTCATGTGCCTTTGCTGTGAGCTGACCTGACTGTAACTTTACTGGGAGTGGAGAGAAAAAAAGTGACAACACACTATTGCTATGAGATTATCACTTCGCCTTTCTAACCCTCCCTATAACTTTACTTTATAGCATTATGTTTGAAGTAAATGAACACTATTTGTTAGTTCTTTGACTCTGCCGCTTCTCTTCTCTCAGAGGTTTATTGATATGAGTCATCAGACACAAAGTGCTGCCTGGAGCCTCTTAAACACACCACACCTGAACGCATGTACGGTTCGAGGGGAGATGATCGTTTGTATTGAGCACCGGGGAGAAACAGGGGGCCAGTTTGACTTTTAGGAGCGGGGCAGAGAGCACTTTGAGAGTAATTTACTCTAATGATCCAGCCAATGGAGCTGTAATTGTCAGCGGCCAGACAGACAAACGGAGATGTGCTGGATAGGGCTATAATAATGTTAGAGACTGATGTGCTTATTTCCCTATGGGGTGGGAGCCTTCTTTGTGTATGCCTCCTGTTGGGAACAAGGGGAAGGGAAATTAGATCAGATACCTGTCTTGAGGGCTGTTTATAGGTCCTGTACCTGGTTATTATTTTGTTGCTTGCAGACTGAAAGAGAGAGTATGTGGTCTAAACTCATTCCTAACTTTCCTAACACATTTCTGTTTTTCACAAACGACTGTGTTAACCATATACAGAAGGAAAAGACATATTTAATTCAACAATAGGAGGTACAGCAGGGCCTAGTCCACAATTAGGAACACTGTTATTCATCTTACTCCGGTTGTAAGGAGAACAGACAGTAAATACTCTGATAAGCACAATATCAAGAAGAACAGACTGCCCTGTCATGTAGTTGTCACAGTGTATCTCTGAATATTTAACAAGGAGCTGTAATTGTTCTCTTGCTGCAGCTGTACTCAAACTGTCTACTATTTAGAACTTGAATTGATTTTTTATTCACATTGTACAAGTAATCACATATGGCACGGTCTTTATTTCTGAACAGATACAATGCTTCTAACACACAAAGAGGTTTTCCTCGTATTGCTTCTTCTATCGGTGAGTGCAAATATAAAGTAATTGATAGACTCACTCCTCTCCGTTTACCATAAAGACCACTATTTCCTCCTACCCTGCTCTGACAGAGTATGTTCCTAAAAAGGGCATAAGGGCGGGACCTTCACTGTAGACTCGGCCCTCACGGGCGCATAGTTCGGTCGTAGCTGCACCTGCGCCATTAGCTCTTAATGCTAACGGCCTGTCAATCAAAGTCCGGCCCTCATCAGTATACGAGATTTCTAAAATGTACTGTTACGACCCGGCTCAGCTAGGTTAAAGGAAGTAACAAAAACCAAGATGTAAAATGGATGAATAAAGTTGTAATTTAATAAAAGGGATGTAAAAGGTAAATTTAACAAAGGGGTAACAAAAATAACCAAACAAAGGGTATGTACAGTATTTACAAAAATCACAAAAGGTTGACAAAAGTGTAACCTAAACTAAAACAACAAAAGGGCATCAATAACAAAGGTAGGCCTAAACAAATACCAATAAGAGTCATGACTCAATCAACGAGTGTCTCTCGATCCCACGTCACATACAGTGAACATTCCAAGGAGAGACACAAACTTAAGTCGAGTGGTCCCTAGACACACACAAAGTCATTAACATTAATGACACAAATGGGACACAGACACAAAACAGACACAAAGGCATACTGGCCACCAAGGCCAGCAGCCTAGCAAACAACAAGTGGCACAAACAATATGGCGTACTGGCCACAAAGACCAGCAGCCCCGAATGTTCTCTGGTGTGGGCTTATATAGGCGTGGCTGCAGCAGGAGGTTGATTGGGGCCAGGTGTTCCGATACCGCACCAATCAGGACCAGGGACGAGCAGCCAACCAGAACCGAGCATGAAACGAGTCCTCCAATCCCAGACCAGGGCTCACACAGCCAGGTTTTTCATGGAGGGAAAGGGGGAAATTAGCACCACACAAACAGAACCAACAATAGGGAGGGACACTGAAGGCCTGGGGCCGTAACATGTACCTTACGAAAAAACATTTTTTTTCTGAAATAAAAATTAGAAACCAGGCTTTACAGTTGCTTAAAACATGTGGAAAGTGCAATGCTAATCTAATGGAAAACTAGCTTGTTTTGCCGCCCACATGGAGGTACTGCAGCAATGGCGAGCAATGGCGGCTCCTAGCATTGCGGTCATAAAGCAGTGCAACCAGCGGCCATTGGATGAGTCTCGTGTTGCTAATAGCTGTGCTGATCTTTAGCTGTTTTAGCATTGTTCTATTCCTACTGTTGACAGCAGAGGGAGATAAACGTCCAAACTGAAAGTGCAACAGAGTTTTCATACCCTATTTCAGCTTCAGAAAGCCTGAATATATAGTAGTAGTTTATAATAGTTTTGGCATTTGTAGGAGGAATTCGATTTCAATCACAAAATCTTACATTTCCAAAATGCAAAAAAATAAATAAAACATTTGTAGAACCGATACTCTCATGCTATACATGTAATAGGTTACTGTGCCATTAATGACATACAGATACAGTGTGTACCGTTTCTTTATAGGCTTAAATATATGGCTTCACTTTAGAATCAACAGGCAAAGAGAAACCCAAAGATATCAAGTGAATGAATTAGGAGCAGAATGAACCGTAGTTTGTGGGATTGGAAGTAGTCTAGTCTAAGGTGCTAATGTGTTCAATTGATTTCTGTCCCCCACCCTCTTTTAGCACACAACTCTGCTCTATACGTTTTGAGGCTCACTACCCCCCACCTCCCGAACACTGCTCGTGTTTCATAAAGGATCTTTGCTGCTATTGGCTCCCTAAATTGCCTCTCAATTTTCATTTGGCCCTTCGATTAGTCTTTCCCCCTCAGTGCTCGATCCTCTAGCAGGATTGGAGCTCGTGGAGCGAATCAATGGCACACAGCCCAGGCTTCGAGAAGTGGATAGGAGAGCTATTTGTATTCCTCATCAAGACAGGGAACAAACTTTCTTGGACATGCTCGCTCCTATCACTTTACTTTCAATGGGACATCTGCAAATTGTCCATGTGGGTACTTGGCTGTGTAGTGTCCTATACTGGTTTTTAGTGCCATCAAATAATTCATTTGCATATTGAGCTTCATCAGTGGAGCATCAGTACCTAAATGCCTGCAGAAAGTGCCTATATCATGCTGACTTTTTTGAGGTGGTCAGTAGCAAAGTAAATTTACTGAATTACTAAAATCAGTTTGTGAAGATCTGTACCATAGATTGGATCTGTGCTTTACTTGAGCAGCATTTTTGGTGAGAACTATACTACTCCACCTAACTTAAAAGGCTCCAAAGACAGTATAAAAAGTGGAGAAAAAGCTGTGGAACAACTCCGTTAGCTGCTGAGTTACTGCTGATAAATACATCTAACACACTGTGGTGTCCAAGTGTTTTAATGTGAACAATAACTCCAGTATTTTAACTTTCAAAATCTCCATTAGTTTACAATTGCTGCTAATCCCATAATGCTTAGCGATATGACATCACATTCCCGAACCCTATATATATATATATATATATGCGTTAGTAATCAGGCACAGAACATACTGTATATGGAGGAGTTTACAGGAGCTAGCTCTCCCCACGTGAGTAACATTAGCATCTCAATATAACAACGCGTTTTCACCTCATTCATACAGATGGATATTTTGTCAGGTCAGGTCCTAGAAAGACAAAGACAGAAGGCTGACAGTGGACACTTGCCTCCAGCTCAGTGTAGATCTGCCTCTGAAGGTAAGGTTTTGCTGACCTGTCATTATCTTCACAGAGGAAGGTCTTTTTAACTGATTCAGTGCAGACTGTCCACATCAGTATCTTTCTAAATAGACCTACCAAGTACAGAACATTTGAGACAGTTTGTCTTTGACTTATATCATTCTCAACTGAAGGATAGTGGTTGTTGAAATGTAGCTTGGTAAATAGTATGAGATATCTAAACATAGGTCTATTATTCAAACAGACTGCCCCAGGTCTGATATTAAACTTGAGCTGAAACTAGGACTGGGCCTCATGTATCAAAAGGCTCCCTTTTGTTGTATGATATTTGATGTATTTTTTAATTAATCTGTGCAAAGATAATTCTTGTTAGAGATAAACGATTTAGACCAGTTCACTATTTACTTGTAATTGAGTAAAATGTCAGCCATGTAATTGTACTTTTACGTACTTTTACTTTGTCCTCTTTCCACCACTGGACATTAACCACAAAGTAAATACTTAAAGCAAAACCAATACAGCTCCATCACAAGGTTATGTCCAATTATGCTGTAGAAGGGTCATTTTTGTCTTGGGTTAGGTGTGAAGGGCGCCACTGCTTGTAAGCAAAATGGTTGATTGGATTGCCGAAATGTCCAGGTTTTTTGTCAGACATAGGTGGGAACCCTACTTCTGTCTATGATTTTGTCCCATTGGAATAACTGTGACATGGCGCCTGTTGTGCTCCCTCCTGCCTCTTAGCAGCGCCCTGTATATAAATGGCCCATCAATTAGCTTCCTGTTCCCTGACCTCAAGCACTTCCTGCTCTGGTGCACCACCACTCCCATCTCAGGTATAGCCTATTCAATCCATTCTATCAAAAATGACTAGAGACTAGGGATGGGCAACATGAAGCTTCATGAAACACCAAAGCATTTGAAGCGATTGTGCCGAAGCTTCGAAACACAGTTCGAAACCGACTCCACGGTGACATCAAGAGGCAATGTTTCAGTACTACAAGATTCACAAAGGTTCAGCCGAGAGATGAAACACTACACCGGTGGGTGCTACGGGGTTCAAGCATACACCCGCATCTTTGGCTGTTTTTGTTTTGTTATTGTATCTTTTGCTTTCTTTGTTGTCGATGTCGTTTTTGTTTTTCAGTAGGCTTATGTGTGAGTTAATGTTGTTGCCCTGTGCCCTTTGGCTATTTCAGTTATTCTTCATTCAGTGTAAGCTTTAAATCAACGTAAACAAACATTAAAAAAAAAAAAAGACACCCACGTCTTTGGGAGAAGTTACCTTGTCAACAATATGATTCAATAGATATAACCCGTAAATCACGAGTGTCCTTTGATTCTCTTCTCACATGCGAACATGGTCGGCCAATAGCATGCTGGGACCATTTCGGCCCGACAATTTAGAGAAGACCGGCCCACTTTTCTGTGGGTTTATAGCTCAATGATAAAGCGCTAGTCTCTGGTGCACGAGGTCCCCGGTTCGAGTATGACTTTGTCATTTTTCTAACGCTTTTTTTAATGCTCTTTTTACATGGGCCGCTTTCAAGATATTTTTTTTTCAGAAATATAATGTTCTATGCTGTGGAAGGACTTAGTGTATTTCTTTTCTTACTAATAACTTCTCCTGCTTTAGAAAACACTCTCACACAAGGTACACTTGTCGCTGGCATACACAAGTATTTTTTGAGAGAATGAACAAATGTGGGAATCTCTCTCGTCTCTCACAAAACCCACAAGGGACAGATGTGCTGACGTCTTTTAAACTTTATGGGAGATAGGTTGAGACAGGTGCGCTGTTCTGTGGTTCATTGAAACTCCTGTCAATCAAATGCGTGTTCGGCACGAGTGGCCCCTAGTGAAACACTTGCCAAACAGCGGCGTTTCATGAAACGTTTCTCAGATCCAGTCAGGTGACATGCGCGGTTTGAACCTTGTTTTGAAGCAGTGTTTCGACACGCATGCGCCATGAGACTTCGACACAGTGTCGAATCCCGTGGTTCAAGACGGCCATCCCTACTAGAGACCCGTTTTCTAACCATCTACTCTTTTAGTGCCCCTGTAGAGCGCATTAGATGCTGGCTCCCGTTACCTTCATGCCCTCACAGCTGTGTGTGAAGGTAGGCTATTGTAGTATTTGACTCCTATTGTTGGAATAGCAAATGCTAACCTGGTGCTTCTGTTTAGCTGTAGTGTCAAGTTGGCTGTCCAGTGATACTGTGGAACTTGAGTGCCCAGTTTTTCTCAGCCGGACCCGCCCTTTCAGGCCTCCGGTCACTCAAAAGCGTTAAGCTCTGGACCACCGAGGCAGGTCATTTGGTATGCAAGCCTTCATTTCCGGTGCAGCTGGCCGGATAGCCACCAGGTTATATAGCTAACCAACCTTTTTCCATTCTTAGGTAGTCCCCGGCTACTTGGAGCCCAGAGACACTGCGAACCAACTGTTGCTCTGATGGTTGGACTCTGTGTAACCCTGAGCAATGCTCTGCTATGGCTGTTTAATTATGTTTACACCTGTTTAATTTGGACCTGTTTAGTTACTGGATGACCCCGGACTGCTTTATTGTTTCTGAACTCAATTCTGTGAACTAAAAGAAAGCTGGTGGGTTAACCAAAATAACTATGCTTAACTTGGACTCAACTGGTAAAACCTGGACCCTACAACGAAATGAATTAGTGACAAACTGTTTTACCAAACAAATGTAAAATAAATTAACTTATTATATTTTCAAAATGGAACAAGTGTCTGTTTAATTTAAACGAACCTGTGTGACCTTACTGGTAGTTCTGTCATTTTCCGGGCTGACCACCCGGTGGCGTTGTCGCAGTCACCTTGGTAGTTTTACATGGCTAAAGCTACCTAGCTCTACACCACCCTGTCACATAACTAATAACTGTTTGGAATTACTACAGTAGGCACATTGAGTTGCCTTGAGTACGAAATGCGTGGTATAAATAAAGTTGCCTTGCGTACTAATCAGCAGCCTGTTATGTAGTATGGATTGGAGAAACTGTTGTGCTTTGGTTTTGTGGGATTAAAAACTAAATCAATCCAGATCCAGGTATGTCTTGAAGCTCTCACTGTTTCTTCACATAACGAAGACAAACTGGTGTCTGACACTTCATTTGATTAAACCTCATTGTGCACAGTAATGATTTCAGACAAAGCCTTTGTGTGCGCCAACGGTACAAAGAGATCATTATGACTTTAACTGATGCACACAAATGCACGCTTGATCATCGTAAATGAATGGTACACAGCACCTTTGTTGATATAAGCACTCTCACATTACAAGCACCATCTTTGTTAGTAACAGGTGAACAGTCCAACTTAAAGTGCTCCCATTTTACATTGGTCTTAATACCTTTCATGCTGTAGCTGTGACCAGATCAAGAAGAATCTGGACTTTTGTGACTCAACATTTACGTAGTTCATCATGGCTAGGAGCATGTTCAGACTATTCTCATTGCAGCATTCAGATACACTTATTTATTTATTGTAAAATTGCAAAATATAATATATCATTAGTCAATAATTATGTCAGGGTTTGCAATGTATTTGATGCAAAAACAGTGTTGAGTCCTTTCTGCATGATAACTTTGAAAAGTTCAAAAAGGCGTCTTCACCCCTCTCTATCCTGGCTGCTCTGTCTGGTGTCTGCTGCTCTAGAGCCTGAGGCGTATGGACACAGACCTAATCACTTCACACCACACTCTCAGCGAGGCCCCCATTGACACTCACACAAGGACACTCTTCATCCTGCAGACAGCACTTCATTTGAAAACACCCACAAATGTTCTTTGTAACATACTGTACTACACATTGGTTAATAAATGAGGTTCATACACTTGTGAAAAACCATCCACAGATAGAAAACAAAGTGTCCATATTAACCAGATTTCTTGAGTCCAAATCCCTGCACACCCCACATATTGAGTTTAGGGGTTATGCAGGTGAGGCCACAGCATAGTTCAGTTCTGAAAATTATGGATTCTGTTTAGAAAAAAAAGTAAACAAATGCCCTAAATATTCTGGTCCATTACCCATTAGCTAAGCGGTATGGGATTATGGTGGCTTCACGTGCTACAAATTGATGCCACCAAATCTGATGCCATTATATCAGCGACCAGTAACCAAAACACCAGTGCAGACTTTACGCACTGACTGCATTGTGCAATAGAAAAGGTAAAGCCTGGCAAGTTGTCTGGTGCTCCTTTACCTAAATTAACTTTCAAAGTTTGACAACAGATGCAGAGTTAATCAAGCTTAGAAACACCAAAAATGTATAGTTTGCTATCGTATCGAGACAATCTCCCTACCTTTTCCATTATATACGCAGCTGGAGAGATAGTAGCTTCACTCAGAGAACCATGGTTACATACTGTAACCGTTAAGTTTACATTAGACAAAATGTACATTTAGACAAAATGTGGGACAGACAGAGGCATTTTAAGGGAAATACAGTGGCGAGAAAAAGTAAGTATACCATTTGGAATTTCTCACATTTCTGGCTAAATTGGTCACTAAATGTGGTCTGTACTTCATCAAAACTATTCAACCCAAAGTTGAACAGTTTGGGAGGAACACACAATGTCATGTGTGGAGTAAAAATGCAACAGCCCAGCAACATCAAAACCCTATCCTCACTGTGAAGTCTGGAGCAGGGAGAATCATTGTGTGGGGCTGTTTAGTTGCCTCAGGGCCTGGACAACGTTCTACCATCAATAGAAACATTAATTCACAAGTGTAACAAGATATTTTGCAGAAAAACCTGAGACATTCACAAAATGCATGGAATAAGTAAGTACACCCCTGTATTAAGGCAAAGCAAGGCAAGTGTATTTGTAGAGCACAATTCATACACAAGGCAATTCAAAGTGCTTCACAGTTGCATAAGATTACAAGAAAACGGATCAAATCAGTCAATAAAACAGCAACATAAAATTAATCAATTACAGTAAAAGGCAAGAGTGCAGATAAAATACTTTCAGTTTTCATATGCACGGGTAAAAAGAGCTGTTTTCAGCCTGGATTTGAACATTGTCAGAGTTGAGGCCTGTCTCACATCCTCATGAAGACTGTTCCAGATCTGCATAAAACTGAAACGCAGCCTCACCGTGTTTATTATTGACTCTGGGAACCACCAGGAGACCCCTCCCTGAAGTTCTCAGGGCCCGAGATGGTTCATACGGCTCTAACATGTCAGAGATGTACTTTGGTGCTAAACCATGAAAAGACTTGTACACAAGCAGAGCTGTTTTAAATTCTATTCTCTGAGTGACAGGAAGCCAGTGCAGAGACCGGAGCACTGGACTAATGTGGTCGTATTTCCTGGTTCTTGTCAGGACTCGAGCAGCAGCGTTCTGGATGTTCTGCAGCTCTAACAGCTCGTTTAGAAAGGCCAGTGAGCAGGCCGTTACAGTAGTCTAACCTGCTGGAGACAAATGCATGGATGAGTCTCTCTAAGTCTGGTTTTGACACAATTCCTCTGATCTTAGCAATGTTTTTCAGATGGTAAAAAGCTGATGATGTTGAAGTTGTTTTGCATCCACAAACTGATCTGTTCGATGCAGTGACAGAGTGTATCTACAGGCCCATGTTCACCTGCCATCAGTGATAGATTTGAGTGTCATCTGCGTAGTTGTGGTATGACATATTGTTGCTGTTTATTAGCTGACCCAATGGAAGCATGTACAAGTTGAATAAGAGGGGTCCCAAGATTGACCCCTGGGGGACTCCACAGGTCATGGAAATTTTGTCTGAGACACAGTTGCCAATTTCGACAAAGTACGTCCTATCCTCGAGATAGGACTTGAACCAGTTTAGAGCAGTACCAGAGATTCCCACCCAGTTTTCTAACCTGTGAAGTAAGATCCCGTGGTCCACTGTGTCAAAGGCAGTGATCAGGTCCAGCAGAACTAAAACTGAGACCTTACCTGCGATACGGATATCATTTGTCACCTTGATCAGAGCTGTCTCAGTGCTGTGGTGGGGCCTAAATCCTGACTGGAAAGTATCAAACACATTGTTATAGCAGAAAGTAAGTGAGCTGTTGATATATTACTTTCTCTGGGACTTTTCCTAAGAATGGTAGGTTTGATATGGGCCGGTAGTTGTTCAGTACCTTGGGATCAAGGCTGCTCTTCTTTAGAAGAGGCTTAATGACCGGAGTTTACAAGGCCTTTGGAAATGCTCCAGTCTGAAGTGAGATGTTAACTAACTCTGAACAAGTTGTGGTAACAAGCTGATCAGCACAGACTTCAGAAATCTAGTGGGTAATTCATCAAGGCAGCATGTACATGAACTCAGACCGGAGATGACCTCTTCGATTGTTTTGTCAGTAACAGGAGTGACATGTGTCAGCTCAAGGTGTTTATCTGGTGGGAGAGTTGCCATTTGTGTTGTGGAAATTATGGCATTTTTTATGCCTTGGACTTTGTCATGAAAAATATTGCAAACTCATTGCACTTAGATGTAGAGATTAGTTCTAAGGGCAGTGAAACTGGAGGGTTAGTTTATCTGTTTACCGTGGAAAACAGAACACGAGAATTGTTTCTGCAGTTTGCGATGATTTTAGAGAAGTACTTCTCCCTTTCTCCACGCAAAATCAGGTTGAACTCACAAAGCACTTCTTTGTATATCTCAAAATGAACCTGGAGCTTTGACTTGTGCCATTTCCGTTCGGCTTTTCGGCACTCCCTTTTCTGTGCCCTGACCGAATCTTCACTTCTCCAAGGTGCCTTTTGTCTATTGTTAACCATTTTAACCTTGACAGGACCAATAGTATCCAAAACATTTAAGACGCTTGATGTATAAGAGTCCAACAGATTATTAGCATTAGAACATGGGGGATTTTCAAATCTGATCATTTCCATAAACTGTGTTCTTGTTGTATCATTTATGTTTCTTCTTTGTATAACTCCAGGCCCAACCACTGGTTTGGGTGTAACAGACAGGTCAAAGAAGACACAAAAATGATAAGATAAAGCAACATCAACAACATTCACATTTGATATATTAACACCTTTTGTAATATCTTTGTTGTGAGTCGCCTCACTCACATGCTGAGTCAAACCAAACATTTCAAGAACAGCACTAAGTTCTCAATCAAAAAACAAACAAACTACGTTACCAGTGTTTTTTTTGTTTTTTTAATAACTGGCTGATCCTTCTTTTGTAGCAATAACTGCTTTACTGTAGTTGCAGATTAGACGCTCACAACGACCAGGGTGAATCTTAGACCATTCCTCAAAACTGCTGCAGTTCAGCGATATTCAGGCGGTGTACTTACTTATTCCACACTCTCCTGTGAATGTTTACGTGTTATGGGCAATAAAAATATGATAAAATGTAAATGTTTGGGTGGTATTAGTTTAAGCATTCCTGTGATTTTGAAGATCAGACCACATCTAGTGACCAATTTAGGCAAAAATGTGAGAAATTCTTACTTTTTCTCGCCACTGTAGTTTAATTAGGCGTGTGAAAGCAACTATTCTGGAGTTCCCCATCAAATACAAAATGTCACATTTGTGGCGCTCATTTGCTGCAAGAATTGTCCTTTCATTTTGTTCAGTCGGGACATTGAGTTTACTGTGAACAGGTTGTACCCCATCAGTTATTCTGTTCTAAATAATGGTAGTTTGTGTAATTGTTACATGGAGTATTAGTATAAAGCTATGTTCCTCACAGAAACAGCTCAATTCTGACTGCCCCATATACAATATTGGCAAGGAACTTAACCCCGACGGCTGTCGACGATGAATGGTATTGAATTGAGGGTGTAACTGCCAGTCTCTTAATCTATGTTCTGTTATTAGTCATACATTTATCCAGTTCCCATCAGTGGCGTGTTACATAAATCTGGGCTAATGACTGGGAGAATGGAGGTAACAGGGTGAATAGGCGCCGAGGGAGGGACGATGGATCACTATGTCCATGCTGGTCTATGTCCTTGTGCACTGTTTAATAGAGTCATAAATACACAGAGCTGTCAGAAAGGCCAGGCTCCGGGGCTGTCATACATCCGTGTAACACAGATACAGTGGACACAGCTCACCGCGGTCACTGCAGCACTCAGCCCAAAAATGGATGGATATTGGTTCAGCTCAGTCTCGCAGCACGACCAGCATGAGTGTGTGTGGTGCCATGACTATACTCGAGAAGTGTCTATGGTCTTTCACATATTCAACACAGTGTTCTGTATTTGAATTTGTTGTCACAAGAATCATGTTTTTTCCCCCTCTCTCCTCAAACCACATTACAAGAACAAGATGGGTTTTCTTGATATAAATGGCAATGTTTCACCATAAACATGCAGTTTCTTTAAAAGGCTGGTCAGTGACTGTGACTACGTTTACATACTGTCAATATTCGGGTTAAGGTCAATATTCTGGTTTCTGAAACATCTGGAATAATCCGTTTACATGCTGGAGCAGACAAAATTACTAATGTTACATGGTCATTGTAATCAATTGGGGTATCCTGATCCAAACTGCGACGCACGGACAACGACTTGAAGCACGGAGAACATCATGACGCAAATATGCTATCTCGGTGTTTTCTACAGTTAACAAAAGACGGGCTCCCAATTAAAGTTCATGAACTTTGTGCAGCCTAGAGTGCAGTGCGTTCTCTGCACAGTCCAGTCAGGATCAAGCTGCAGGCACTGCATAGTCCAGGGGCGAATCAGAGGAGGGGGCTCAGTGGGCAGGGCCCCTCACACTAACACACTCCAGCATTAAAAATCAAAAAATCTAATTCTGCCCCAGTCAGAGCAGAACAGCACACAATGTCAGTTTATTTAATATACATTTATTTCAATCTTGGTGAGGAGTAAAACCATTAAATCTAATACAATTATTTAATTAATTAATTATTATTTTCGGCTCTTGGTCTCTATAGTTGGCCACCCCTGCGTTAGAGCCATATGAACCATCTCGGGCCCTGAGAACTTCAGGGAGGGGTCTCCTGGTGGTTCCCAGAGTCAATATGTATATAGTGTATACCTGTATATTACCCTATTTATTTATTTTTTGTTTTATTTTTGTTTGTTTGTTTTCTTTTCTTCATATATCGCTTATGTACTAGCTATGTGATTCTAAAGTTAAAGCTCTATAAGACTATATTTTGCTATAAGTACAAATGCAGATCGCTGTACTTAGATCACTTACTATCACCATTACTTTTCCTGATGTGTTATAACTAAATTAAGAGCAACAAAGACAACACTTAAAAACACTATTGTGGCTGCTTGTTGTCACCAGCTCTTCAACTATATAAAGGATAAGGGCAGGCGAGACATGGACCTGTTGGAGAGAAGGGCCCCCTCCCAGTAGGCTCATGAAACTCGTCATGTAACGCATCATACAGCACAGGTTACCAACATCACTTGTAAAGTCAATTACTCAGGGCAATGGCTTTGCGCCGGTGGATTGGGGGCCACTGCCCCCTCCCCGCTGGCCCACACTCCGCTTTTTAATGCACTTCACAGAATAGGGCTCACGCTCTCATATTGCCTGCTGTAGATGGTGACAACGAAGTGACTGATTATGAATTAATAACAATAATAATAATTAAATAATATTATAATGGTATAATAAATAAGGAATCAATAATGATAATATAAGTTAAAAATATGAAATAAATTTACATCATTAATAATTCATATAATATGGTTGTTAATAACATAACCCATAATATTGTGTCCATTAAAAGCATTTAATTCATAACAACAAGGAACACATGATCAAATTAAATGATTGGTGACTAGTTGTTATTGGCAGTGATGGGTATTTGTAATTATTGAAGAAAAGGTTAGTGTTTCCTTTCCTTGCCTTGGGATCAGCAGAATATTGTGATGTTATTATTGCTGATTGTATAGTCACTGAAATAGGACAAAAATAACTGTGTCATATCTTCTTGATTATGCTTAGTATATGAATGTATAAATCGCTTAAGTACAAAAGGAGGTAGGTGCAAACAAGCTTAAGCTTCTGCCTACTCCTTTTGAGCATCATATCCACGGTATTTATTTAATTATTTACTTATTTTCCTACGACTGTATCTCTTTGGCTTTGATTACTGTGCTGAACTCTGTATATATGTAGAACTTTGTGGAACTCAGATGCTCAAATAAAAAGATGAATTGAATTGAATTGAATTGAATTGCATTGAATTGAACTGAATAATAAACATGGTGAGGCTGCGTTTCAGTTTCATGCAGCTAAAATCTGGAACAGTCTTCATGAGGATGTGAGACAGGCCTCAACTCTGACAATGTTTGAATCCAGGCTGAAAACAGCTCTTTTTACCCGTGCACATGAAACTGAAAGTATTTTATCTGCACTCTTGCCTTTTACTGTAATTGATTAACTTTATGTTGATGTTTTATTGATTGATTTGATCTGTTTTCTTGTAATTTTCTGCAACTGTGAAGCACTTTGAATTGCCCGTGTATGAATTGTGCTCTACAAATAAACTTGCCTTGCTTTGCCTAATCGGTTTCCCCCTCGTCCAAACGTGTGGTGCTGTGCTGTGTCTGGGTTTCGCAATGTTTAGCTCTGCTTCTTGTGTATTTCCGGGAAGGCTGCGCGCCAGACTGCGCATACAGGTACTTCGTGCACTTAAAAGACCAACATTCCTTGCGGATAGAACATGCACAAAACACAAAAAGAAGTAACCCAGGGGTCATAGTCAGATTTCTGGTGTTTACATGGCTGTGCCCAACCGGGTTATTGCTAATATTCTGGTTATGAGAGGGCTATTGGCTGCACGTAAACGTATAAAACATGCAAAATGCAAGCCCAATAAATTCTTGACATAAAGGCCCACCCACTGTTTGGATCTTGTGGGACACAATCGATAAACCCAGTAACCCAGAAGCGGCATGTTTTGCAGTGAAACGTTGCATTTATGTGAAGAAAATCCAGCTGGTTTGATTTATTGGATTTTTTTGATATACCTGTTTATCGACTGTTTGTTTATCCTGAATATTTTTTACATTAAAGGAACAAATGATTGTACTTCAGCATAATGAACACATTTTACATGGATAGTTAGTTGCACCACCATTGTATCTGATACCACACACAAACTGTGAGCACGACTATCTTCCCACGCTCCCACGCATGCCTCGAATTATTCTCACCAACCATCTAATAAAAATGAAGTAAATGGAGAACGATAAGTGGAAATGGTGTTAATTTTAGAATGTTTCTTTACATTCCACACACACACAATATCATTAAGACTTCATACAAACAGCGCTGCATCTGGAGTCAACTACACCCCAAAGTGCATTTGCAATTAGCACACGGAGTCATTTGCAAGAATCTTTTTTCCTTCGAACTATATCTGCCTTAATCACTGCTTGTGTTGTTGTATTGTTTTATACTGAACCTGAGCATATGCCACAGACAAGTGTTTGTTGGTGAAGTGGTTGCCAGATGGAGACTGTCCATCCTTCTCTTCTCTTTGATCTGTTTGTGAATAACTTTCGGTGGCCATGACAGCTGCTGCGCCTCACACACCCACAGTCGATTATTACTGTAGTTCACCGTTCACTTAAGTTTGTAAATGCCTTATGCCTTAAAGGGTTACTATTGATACATTTAAAATGCAAAGAAAATGGAAGGTTGACATGCTCATTCACCTTCCTTACTGTGGGGCGAGGGACAGGTGCATAATTCAACAATGACAGATTGTTTTAGTTACTTATGCTGTATTTCAAAACTACTTAGAAGACCACACCAACAGCTGAGATGGTTCGCCTGCTTCATCATGACACACCATCTGTCCTTGCTCCGCTTTATGAATAAAAAACACACTTGCTTGTATAGAATACAGTAAAGGGTGCTTTATCAAAGTTTGTTGCTGAACTGAAAAGTTCTCTTGTCTTACAGCATGTTGGTCCCCTGGGACTTCAAATGCATATCCAAGTGGGATTTTCTTTTCTGTTTTTGCAAATAATTATTTTAGTTGTCTCTTTTACTTTAGTTTTCTCTGTTTACTTTATGTGAGACTGCACGCTCATATTTTCTAATTGTGTGCAGTGATTCATGTTCTTTATGAACCATGAATCATTAAATTATTTACATTATCTCTATCTATTTGCTTTCTTGCTGTCAAACTGAAATGGAGATCCGATGTGACACAATGATGTGATTGTGAACAATTTTAGCTGAGAAAAATTGTTGTAGAACGAACTTCAACGAAAAGCTCCTGTTGTGAGCGAATGGTGACACTCCAGTGTTCTAGTGAGCGTCGCAGAAAGTCTCTTCTTCGTGCAATGAATGAAAATATTGCACTCATGCTCACAAGGGTCTGTGGCAAGGTGTGTTGTGTTTATTGTATATATTTTGTAATGTGTGTTCAGACAGTGGATCAGACAGCTCTTTTGTTTTTAATGGAGATTATGTTTTCAAAGAGACAACATTCAACAACAACGTGCGTGTAAATAAAGAGGACCAGAGCTGAGCTTCAGTGACGACACTAGCATGATATTTGACCCCAGGACCAGTCAGGTGGAACTGGAAGATTGGCCCGTTTGTCTCGCTGGAGCTTCCCACCCGGTCAGGGCCAACAGTGCACCACCTCTAACTTCACATGGAGGTCCAGAGCTGTTCAACTTAGTTATGGCACTGAAATTTAAGCCACAATCCACCAATTAAAGCACACTACGGGCCATGACCTGCCCCTGCCGAGTCCCTGTGGAAACCCTGTGCTGCTACGAATATGGTTATAATATTCAACACTCACAGCACCTTGTGATGCAGTCAAAAGGCAGAGGTTCCAGCGTCTGTTACTGCCAGGACATTAAAGAGGTGCCATATGCTTATTAGCATATCTTTGCTTTTCTTAGAATGAAAACGTATTATTAAACAATAAACAATAAAGGGAAAAATTAGGTCCATAGCAAAATGGTTGGTACATTTTTTTAGACATAAATGGCATCACGTTTTTTTCTATATGACAATAATATAATATTTCTCAAAAACAAATGGTAGGCTCCTCTTTACAGGTGCTCCTCATATAATTAGAATATCATGAAAAAGTTAATTTATTTCTGCAATTGAACTTAAAATGTGAAACTAATATATGATATAGACTCATTACATGCAAAGTGACATTTGTCGAGCCTTTATTTTTTTATAATTTTAATGAATATTCAAATATTCTATTTTTATGAGATTTTTTATTTGGGGTTTTTACAAGCTGAGCCATAATAATCCAAATGATAACAAATAAAGGCTATACATTGCTCACTTTGCATGTAATGAGTCTATCATATATTAGTTTCACAGTTTATGTTGAATAGCAGAAGTGAATGCACTTTTTCCTGATATTCTAATTAAATGACGAGCACCTGTATATCGGGGAGCCAAAGAGAGCCATTTATGGATAGGGGATGACACATTCAGACTTCTTACTGATTGAATTTTAAACCCAATGCGCAATCCAAAATACTGACAATCCTCTTTCTTTGCCTCGACTTAGTTGGCGATCTACACTTTCTCCCTTATGCAGAAAGAATTGACTTTAATTTGAAGTCGCTTTAACAAGAATGAACTGACAACAAGTCCCACTCAGGGGCTTCAGTCCTGGGAGTGTGGTGCCACTCGATCCTTTAGCTGTGCAGTGGTGGGTGTGCTTCAAAACTGTGAACAAAATGGAAAGAGCCACCATTACGGGGGCAGTATTTGTACAGTTCTAATGAGGGGATAGGAGTAAACATAAGTGTCAATGATCACAAGCATAGTCATAAGAAATTTAAGAAAAGTAAAGAATAAAAGAATAAACAAGTGCGACAGACAAAGAAGAACTGCTAATTACCTGGGTGTCAAGCCGTGTTGCCAGATATAACCAACAGCAGACGGGGGCTCAGCACAGAGTGGGGTCAGTGTGCCCCTCTACAGCAGCTCCTGTGAGGAACAGTGTGATTAGGTTCAGTCGAAGAGCTGTAGGTGTGAGAGGAGAAGAACAGGTTTAATGAGACACCTCCATTTCTGCAACACACGGGAACACTGAGTGGCAAATGCCAAAATGCACACACAAACTATAGGCCATGTATTGTAAAGTATGTTCCAAATTATTATGCAAATTATATTTTTCTCAGATTTTCTAAATGACCAACTCAAATGACAGTCAGCATAATTTTCAAGTATATGATTGAAAAAACCTCCCAATGAATTTTCAAAAATAAATCTAATATATAACTTAAAATGTTTTGTTCCAAATTATTATGCACAACAGCATTTCAATATATATTATAGGTTGTAAAAAAAAAAGGTCATTTGTTGAATTTGCAGCAATAGGAGGTCATATTTACTGAAATCAAAACATATTTCAATCAAAAACATCTTAACAAGTCAAGTTACATTTTAACATAGGACTCTTATTTGAAGGGAGCTTCAGAATACTTGCATCCATTAAACTTTTTTTGGAGAGTTTCTGCTTGTATTTCTTTGCAGGATGTCAGAATAGCCTCCCAGAGCTGCTGTTTGGATGTAAACTGCCTCCCACCCTCATAAATGTTTTGCTTGAGGCTCCAAAGGTTCGCAATAGTCCTGAGGTCAGGGTAGGATGGGGTCCACATCATACGTTTCTCTCCTTTTATGCCCATAGCAGCCAATGATGCAGAGGTATTCTTTACAGCATGATATTGTTGATGATTTTGTTACGGAAAGCACGGTTCTTCTTTCTGTACCATAGAAGAAAGTGGTCAGCCAGAAACTCCACATATTTTGTGGGGCCACCCCTAACAGTTTAGGGTGGCCCGATAGAAGGTTTATGCAACTGCAAGCCTCTCCTACACCTTGATATTCGGGAGACTGCAGAGGTACCAGCAGCTTCACATACCTGTTTGCTGGTTTGTAGCAGCTGTTCTATTAATCTGATGTATTTGTCTGGCAGAAATCGTCCTCATTGTGCCTTTATCTGCACAAACCTGTGTGTGCTTTGAATCAGCCACAGATCTCTTAACAGTACGATGATTACACTTGATCTTTCATTTAAAATATCGAAGGTTTTCATACCTAGTCCAAGGCATTCAGCTATGTCACGCTTTTCATCAGCAGCGAGATCCTTTTTCTTTTCTGTATTGCTTGAAAATGGTGGTCTGCTTAATAATGGTGAACGGCTTACCTGACAACTAATCATCACAGGCGTCTGAGATTGATGTCAGTGATTCAAAGAGCCCTTTATGACATTGAAATACAATTTGTATAATAATTTGGAACATACTTTGTAGACTAGGTAACAAAAGGCTAGGAGTCTTCAAAGAAGGTACTTGAGTCATCTTCTGTACTTGGTAGTTGAGGTCTCCAAACGTTTCGCCTCTCATCCAAAAGGCTTCGTCAGAGAACTTACACAGACAAAAGGCTAGGAGAAAATATCGGATCAGACTTGGATCGCAATACTTTTTGCTGCAATACCAAATATCGATACTTTATCAAGTATCACAATACTTTCAATACTTGTGTTTGGAGGCATTTTATCATCACCATCATTTTCAGTAACAGTTAAGCAGCACTTTGTTACATTTTGTGTTAAAGCACTATACAATCTTAACACTTATCATAATTACTTACTGGATTGCAGTATGGATCAGATTGGCCCCTGAGCATCGTGATACATATCGGATCATGACAAGAGTGGATCGTACAAAATATGTAGTATATTGCTAATTATGTGTGCACAATATAGCAACAAAAAAGATGATGATTCAATGTTTAAGACAGCCCTTATGACAGGCCAAAATGTGTGAGCTTTCTTGCAGACTATTTGAAACAGAATTTACACCAAAGCCAAGAGACTGGTAGATGTACAGACCAATTCCCATAGCGGTTGATGTTTCTGTTAGCTGCCACCTCCCACTCAGAGCCTGCTGGTTGTAACTGTCAAGAGGCTGAGGATGAACTAGTTTTCAACAAACATTTCTGAACTACAAAATACAGCCCACCTATAAAAAGTTAAAGCTTTGGTATATGGTTCCCAAGAGATGTACCCTTTCCAGAGGAGCTCAGACTCCAGTGATTGAAGGCTCTTGAAATGGGCTAAATTGAGTAGGCATGGGCTAGCTCTACATGAGATGCTGTCTGCACACTATCCTGTCACAATAACGTAACATTCAGTGGGCCGGGACTCTTCAGAACATGGTGTTGGGAAACTTGAAGTCAGAATGTGACCAAGTCTATTTCTCATTTGATAAACACCAACTTGGACTATTTTCAATTCCCAGACTTTCATGTATGTTTACGTGCTAACATTATAATTTGTCCTCTTATGGTGGTGCAGTCATGTTCACAGATGAGCCATGTGCTACATGAGTGTGTACGGAACAGGGAGGAGGCAGAGGATCCAGGCTCACAGATCACGCGGAAGTGAACACTGAAGAGAATGAAAAGTGACTGGTGTCCAGTCAAGACGACGCTTAATGACTTGAGGTCAGTTGACTCTGTCTCAATTATTTTGACCACTTTTTCCAGTGAGATGAATATAATTTTCTTGGCAAGTAGCTGAGGAAGAGGGGTTTGCCTTCAGATTAAACATGATTATTTGCTTAATTGTCTTGATTAACATAGTGGACTGGCTGGGATGTATTAGGCAGCTACGTACATAGTGAAGTGTAAAGGTTTATATTCTTTTGCTGTTGTTGTTGTTTTCAAAATATTGTGTTTGCAGACTTTGGTGGGAAAAAAGAGTGTATTTTTGGTAAGTAACACTGATCCAGGCTAGTAATAATTACTCTACATATAGACAGTCATTTAAGAAAAGCTTTATTTAACCAGGCTAGTCCCACTGAGATTTCAGAATCTCTTTTCAGGATAGGGAAACCGGAGCACAGAAGAAACCTACACAGACATGGCCCACTCAACCCGGGATTGAACTCTGATCCATCTTACTAAGACGGGAAAACGCTTACCGCTGCGCCATCATGCCGCCCTAGTTACCACCATAGAGCTGTCACCATCTGAACCACAGACTCTTGGAAAGTTGCGATGTGACGCAACCAGTTGGGACATGAACTCATCCAAATCAAGGCCCATTTGTGTATTGGCCATACATCTGTTTTATTTTTAGTCAGGGTAATAATTTCCGACTTTCTTTTTCTTTTCTTCATTTCTTCATTCAATTTTTTGACAGTGTTCTAGACACTTTCTTCATTGCCAAGTTCACTTTGAAAGAATAGGGGCACGTTCAAATCACCCTGTCTCTGCTGCAGCCTCTCAGCCTCCAAGTTAAGTCTTACCGATTTCAGGGACTCTCCACTGACTTTGACTTATGTGGGTGCTAACTCAGACAAAGTGTACTGCGTATGGCAGTAGCTTGTGCTCCCTTGCAGCTCCCAGGACGGGGGTTGGCATGTCTTTCATGCTGGTCCTGACTGGCTGACATTTGGGGAACTGGTGTGTGTCGGCCTCTAGGGCACCTCTGTTCTCTTACTGTCTCTGCTTCCTTTGTCTAACCGTGTTTACTCCCATGTCACAGCAGGGTCAGCATGGGGGCAGAGAGCCTCCAGGAGGTTGTCTGCTTCGTGTGCACGTCATATGGGGTGCACTCAGCTCCACTGTGAGGCCTGAGCCAGTGCAGTAAAGGGCTTAAAGGGACCACACTGACAGGGAATAGCATTTTTGCAGTTAGCTCTTTCCTTTACAGCACAGTATTAGTGGTAACAGTCATGTAAAAAGAACACATCTGTGATTCTCTTTGGTTTTATATAATGAATCAAAATCCAAACCCAAAACCATTATGAAGACACGTAGGAAGTTACCAACAAACATGTTATTTTGTTGGCTGAAAATGCATCATCCTGTGTTATCACGATGTCACTATGGGCGACTGTGGTTCAGAGCGTAGAGCGCAGGTGCAGTCTGTCGCTGGGTCCTTGGGCAAGGCACACTCACACATTGGCAATGTGTGAGTGTGGTGTATGGAGTCTGGTGTTGGTCAAAGACTCTGATTGGCAGCTGCACCAACGAGTTAATGAGTACTGCAATACTAAGCTTTGAGTGTCCAGGGGAGTGCTGTTTAAAACGAAACAGCACTCCCCTGAACAAAAAGCATTATTTTTTTGATTCCATTCCTATTACTCTGCTATTTCTGTAGAGTAAAAAAAAAAAAAAAGTTGTGTTCAGCATTGACGATGACAAATACTACAGTACATGACAGATCTTGATCATGTACTGGTGACATTATTACATTTATTTTGTTTCAATGAACAATAATAAAAAATGTACTTATCCGACTTCATCGTGATGCTTTTTGCACTAAACAAGCTCTTACCTTGAGAGACTTTTTCAAGCAACACCTGTAAAAAGTAAAGTGGAAGTCTTACAAATGGCTCCACTTCCCTGATCTTTAGCCTTGGCCTTGGTGCTGTGGTCTGTAATTACTGCCTCTATTTGATTCTAATCAGTGGTCTGAAAAGACAGATACCACATCGTCTTTTTAAAAACCCTGCCTCCCTGAAGAGCTGGCACAGTGCAGCGCTGTATTCCTCCAATTATCTAGTCAGCCTCAACAGTCGGGCGCTCACGCTCTCGCTGTGTTTGCCAATCTACTGTGTCAATTAGATTTTCTCTCAGGTAAGTAGTCAGCCATTTTGGGTGGTCCGCAGCTGAGCCTCTTTGTATCAACGTTGAATTTTTTATCATTTGTTGGATTTGTGCGAGCGAAGATTGGAAGGATCCCGAGAAATGCTTACAACAATGCACATGCATGTAGCGGAGCGAGATTGTGGAGACATGTAACAATGTGAATGATGACAGTAGTGATTTTTATGAACAATTGCACACGGTTTGTTTCTGTTCGGGTTTCTTCTATAATTCTCCAGATTTTAGAAAGTTTTCAAGTAAAGACAAAAAAGTCAATTTCACTCGGGCTAAGGTTTTGAAAATGCACCCAAATTATGAGGAGTTGTAAAATGTTGTGGAAAATTTGGAGCATTCAAAAATGGACTGACCACGTTTGGAAATTGAAAAAGTACAGTACAAAGAGTTTAAATCAGGGGTGTCAAACTCATTTTGGGTCGTGGGCCGAAATTCATCTCCCAAGGCGGGTCACGGGCCACATATAATGTAAACAGAAAAATACAACTGAGATGTATTTTTCCCCAATAAATTAATAATAATATGAGCTGTAATTTTAAGTGCTTTTTAACCTGTATATGCTCCCTCTTGGTGATGTCATCAGGAGACATGGAGTCAACTTTCATAGTTACGCTGATGATAGACAGTTGTACATCTCCATGTCTCCTGATGACACCAGGCCAATGGATGCACTTTTTATCTGCATTTTAGATCAAATCCTGGATGGCAGAAAACTTTCTCCAGCTTAACCAGGACAAAAAGTTTTAGTCATCGGTCTTGAGGCCCAGAGAGAGAAACTTTTACCTAACCTACAGTCACTGTCTTTTAATCCTTCCTCATAGGTGACGAACCTGGGTGTGATTTTTGACTCTGAGCTGACTTTTATTCCACACTTTAAGAATATCACAAAGATCTGGGCCCTTCTTATGTTTCAGACCTGCTTTTACCTTATGAACCTTCACGGGCCCTTTGCTCCTCCGGCAGGGGTCTCCTAGTTATTCCTAAAATCAACAGAAAGACTCATAGCGAGGCGTCTTTCTGATATTATGGCCCTCGGACCGTTTTTAAGAGGCTCAAGACCCACCTTTTTAGCTTAGCTTTTAACTGACATCTATTTATTTAGTCTTAATTATTTATCTATTTATTTATGTTCATCATCATCCACCAAGTATCAGGGCAGCTGGGTGGGGACTTGTTGATTGAGGGCGTCCACCCACTTTCAACAGGCCACTATACACTCCAGCTTTTTAACGCAACACACTAGAAAGGGTTTACAGTTTGGGCATACCATTTTCATAATAACGATAATAAATAGTGGATAGTAATGACAACAAGGCAAGATGGTAGAATACAAAATGTCTAACATGCCTATATAATATGAAAACGAATATTCATCCATTGATAATGACAAGAAGGATAATTGTTATAATTGTTATGATCAATGACATTAACCATTAGTTATTATTATTATTTGTCAAATGTGAAATGCTAAAACCTCTTTATTTGCCAGTGCTGCAAATTGTAAACTAAGGCTGCTGATTGTATATTGACAAGTATAGCTACAGTAGGATAAAAGTTAACTCACAAACATGTACAAGTATATAGTTTTGAAACTAATACAAAATACTCAGGAAGGATTGTTTACTGTTTGATAAAAATGTAAAAGCAATGTATAACTGTATCATTATTAACTGCAAATGTAATTTTACATGAACAAGGGGTAGGCACTTATAAGCTTTTGCTTCAGTCTACTCCCTTTGAGCTTCCATTAACTGTATGATTGTAAAACATTGGAGGAAGAAAAATGTTAACTGCTCAAATAAACTAAACTAACTAACTAACTAACTAACTATGTTGATAATTTCTGATATTAGTGATATTTTTATTTCTAGCTTCATTAATTGCTTTTACTTCTGGATTTTAAACTCTTATGAGTGTTTTTAGATGGTTTCTTATATTTTTAGGCTCTCCCAGTGTTTCCTCTGAAGGGGCCCTCTGGCTCTGGAGCAGTGATAGGCTGTGGCTGGGTGCTGTCCTGTGGGTGCTCAGGTGGAGGTGTGGTGTCTCTGCCGCACCTCCTCTGGGCGCTCTGGTGCCCAGTGCCCTGTAGCTGCTGCTCCCGGCACAGATGGCTCCTCAAATGGGGTTTCCACACATTTCTTTAAAAATCCATAACTCCGCACAGGAATGGGCTATTGACTCAGGAATTTATGCTCTACAAATTGCTGGATTAAATAATCTTGTGTTTGACACAGGTAGTTTAATCTATTGCTAGCTTTAACTTTGGTTTGGATCATGCATTCACATGACCTTTTCCTAGCTGGGAAACCTTTGATGGACACTTACCACTGCACTGTCAACAACATTAGCTTCGGATTTTGAGATGTTTTGTCTTGGCCTTATCAAACATACTGCATTAAACTCCACATGCCGCTCTAAGGTGAGGAGTTGACTGATGGTTTCCTTTGAGTGTGTGACAGACGGACAGTGGCTGCAGAGCTCCGTTGACACTTTGCTGTCTCGTGCACCCTTGTCTGTTCGGCCTATCTCCTCTGGCCCACCTCTCACAGTCCTGTCGTCTCGCTCTGATGTGGGCCTGACCAAGAGAGAACGGTAGATGCACGTGCACAGGCAGCCTCTCTTGCATGCTCTTCCCAATCCAGCCCGTATTTGTGACAGAAAAGAGTATAATGGCATGGAGCTGTTTTTGATTGATAACAATGGTTTCGAAAGATTGCAAAGCATTGTGGGACAGCCTATCATGGCTTGCAGACAGTTGCAATGACAGTTTTGGAAGAATGTCATTTCAGATCGTTGCATAATATTGTTTTCATATTAGCAGGCAAGATTTACAGATTCATTTTCACATTTGGACAGTATGCGACTGTGCCACCGATTTTAAATGTATCTGGGGCATCATACTTTGAATTTGACCTGAACAATATGATACGTTTTCAAGCTTTGGAAGCATTTCTTTGGACATCAGAGCAGATGGATGTGGCTGTGGGTACCTCTTCACTTCTCGGAGATATTGACATCAATGCATGCAATATTCTTGCCGTATAGTAACTTTCCATATTAACAAAGCTAGATGTTTTTCAGCAACACTTTGGCTGAATCTTAAAAAAGGTCCAGATCAATAAATGTTCAAAAAATAAAATGTCCTTTGCCGTTTTCAAACTTTCTGCCAACCCAATAGTTTTTATAATTACACAGCAGCATCTTATTAAACTACATTGTGGCAGAATCCTATTTAAATTGTGGGCATTAAGTGTCGTAAGTTGTTATTCTTGTTTTGTTCTTTTTTTTTTTTACAGCGCAATTTAATTATATCCAGATGTTTTTGTGATTGTCTATTTGTCATGGGATAATCATGAGATAACGCTGTGGTTTCCATCTACGTCAATGCTGCATTTAAATTACATTTACGTTTCCATTTTGTCCATTTCACTTACTAAATCAATTATTTTGTGCCGCTATTTTATACAGAGAATGATATGAAGACCACAAATAATATATGTGGCATGAAGCATGTCTTCCGTTTGTGTGCAAAGCTGACAGACTGAGGTGTGTTAGTTGACCCTTTCTGACATGACTGATCAACCGCAGCACAGCCACAGCTCGTAAACAGCCTGCTCTCTGTTTGAGATGTCTCATTGTCTTCAGTCCACACAATAGCCACTTTGAAGAAAGGGGGGTATTGGGCAAAGAATGGAAACAGGTTTTAGAGTAAAAATAAAACTTAAAGATGTAAAAAAAAAGTGACCCAATATCTCACCAGTTCAGCAGGGTTTCTTACATTAGTGCTGTCCACATATTGCATTGTGAGCCAGTATATATCAGGTGTGTGTACACTTTTAGATCAAATGGCCCCATTGGGTCTTTGAACTCACCACTGTGTGTTAAACAAGTGTGCACAAAAATAACTACATAAAACAAAATTGCAGCAGTAATGTATTATCTTTTCATATTAGGCCAGAGTGAAAGGCTAGAGAAGGGCCGCATGTAGCCCCCAATTATTTTCCCAACTCTGAAGCATCTGAAGTATCTGTGGCCACGTGTACTGTATGCATGTTAATTTAATGGACTAAATATAATAGTTTGTTATTGAGGCCCCTAATGTTGGTCAATACCAAGCTTCAATCACATAGAATGATCTGTGATTGAGGACCAAACTATGTTCACTCTATGTAATCGCACAATCAGGCACACATTGAATGAAGAAGTCGGTGTACTAGAAACTCCTTGCACTCTGTTAAAACCTACTGACAGCTCCAAGGTCTGTTTTACGGAGATACAGCAGCAGAAATGCTAATAACGTGCGGTTTTCCCACATTCATTGTTCTGGTAGAGAGAGTAGAAATCCCCCCAAAAAAACAGGGCTCAACCAGCAGTCTGAGGAATGACTCAGTGGGCAAAGTCTTCCCCTTGACTCTCGCTTTTATCGATACAATTTACGCCGGGAATACTAGAAATAAAGGTTTGTTGGTTTGATCCCAACTCCTACACGTGCATACTGTGGTTGTGTCCTTGGGCAAAACACTTGACCATCCAGCCAATGATTGCGTGACTGGTGATGGTTAGAAGAACTATTGTGGATATCTCTAATTATACTTTATTTCTTTTTTTAACTGAGATGTACCAGTGTTTGTGAAATCTGGCCCCTTGTTACACATAAGTATGGGTAAAAAGAAATATCACGGTGAAGCTTTTTGTGAATTTGAAGTAAGATCAGACTCACTTGCATGCCCTTAAGAAGACAGACCCGAGGAAAACCATTGTAGCAGAAGAGGTGAATCACATTTTCTGCACTGAGCCTCAAAGGTAAGAAAAACACTACGGCGACACCCACATCTTCTCTGGTTTAATCTACTTTCCTATTGAGTGTAATGTGCATAATGAAGGGGCCATTGTAATCCCTAGAAGAAGCACTCTTGTATTCACTGTCAAAAGTGCGCAGACTATCAAAGGCCTATAAAACCCAGTCCTATTTCAGGACAATAGATAGATCATGCTGAGCTGAATCATGAGATTAAAAGCAGCCTCAAAAGATTGTATTATTTTTTTAAATTTTTTTTTGTGCCTACAGCATGATAAATATTATGGCTGGTCTCCTCATGAGAACTTACTGTATATATTTGGGCAAATACTGCTGGCAATTGCCTACAGCAAACACACATAAGGCACTAAAAAGTTTGAAGTTCATGTGTCTAATTTTTCGTCTGGCTCTGCTATACCAAAGGGGAGAGATTACAACTTGATTTATCAATGATGCCATTATATTAAAGTGCTTCTAGGACATTGATATTCTAATCCTATAAGGAAAACAATTGGCTCTTAATGATATTCGTGGTATGTGGATAATGAGTATCAGTAAAAAGAGCCTCTATACAACTACTAGAATCACCGCGTCTGAAACTTTTTATTAGAACAAACTGTTATGATGCTGCCTGCTCCCATCAAAGGTCAAAATAATAAATCCTTCCACTGACTTAAAACTGTTAGCCTAATTTCTGCCACAGAGCTTTATCTCCACTGTGAGTTTTTTTTTATTGGCATGTGGCTGCACCTCAGATCAATGGTTTGTCACGTCTCATTAATTATCCCAGGCCGAGCGGATGTTTACACAGTGGATCGCCAAAGTGCAAAACTCTCCTCGGGAGCATGCAACAAGAAACGGGTCAAGGTTAGTAACATATTACCTGTGTGTTAGATTAATAACCCAGAGCTTTTTCATCTTTGTAAAACAGAAACGCGCTTTGTTGTTGTGACCTTGGAGAACAGGCTGGTCAGCGGCGCCATGTCCAAGCCCCAAATTTGAGAATTTGGGGCTTGGACATGGCGAAGTAAAAAAAAAGTTCACTCTTGTAAACTTTTCTAGACCCTCATGAAGAGTGGAAGACTTGTATTACTGCACACTCGCTTTCTCACAAGGATCTATTGATTGCTTTGCCTTAAAAAGACGAGCAGGGATTTGGGCCGTGTCTGTTCTCACCCGGCGCGGCGCTGTCGGTACAGTGTGATACGACAAAAGCAAATATTGTAAGTCATCAGACATTGTGAAGTGGATCAATTGTTCTTAAAAAGATGCGACGCTTCGCCAGGCTGACATGAACAATTTTCTTCCTTGCAATTTCACAACTCTTCAATGCAACTTGGATTGAGTTTCCATTTGCCTTTGCTGATAACAAACCATCAGAGATCCGAGCATTCCACAAAGGCTTTCGTTTTCTTTGTATGTATGTTCATCTTGGCACTGTGCACCTACTTTCCATCGTTCAGAAGTCCTGCTGATAATGTTAAAAGAATTAATAATCAAAATATTATCCTGTCATCTGTCTTTGAATTGTTCATCAAAAATGTTACCACCGTTTGCTGCATGTTTTTACTGATCATTATGGAACACATTTTACAATTTCCTCAAAAGCCCACTGTGCTTTTCTGATCAAAAGAACTGTCTATTACCAAAATTAGAGCATGGCTAATCTTTTTTTGAATGTGCCCTTCATGTTGCTCATCACTGTCCATTCTTAAGTTACCGTCTCTTGTCAGTTTTATCAGTACACTACAAAAAGTAAATATTAAGCATTGGCTTAAAGGAATAGACCACCGTTTTTCCATACTGGGATATGTTCTTACCTGAGCTTAGACGAGTTGATGCGTACCTGTCTGGTCTTTGTGTGTGTGCTCACTCACGCAAAAAGACCAAAGATGTTGTTAGCAGTTAGCCTCTACCAGCATATTCCTATGGACCCAAACAGGGGTGAAGTTAGAAGCGACTAAGCTCTTCTACGTTTTCCCTATTTAAAGTGCATATGACAGATGTTAATGCTCTTGAAAATATGACTTATTTAGATGAATTACATCAGTTGCATAGTTATCATTTTTTTTCAGTGAAGCAGCAATTTTAATGAAGAAATGTTGGGCAGAAAAGTTATTTTATTTGAATTTTTAAGCTCCTGACAGGAAGTGACATAAAGGAAGGAAGCAGTTTGACTCATTCATTTCACATTAACTTAACATGGTTGCACGGCAACCGTTTAAAATTGTTTACCTTCTTCGATGTCACTTCCTGTCGGTGTCCAATAAGGAAGTGAAAACATAAACATCACAAAAATGGTCAAACTAAAGAAAACTGGGTATAATCTTTAGCAAAATCTTAAATATAATCGTGTTAACTGTGTTTTAGCAAAAATTGTACTGTAATGTGTCATATGCACTTTAAATACAGTTACGTGAGTAGTTACAGTATAGTCACACAAAATTAAACATGTCGATTTTCTAAGCGGATAAAAAGGGGTATTATATTGTAAGGTGTAATAACACTGTAGGAGCACTTCAGAGCTTGATCGCTTCTAACTTCGCCCCTGTTTGGGTCCATAGGAATATGCTGGGAGAGGCTAAAAATGCTAATAACATCGTTGGTCTTTTTGCGTGACTGAGACCAAATACCAGACAGACCTGCATCAACTCGTCTAAGCTCAGGTAAGAACTATCTCAGTATGGAAAAACTGTGGCCTGTTCCTTTAAATGACTTGAAATGAGGATATGTGTCTTGTTTTGAGTGGTTTTCACTCATTCAGACTTTTTTCCTGATCTGACCAAGTTTGCTTGGCTAGTTTGATGACATTTCAGACTAATCTCAGAGTAATCTTGCTTGAAATAATAAAGTAAAACTACCAATGGGATAAGACCAATTTTCTTAATCCATTAACAAAAAAAGTACCTGAAATAAAGACAAAATGTATTGAAACGAGTTAGAAACACTCGTAATAACCTAGGTCAAATGCCCAACTACATCTTAACGTCAAAACAACTCAAATTTGGATTATTATGCTCAAATTGAAACAACGAATCTAGTTAATTATTTTTTGCAGTGTAACTAAAGCTTAACAAAGCAAGTGCTCTTAATAAGCTCCACAAATCTACTTCACCCTTGGTGCCTGTTTGTCCACATCTATGCCGTACCTAGGAACCTTTTGCAAGCACTAGTTTCACGTAGGACCGGTTAGAGAAGGAACCACATCCGGGTCATGGTAGCTACTTAGCGGAAATAGCATTTCTGCAAATCAAGGCTGCAACTTCAATGAAATCTTCAAATGTAAGTCGAGTTGTGCTAAAATAAAATTATGTGGCTGCTCATCGTTTCCATCTTTAGATTCTTTATTGGAATGAACTTCGTGTGATGGATATTTTTTTTATGTTAATTGACAATTTTAGGTATGTCGCGAATTAGCGACGTCAGGCCATAATGGAAAACTGCAATAGCCATCTGGTGGCATGCATATGGCCACAGTGACCACATTTTAGTAGTATTTAGATATTGTATGCAAAGCGACCACAAGGTGGACCTATTGGACCACAAACAAGAGTTCCACCGTCTGAAAATAATGTGCAAATATAATATAATTTGCAAATAAGTAATGGTAAATGGAGGTATCTTATGTACAATGAATAATAAAACCTCAGAAAAGGGAGTAAAATATGATAATTAGTAATAAAATGGTGACATGTCTATGTTATGTAGATAAATTGTCTGCACCTTTCTAAAGTGTTTTTTCCCCCTACATCAGGTGATGAAAGCAGCAGTAGCAGCAGTGAGCTGCTGTATTTATGCCTGTTGTCGCTAATTAGCGACATACCTAAAACTATATCTATACTATGTGCTACAGATAAATTAACAATCTCCACTTGATTTAGCATCAGCTTGAAAGCAAAAACACTGATAATATATTTTTTTCTATAATTGGAAATAAATTCAGGCGTTAAGGGGTTGGTGAAATATTGTCAAATGTTATTTTAAATGTTTTTTATATCCTGTTTTCATAAGATGTGTATCTACAGAGCTGTGTAAAACCCAGAATCAGACAAGTACAAACATGTTCTGAAAAGCATGTGGCACGTGAATTTAATAGTTACCTTTTCTGTAACATTTTCTGCATGTAACTGCATCTTAAAATGGATACTATGTTGTCTGATTTTAGGTATATGCACCTTCATATTCAGCAGGGTGTTTTTAAAGACAATGACAACAGAAGGGCAGAGAATTGTGCTTCACTAAATTGAGTCCTCAGTCTGAAGTCTCAAGTTCAATGTAACCTTGCAAAAGTTTATAAATATGTAAGAGCCTATAGCAAATATCTATTTCCTATTCAAAGGGAAAGTAATTCATCTTTCAATATTCTGACTTCTTCTGCTTACAGCCATAAAGCCGCAGCACCCACAGTATTTACACACTGAGCACAATGATTTCTATGTACAAGCGAAGCTCTATGGAAATTGAAGGCTCTTACTTTATGGTTCATACAGTATTTGTGATTATTCAAGGACAGCGGGTGCACTGTAAATTGGTGCACAAACTGTGATGTATCCCAGCTCAATACAGGACATAAGAAAAAAACCTTCTCTTGGTTTTGATTCACACTCATGTCTGTGAAGACATGCTTCAAAGGTCCTGTGAAGTCTACCATAAATCCTTCAGTAAATGTACTTTATAATTGAATTTAGAGCATCGAAAATCCAGGCTAACTGCACGTTTGCTAATGAATAATCATGACCCAGCCCTTAATACCCAATTTCTGTGCTTTGAGTAAAAAATGCTGCCTATAACACAGAGGGATCATCAAAGCGATCCCTCCTGGCGGCTTGTCTTTGCAGCCTCCCGGGCACCAGCTGGCCCCTGGGGTCCTGCCGGTTTGACAGCACAGTGATTCCTGCAGGCTTCTTCTCAAGGCTGAGGCGTTTAAGCAGACTTCCTGTGTCAGCCATTATACCGCATTGCTTTCTCTGCAAGCCACACAAATCACAAAGTGTCACTCACAAAACACAGCTCTGGAAAAAAGAAAACAGGGGAATACTGCTAAATTATCTGTTCCTCGGGCTTTGTTACAGAAGTCAGTGAACTACACACTGCCCATTTATTTCTCCTCATTTACAAATAAACTATGCATTAGCCTAGGCATTTTCATTTCGTGAGAAATCAAAATATGTCACCGTTTATACTGAGCATTTAAATGTAGATGTAGGAAGTTATTTGACATCTTGGGTAAAATTACAAAACATTCATTTGATATTGGTAAAGCCTAGGTGACAACAAGATTTGATCACATTAATGTACTCTGTCTAGTGCCTACATTGCCTTTAAGAGATAACTAAAGCCATCTGCTGCTTATGAAAGTTTCACACTTCACTGTGATTGGTTGGATCACTGTTACTCATTCAAAGCATGACTAGTATCAACATAACTGGTAAGTTTAGGTTCAGAAGTCTTCAACTGCTCTGAAGTCATACAGGGCGCTTTGATCTACAGTCTGATGCTGGCAAAGCAAGACTAAGTGCTTTCTTTCCGAATTCCCAAACTCCAGTCATTAGAATATGCAGCGCCTGAAGAAGAAACACTTCACTTGTCTAAACGTTCACTGCAATGTGTAGTTCACAACTTTCTCTGGTTCCTTGTTATTGCAAAGGTGGATACGGAGGTGATAACTTTGGCTTGGAAGACAGCAGTGAAATGACCACTGTGACACCTTCATCTGCTGCCAAAATAATGATAAAGAACATATTGTTTAAAAAGTATGAGTCCTAGCCAAAGTAGGTACAAGTTGAGTGTGTTTTTCAGTGCAACTGAACAGAAATGAGACATTAGACTGTTGCGATGGGGTCATAAGCTGACCGTCAACACACTTCCGATTATTGGGGGGTAAATGCTGACTCAGCACAAATCACAGCTGCCCCCATCTGATATGGGCCTGTGCCAAGTCCTAGGACTCAAGTCTGATCCAGTCGCATTGATCAACACTTGTGCTGAACACGCTGAAAGTCTTTGATGAGGATTAACTCATTTGAGGCCTCTGTTCTTATGAGACGAAGGAACAGATTGTGTAAAATCTGCTGTTATTCATCAAAATATGGTTGACACAGCGGGGTCCAAACAGAGAGACTTTGGTTTTAAGCGTCAGCATAATCCAGTGACAGACACGCTCCTTGGGGTCTGTTTTTTGCTCCTATTAATGTTGTAAAATCTTTTTCGAGGATAGAAAAGTAAAGGGTCACTGGTACTTTAATGGGGTGCAAATTTGTTAGATAAACAGCACAACTTCAGGGGTCAGGGCCTGCTTTCTACGAACTAAGGAGCCTCATATGTAACTGTATTTGTTTAAGTGTGGCAAACTACAGTGTTTTTGGTCATCGCGCGCCAACACGAGGCTCACCATGTGCCATGACAGGGGAAAGGCACGGTCATCACATCCCCCTGGTGCAAGCTTCCTGTGTCTTTTGGAATGCCATTTTTACATTTTGTTCCTTCTTGTTAAATCATTCAGTGGCTTGACTCCCATGTATCTGTCACAATTGTTGAAAGAGCCTTGCAGTCATGTGATTGTCCTTAGTCTGTCCCCAAGATTAAAAAACGGACGTGACTGGGCATTTGCAATTTGTGTGTTTTCTTTTGAGCATTTGATCTGCCTCCTACATCAGGGTTGCCAAGTATCAGCTGCCAGACCCACACAGGAAAGCTCTAATGGCCTTAGATTGAGGTGATTGGTGATTTATTTTTTTATTAACTTTGGTGCTGGTCTAGCCTGGCTAACGCCAGATTGCTGTTTGCGCTCGAATCATTTTGAACGTCACAGCAGCCTGGGACCATGGCCGATTAGCCTTGGGCTAATTTCCATCCGTCGTCCCCCATGCGCACTCTCAAACACACTCTCATTCATCCTGGCCTATTGTACATGTTTTAGTGGTAGGGGAAACCGGAGCACCTGGAGGAAACCACGCAGACACGGGGAGAACATGCAAACTCCACCTTCTAGCTGTGAAGCACGAGCACAAACCACAGTACTACCGTGCCGTCTACTACAGTAAGTGACTCTGAGTTCACATGGATGTTGCCATGGAGCTTTCACTCAAATGCAACACAGTGAGGTGTGAACGCCCACTGTGCCACGAAGAAATCATCTCTGAAGTTGAGTCATAACCAGATAATTCAAAACGCACTTCGCAGACAACCTGTGACAAATTGTTCTTAAATTTACAAACCAAGTGAAAGCCGCTAATTGGTTACACTGACACAAGAACAAATGAAATAATCCGCTTTTCCTTGCCAATGCCTTTGTGTCATTTCTACACAAGAATCTCTCGCACTTATACAGCGCAGTAATAACATGATAGAATCTAAAGCATAGATAAAATAGTAATCAGGGATAGCAAGGGATTATTTTGTGGCAGTTTTGCCTGTTTTTGAGTAGAGCCCCGCTACACTGTTTCAATATAGTACCAAAAAACTAAGTCTGTGTAATTGACCTTTTGCAAAAGCCCAGTCCCCTTAGCAATTCCCCAGCAACGACTGCTCATGAAACTCTTGACAAATGACAAGACGGATGGTAAACTAGTATTAGCTTGGCTCAAAAGTTAGCAGACAGTGTTTTTCAACTTGTTTATAGGCTTTGAAAGGGGAGAAAAAAGGTTCCTTTCCATTAGTTCCTATGGGAGGTTGTTTTGGGATGGGGTTTTGCCAAAGTTCAATTGATTGTCTTTAGGTCTTGAGTTAGGATTAGTTTTATTACCATGCTATAAATTTGGTAAGGCTTTTGCTGTATTTATTCATTACCATGTATTAACCATTTTAAGTACCATTCTACTCCCATCATAGTGCCATGCTGTTACTGTGCTGTAAGAGTGCTACCCTTTACAATTGCTTCTGTTTTTTTATTTAATGTCTAAACTAAATTTACAGGGGTAGCATTGAGAGCAGAGCATGAGGTCCAGGAGGTCATGGTCAAATGTCGGAACATCTACCTGTTGAATGAAGAATGGACTCTTCGAGGCTCTCTGCAGATTATTACAACACACATTAGCATATAGTTACCCATTTACCACTTGCATGTCAAATTAAGCAATAAGAAAGTAACGGTCGACTTTTGGATTCAATGGACAATTGGAACACCATACTAATACTGTGTTTGACCCCCTTTCGCCTTCAGAACTGCCTTAATTCTACGTGGCATTGATTCAACAAGGTGCTGAAAGCATTCTTTACAAATGTTGGCCCATATTGATAGGATAGCATCTTGCAGTTGATGGAGATTTGTGGGATGTACATCCAGGGCACGAAGCTCCCGTTCCACCACATCCCAAAGATGCTCTATTGAGTTGAGATCTGGTGACTGTGGGGGCCATTGTAGTACAGTGAACTCATTGTCATGTTCAAGAAACCAATTTGAAATGATTCGAGCTTTGTGACATGGTGCATTATCCTGCTGGAAGTAGCCATCAGAGGATGGGTACATGGTGGTCATAAAGGGATGGACATGGTCAGAAACAATGCTCAGGTAGTCCGTGGCATTTAAACGATGCCCAATTGGCACTAAGGGGCCTAAAGTGTGCCAAGAAAACATCCCCCACACCATTACACCACCACCACCAGCCTGCACAGTGGTAACAAGGCATGATGGATCCATGTTCTCATTCTGTTTACGCCAAATTCTGACTCTACCATCTGAATGAAATCGAGACTCATCAGACCAGGCAACATTTTTCCAGTCTTCAACTGTCCAATTTTGGTGAGCTCGTGCAAATTGTAGCCTCTTTTTCCTATTTGTAGTGGAGATGAGTGGTACCCGGTGGGGTCTTCTGCTGTTGTAGCCCATCCGCCTCAAGGTTGTGCGTGTTGTGGCTTCACAAATGCTTTGCTCCATACCTCGGTTGTAACGAGTGGTTATTTCAGTCAAAGTTGCTCTTCTATCAGCTTCAATCAGTCGGCCCATTCTCCTCTGACCTCTAGCATCAACAAGGCATTTTCGCCCACAGGACTGCCGCATACTGGATGTTTTTCCCTTTTCACACCATTCTTTGTAAACCCTAGAAATGCTTGTGCGTGAAAATCCCAGTAACTGAGCAGATTGTGAAATACTCAGACCGGCCCGTCTGGCACCAACAACCATGCCACGCTCAGAATTGCTTAAATCACCTTTCTTTCACATTCTGACATTCAGTTTGGAGTTCAGGAGATTGTCTTGACCAGAACCACACCCCTAAATGCATTGAAGCAACTGCCATGTGACTGGTTGTTTAGATAATTGCATTAATGTGAAATTGAACAGGTGTTCCTAATAATCCTTTAGGTGAGTGTATATATATATATATACACATGCATACACACAATATACAATATATAATTAGGACTAAATAAATAGATGTCAGTTAAAAGCTAAGCTAAAAAGGTGGGTCTTGAGCCTGCTCTTAAATACATGAACGTTCTCTGAGGTCCTGAGCTCCTCCGGCAGGTCGTCCCAGAGGCGAGGGCCATAATATTGGAAAGACGCCTCGCCGTGAGTCTTTCTGTTGACTTTATATAACTAGGAGACCCCTGCCGGAGGTCTCCTAGTTATATACTACTATTTGCCCTAGTAGTATGTATATGGCCCAATGCATCATGGGAAGGCGGAGGTTGATAGAGGGGTTTGGTGGAGTTCAAGGATCTTTATGATTCATTCTTTGTGTGGAGGGAACAGCTCAAGGTAGTGTTCATTAGTTTTGTATCACTCATGTGAAAACTCATTGCTGAAGGATAAGTGTCATCTCAGTTGATAAGTGCAGCCATTCAAACTCAGAGTATAAATATCGGCCTTGGAAATTATTGAGGCACTTAAAATATAGTAAATAGCTGTAAAGTTTAGAAAATGCCTTTGGAAGCAGCAAGTAATCTGTTTTTATTTTTGTCACGACTGAGTGTCTATTGTAAACTCTGTTGTTCACTGTTATGCCTATTAATTTAGTAATGGATTTACCCCAAAAGCCCTGCCTTTCAAACTATCCATATGGTGCGCTACGTACCTGGGCCATATTTTATTTTTTAGTCATTGTTTTGTTTTGTTTTATATAAATAGAGTTCAGATAAGGTTTTGTTGAAGATAAAGATGAAAAGAGAGCAAGATAGAAATGATCCACTTTCTGTGTCTCTGAAACTTAAATAAATGTAGGCAGTCAGGAATGTCATCATTAGTACAAAATACTGTTATGTGTTTTGTTTAACCATCAGTAAATGAGTTATGGGTAAAGCAACAACAACATTTCAAAAACAGTATTTTGGAATGATGAAGTATTTTTAACATAATTTAAATTTTTCTGTTTTCCTCTACAAGTGCACACAAAGCCCAGTCTTCCACATGCAGATTCTGGGTGACCCTCAGAACATGCCACACGCTGCCTGGTTGTCTCTCTTTGATAAATTATTCATGAACCCTCTGCGGGGCGCAGTGTGGAATACTTTGGACCGCTAATTGTTCTACATGGGATTACGGCACTCCGTCTAACCGCCGGACTCATGCCGTGCCAGTCATAACGCTGGATAACAGTGTCACAAAACAAGAGGCGAGGCTGGAACGACTTGTGAGACATGGCACACATTTGGAAATTGTGGTAAGATAAAAGGGATTCTGTCTTGCATCTATGTGTCAGAACTGGAAGCAAAGAAAGAAAATATATCAGATAAACTTTTCTTTATTCGGTTATTATGTGAAAGACAGGTCTATTTGTTGAATCTCAATGCTTTTTAAGGATGAATTACTGTAGGTCCACAAACCAAACACGGCTCTGCACCTGTATGTTTTCTTTTCATTCATACAGTAGTAATTGCAAATATATCGACCACTTTTCTTGACAATGACAGTATACCAGCAAACCCTTCCACTGAATTCAAAGTCCTCGTTGTTCAAATTCTTGCATACGTGGGCTCTGGCACATGCACACAGATCACTTGCACGCAGATGTGCAAATGTGTTTTCGCACTCGACTGCCTCAATCCATTCTTTATTATCCTCCGCAATTAGGGCACCACACAATGATCGATACTTCGAATAAGCTACTCACTATCTTTAGTTGGAAGCTCATCTCTTAACTTTTTGTAGTTTAAAACGACTTTGATCTTGTTTACCGCGTGTGTCCAGTATACAGTAATATACAGGCTATTACAAATATATATGTGGTCAGCCAATGCTCCTAATGTTGCCCCAGTGAAGCTTAAAAATGGGTCAAATGCACAGGACATTACTTAGAGGTAATACATTTATCAAATCTGTCTCTGCATTACTCCATTACTACTATTTTCGATTCTAAAACTCCTATTAAACACAATTGATAGTTTATCGGAAACACAGGAGGCCTCATATCAAGATGCCAAACACCTCACAGAATCATCCCATGGATTAAAGTGGCGTATGGAGTTTGCTTAATTACTGCACTCCCACTCCCCGTTTTGTGTTAGGGATCAGATTTATCGCAAGCTAGCTTTATAATTATTTACTCCATTAGCTATTAGTGGTCCACACCAAGTGCACTGGCTCGCAAAATGAGAATTCTTATCTGAATGTTCCAGAACTTTTACCCTAGCATTCCAGCAATGGAAGGAGACAGCATCTGCAGACTCACCAGCAAGATGTGAGGAAGAATGATTTAAATATGAATTTGATTTTGATGACATTTTCATGAGGGACTGGTTATTGTAAGTTGGACAGAGGGTCTCGGAATATTCTGAGAAAAATGCAGGATTTGTCCATGGGGGAGAGGGGAATGTCCAAGAGTCTGAAACCTGAAACAGTGTCTAAAGTTAAAGCTTGATTTTCAGTTTGATCAGTATTTATCACTTATCAACTATCAACTATAGGGATCCAAAGACTGTTTTTGTGTTAATAGTTGAAAATTCTCTCTTTTTTTTCTTCAAAAGACTCAGTGCCACTTAAAAAATGCATTGCCCGACCAAAACGTTGCCACAAAAAAAGGTCACACGCTCTGATACGTCATTGGACCACCTTTAGCTTTGATTACAGCTCGCCTTTGCTGTGGCTGTGTATCAATAAGCAATTTCAAAAGGCCCAGCGTTGCATTGATCTTTCACCAAGATCTTGTATCAATGATGGGAGAGTGTGACCTTTGTGCAAAGCTTTCTCCAGCACATTCCAAAGATTCTCAATGGGGTTAAGATCTGGACTGAAAAGGATGTCTCATGCTCCCTGAACCAACTCTTTCACAATCCTGACCTTGTCATCTTGGAATATGCCCGTGCCATCAGGGAAGAGGAAATCCATTGATGGTATAACCTGGTCATTCAGGATGTTCAGTTCGTCGGCTGAACTCTTTCTATGGCCACATTGTGTTGCTAAACCTAGACCTGACCAACTGCAGCAGCCCCTGATCAAAACAGTTAGTGAAATCCAGGTGGTGACTTTTTTATTTGGTCGAGCAGTGTATTGAAGTCTCTACAACTAAAACAGCAGGACAATACCAAGTCAAAATGCTCCAGAACACACACAGTTGTGCCAATAAGTTTACCTGGTGGAATTTGTATATATTATTTTTTTGCTATTTCTCAAAGAATATGAGTGAAAACACACAAAAAACATTTTGTTCACTCATGGTCAGTGATGTTGTGATGCCATTTATTGTGAAAAAAAAAATGACCAAAATGACCCTGTTGAAAAGTTTCCGCACCCCAGTTGCAAATACCGTGTATTACCCCCTTTAGCATCAATGACAGCTTGGAGTCTTTTGTGGTAGTTGTGGAGAAGGTTCTGTATATAATCTAATGGTAAAGTGGCCCATTCTTCTTGACAAAAAGCCATCATATGATGTAAAGTGCACCATACCTACTGTGAAATATGGAGGTGATTCGCTGATGCCACCGGCTCCAACAGAATAAAGTCAAGGTTCTGCAGTGGCCATCTGAGTGTCCTGACCTCAAAACCTCAAATGCGCTTTTCATGCAAGACAGCCCAGGAATTTACAGGAACTGGAGGCATTTTGTCAAGAAGAATGGGCCGCTTTACCATTAGATTATATACAGAACCTTCTCCACAACTACCACAAAAGACTCCAAGCTGTCATTGATGCTAAAGGGGGAAATACATGGTATTAGGAACTGGGGTGTGTAAACTTTTCAACAAGGTCATTTTGGTATTTTATTTTGTTATGGTGATTTGAAATGAGTTCACACATTGTTTCTTCACAATAAATGGCTTCACAACATCACTGACCATGAGTGGAAAAAAAAGGTTTATTTGTGATTTCACTCATATTATTTGGGGTGTGTACACTTATTGACACAACTGTACTAGCGTGTTATTGATATTATTGCAACAGCAGGTGCAGGTGAGTGTGCCAAATTGTTGATAGTGAGTTTGAAAGTGGAGACATTTACCCCAAATAATAGCAATCCTCAGAATATAGTGTAACGGCCCCTTGCTTGGAACTGTCATGTAAAACGATGTACTAATTATGCGTCTTATTTTGGGGTGACTGCTCTGGAAGCGGGCCGAGTTTGCATGTTCTCCCCATGTCTGCACAGGTTTCCTCCGGGTACTTCGGTTTCCCCCACCACTAAAAACATGTACAATAGAGGAATCCTCCAGCCAGGTGATACTGATCAACAGCCTGGCTCCACCTCTGGAGATGGGTCCCTGGTGCTGCACTGTGGTCGTCCACTGCTCTTTATGTGTTGGCTGAACTGCATTGAAGGATGGGTCAAATGCAGAGGACAAAATTATGTACGGGGACAATAATCTCACCTCACCTCAATTTGAAGGTCGAGGTGCAGTTTTGTTTATTGTGTCCCCAATAATTGTAATGATTTTATTTCACGGATTGTTCCTTGCAGCTAATAATGGTCTTGAAGAATCACGGGATTATAAAACCTGGTGTGGCGATTATGTCACACAATCCCCGATTTATGGCCTTTGCTCTCACACAGGGAACACAGTGTCACGATGCAGCCCTGAGATGTTTCTTTATCGTTGTACTGCAGAGGGAATGAATGGGAATGAAAGAACACTTGTTTGTAACGGATACTGCTGAAAAAGGACACTATATGAAGAAATCTAAACCTTTTGTAGTGTGTTGAAGTGCCCAAGGCCCTCCACTACTGAGCCCCATTGAGCTGTGTGTCAAAACTTCCACTCCGTCTGTGCTTCCTTTGAGTGTACGACCCGAGGAACCTTCAAGTGCCTCAAATCCCCAGTTCTCAAGTGCAAAAAGTAGCATAGTGCAATCTGCTGTAATTCTTGAATCATGTTGCATTCACAGACACTCCGGTGCACTTTTTACTGGAGAATAAGTGGGATTTTTAAGTTGGCCTCAAAGACTCAGACGTTTGATGGGGGTATAATGAGAGTGTTTGCGGTTACGGGAATTTGCATTTTTCATCAGTAACATCTTTAACTTTTAAAGCACCAGAGAGCGGTGTGGTTTTGAAACACTGAATTTGAAAGGATTGCTTCGGGTATGGTAAATATAACATGTACTTGTGTAAGTTTGGTGTGTATTACAAAATGTACAATATATTGTGTTGTTATGACAAGTTTTTTTTTAATTTTACCTTTAGTCTCAGCGGAAAATGTTCCACATGAGAGCATTGTCATTTCCAGGCTCTCTATGTCTAATGCAGGGGCTCCCACATTTTTGGCTGGGACCCCAAAAATGGACACATAAACAACTCGGTACACCCATTGTGTAATATTATTGCCTCTTATGCAGCTTTAGGGCGAGACAAGTTTTTTTTCTAAATCAAGTTAATATGTGTTTAAACTGTTTATTTTAGATATCTGAAAGCATTTCACAAATCATATGCTGTTTTACGCTCAAAATATACTAAAAACAATTGCATTTTTGGCAATGGACACACAGTAGAATGCATATAAATAAAATAGAGAGCGAGGGAAATTCTCACAGCGCCTTTCTACCTGCTTTGGGCACTCAAAGCGCTTTACAAGGAACCAGTCACCCATTCACACTCTCAGCGTATGCAGACACTGGAGGCAAGGTGGGTGAAGTGTCTTGCCCAAGGACACAACGACAGCGTGCACCTGCAGGATTTGAACCACCAATCCTCCGATCACAAGACGACCCACTCTACAGTACCACATACCAAACTTTTCTAAATAATTGTAAATCTGAAGAGCAAAGAAAGGAGCATAGTTGTGAGGTTATAATTACATTCCTATAGTAAGAAAACTACGTCAAAGCCATTTTAAGTCACAACAACTATAGTGGCTATAATTCCATTGAAACATTTCACGGTGTTGTTTTGCCTTTACTCAAGAGCTTCTACATTCCCCCAGCCTTCATTGCTCACTGCACAAGTGCACTATCCACATGAGAAGAGGCACAAAGCGCAGGTTGAGCAGGGACAGTGTTGACCTTACCACACGCCGGCCCGAGGGAACACAAACAATCGAGCTGAATGAAGGCTTGCTCAGATAAGCACTAAACAGTAACACACTATTCCCTTTTTCATCAACACAACCCCCCCGAGCCTCATCGCAATTAGTACATTTTACACAATTAAAAACACAAATGTCATCTCTTATATGGCAGTGAACAGTACACCATATAATTCTTTAGTCATGGAGCACAAAATTATAAATCACTGAAAAAGGGGGAGTTGTGTGAGCTTGCTCTTGCATAGCTGCAGATGGGGGAAAAGATTGGCATATATTTTATCCACACTTAGTTACCACAGAATTAACACATTTTTGTGACATTTACTGTCATTTACTTATAGTGTGGGGAAGTCTGACGGCATCATGATGGTGCTACTCAAGCCAGTGCTGTGAGTTAATATGAGGTCGACCTTTTTCAAAGCAAAAGAGGGAAAATAACCTTGAAACCGCAACCTTTTAGTACTTTATTTTTGGGAGAATAACTCTTCTGAGTGACCACTCCTACCCTACTTTGTCTAGTGGGATGTGAAGACATTGAGTAGAAGCTCATTTTACTGTAGAGGGTGTCCAAACTGTTTTCCTTGGACTTTGAAGTGTATACAGCATGCAGGCCGCAGATCGGGTCACTACAGTCAAACTTTCAACTGGGCGCATATTAGAGCGGTTTAAATTATATTCAGGCCTGGAATCTTAATGCCAGCTTTCAATAAAATGTTACTGTTTTGAGATTTCAATTGTGTGGAATTATTAAACTTGCAGTTAAAATAACTATCTCTGGCGATGTGTGCCAATTCAACAAGTGAGGGCCACCAGACCTTGGTCTGACGGCCGCATGATGGACACCCCTGTCGTAAAGCCATTGTACATTCATGTTGTATCATTTTGCTACACGCACAATAACTGTCAAGGTTTTTGGGGCAATGGAAGAATGATTAGTCTGGATGAACCAATAACCACAAACTGATTTGATCTCTTTTTAATCAATAATGCTTTATTAAGGGAACACCCCTCAATACATTAGGTATTAATAAGGTATTAATAAACATTACTAATGAATAGGTTATGAATTATTTGCTTGTAAAGATCTTAATAAGCAGCTTAATATACTATTATCTAGTGGCACAGTGGTGCTAGCCTGGTGAGACCAGAATGATTCCCCTCTGTATTTTTTTATCCAGCGGGGGATCAGTCTGGTCACCCCGCCCTCGTTCGCGGCTTCCGCAAAATCAATCCGTTCACGTGCAATCAGATTCGTTTATTTGCCGTGACGTGTTGTTAGCGAGCAGCGTCACTCACGGGACGCGAAAGTCCCCTCAATAACAATCTACGAACGACGCACGAAAGAGAGAAAGCGTGTCTCCAATCCGCGGTAAATGACCAAAAACACAACGACAGTAGGTGAGTTTCGTGATTCATAATCCTGCGCAAATATTAACGCAAAACCGCTAATAACACCGCATCAATGGCAGACGCCCGCCCTTCGCTGATTGGTTTACACCGCTTCCTGTTTGCTTGCGTATGTACCGCTGTGGGAAATGGATTTGACGCAACGGTGACCAGACTCACTCGCTGGTACAGCGGTGAGTCTGGATTTTTCCAGGCTACAGTGGTGCAGCGGTTAAGCTCATGCTTCACAGCTCAAAGGTCCCGGGTTCGATTCCCACCTACTGTAGACTGGGCCTTTCTGTGTGGAGTTTGCATGTTCTCCCCCTGTCTGTGTACCACTAAAAACATGTACAATACATGTTGTACTCATGCACGTACAACATGTACATGCATGAGACCCATGCATGTTCATTAACATGCACTGTCTCGACCAAATAAACCAATAAATAAAATAAAATCTATTACCATTAGCTTGGCTATAGCCAGACAAAATATCACAAGTGATATTTAGTCTGGGGACCACCAATTCATTTTCTCATAGGAGAGGTGTGGTTTACGATTGTCCATAGCCGTTTATTGGGCGCTACGAATGTCTATCTATGTGTCTGCACGTAGCCATAGCCAATCGTATCATTGTATCAGATGACGTATGACGACGACCCGCTGTAAACTTTCGAGCTAAACTATTTAGAACACAGTCTAAAGCTTCATCGAAAGATGGCGTGGTGTGCTGCTGTAATGTTGGATCCTTAAATAAACCTTTTGTTTTTATCCGTAAACAAACTACAAGTTTCCGTATGTCGAATAGCGCCTCATCGTCTTGCCGACCCTCCTCGTTCTGTGATTGGTCTCCAAAGAAAAGATTTCGGCCATGGTCCCCAGACTGCTGTGCTGTTCGAAATGATTCCAGCGCACACAGCAGCAAGGGTATTCACAGGCTATATTACCATAGTAATAGTCCATCAATAATATCCTATAATAATAATCCTAACCCTAACCTTAACCATAACCCGATTACTAGGACTGGGACCAAATTACGGATCGGACTTGGATTGCAATAATTTGTGCTGCAATACCAAGTATAATACTTTCAATACTTATGTTTGGAGGCATTGTTTAATTATACACTCTTTTGTTTTCGAGTAACAGTTACAGCACTTTGTTACATTTTGTGTTAATGCACTTTTCAATCTAGACACGTCAGTAAATGTCAAATGGCATTTGATTTATAAACTTTGGACGCATGACTTTTTACACATTTCAATGTAAACATATCACTTCTTATAATTACTTACTGTATCGCAATACGTATCGGATCGGCCCCTGAGTAAAGTGATATGTATCGGATCGTGACAAAAGTGGATCGTCCAACCCACCGATTACTAATGCGAGCTCCCCTTAATATAAAGCGATGCCACTTAATCTTCTGCTTGTAAGAGTTTTAATGACTATCAATAAATATCCTGGTTTTATTTAGTATTTAGAATTTGACATTTGAGTCGCCATCTTGTGGAAAGCAGATGGCATCTTGCTTTTGACTTTTCGAATAAAGTTACCAGTAGATTAATTGTTTGTGTTTTTAAAGCAGTATTTGCAATGGAAGACTATTAAAGGTGTAGGCTTCAGACACACCTTTACATCCTGACTTCAATCCATATCACAGTGGTCCTCTGCTGCTCCTGCTTCGAACACAGGGGGCCTCCTTCATTCACTATTCATGATAAACTGTGCTTCAAAGTAGCATTTCCCCTCTGCTCTGAAGAGATTTGTGCAGAGTTTGTGTGTGATTTCGAAAACAAGATGTGGCTCTTTGAAACGCACCTGTTGTCGTCTGAACACAATGCACTTTGATGTTAATGCATTGTCCCCCGTGCTCTCTCTGTTGTGAGTCAATTATCTCAAGATTGTGCTTCTTTTAAAGCAATTAAAGCAAACAAGCTGCCAATGGAAACAGATGCTGCTGTGCGGCTTTTGAAGGCTCGCGCAGCATTCATTAAACCTTTTCCACTGTCGACCTAGCCGTGGACCAGCCCTTTGAGACAGACGATTTGTTTTTTGTGACGTCTATATTTGAACTACAGTGATTAATCTCCTCGGTTGTACACACCACAAGCCATTTTAATAAGGATCTAAAGCACTAATGGCAAACCAATGGCAGCGATGGCAAACCCTCTTGAAGCGTACAAGAGCTTGAGAGTTATGACAAAGTGAATGTGCTTTACATGTGGTAGCAGACATGAAGTGAACTGAGAAAAGTATGTCTCCAAAGTGTCCTGTTGTTGAATTCAAATATTCCTTTTTCTCGTATCATATCGTTTCCACTTCTGGCCCCTGCCAAGTCAACAAGGTGTTCCCTGTTTTCAAAGTTTGATAAGGCAGAAATAAACATAATTAATTCCTTTAATGTAGTAATTAGCTCCCAGGCCAGTACATAATGTGTGTAGATAATATCTGTGCATTTGGTAATGTCTTATACATACAAATCAGAACTCCCCGGGGCCGGCACTCGATCAAACATCTGGCATTCAATATTTTCATTTCACATCTCCCCAAAGCCCCATCCATATAATACCTGCATCTCACAAAAGCAATCTCATTATTTATACTGTACCTGAGAAAGAATATTGATAAGCTTTGTATTGAGTCTGGAGGTCTGTCTTGGAGACTGTAGAGGACAGTAAAAGTGAAGGAGTATATGCACATTTAGCCGTGCCCATTAGAACAGATGATGTTAAACAGGCCTAAACCATTTACAATGTGTGTGTTATGTTTTTATTGTATTTATCAGTAAGAAATGATGAATGTTTTGATGTTGTAAGTGTTTTTTTGATGGAGGAGAGACAAAGAGTAGAACTGCAAATAAATTGGTCTTATTGAATAGTTAACTTCAAATTCCATGCTTGTTGGTCACGGATGTCTGCTCCTGGACATGTGGCTTCATTTCCGCCTTCAACTATGAATGTGTGCGTGGGGTAAATGTGGAAGTAGAAGTCTGCACTTTGCGGTACACAACGAGGAACATGAGTGGCTATCTTTCGTGAGTTTGCCTTAACCACAGAGCCTTGTCTGCCCATGCAGCAACGTTTTAGCATCATGAAGCAGGGTCACAAGTTCATATTCTCTTAGTCACTGTAAAATGTAAATACCGGAGTGTCGCTGAATAAAACATGAGCGCTATGGAGCTCTCTATTGCGTTCCTTCTGTGTGAGCGCTTTGCAGAATGCACTGTGGGACCCGGGCATAAACAAGCCGCTGCATGTTATGTCCCACGTGCAATGGAAGGCTTTGATTTCAGTTGTCTCTCATTAGACGCTCAGCTCTCCTCAAAACGACACGGGCTATCAAATATTTACATGCTCCATAGTAGTCGCCTCTTATTATGCGGTGGTGAGTGTTTACATCTAGACACTTCGCATGTGCAATTTGTTTTGTTAGAGGATCTAAACCCTGAACTGAAACGTGTAATGGCAGCCGCACACGCTTTCCAAATTCAACCAAACAGCTTCAGACAACTTTTCCGATGGAGGACACACAACATTACAAGTCACTTTTTAAATTCAGATTCTCAATACATGCCACTGTATAACATGCGTCTGATCTTAGGCGATATAAATGTATGCGATTATTTAATATTGAATAAGGGTGATGGGTGCCGCAGACCCAGATTCATTCATCAGAATTCCAAAAGCTACTTGCGCTAAGCATCCCGGTCTCGGAGCAGCCAATATCAATGTTTTATTAGCTTTGGACGCTCTGTTCTGCCTCTGAATGGACATTATTATTCCATATGAGAAATGGCTGACAGAAGAAGATGTTAGTATTCAGATTGTTAGGTCCTCATATTTTTTCACTGGCCCGGCTTCTGCGTTTTATTCTCCAAAGTCATTTTTATCACAGTACAAAAAGGCTGCCGTCGACAGCGGAGAAGAGAGCCTGCGGTTCTGATAGAGTCTGTACAAAGTTAATGTGGATATCGAAGCCTTTGGAGGCCCAATAGGGTTGAATTGTTTTGATGGGGTAACTTATTATACAGTATATAGTATTCATGGATAACATAAATTAAATAAAAAACTACATTTATGAAAAGGTTTGAGAAAATGGACCTCATAAATTGTAGTTATAGCCACACCGCGTAAATGTTCACCCAATAAACTAAATTTGAATCCAAACATTTATTTTATGATAGATATTTTCATAATTGAAAAATACGTCATAAATGTACAAACAAGCATGTGCCTTTACTTTGCGGCTCCCTTTCGCTAGGACATGTAATTTTGCCACGAGTGGGTACGTCTCCTTGGAGATGTTGACTAAAGGCAGCAGAATTTGAGATTTAAACAGGTTAGGTCCTCATCCAAATCCATGTTATTATTTTAGTCCGGTTCACTATGTAATTCCGCCAGATTTTTATGGAGAGTATCAAAACTATCCATCCATTTTCTTCCACTGGTCCGTTGCAGGTCGTGGGGGCAGCCATTGGAGCTGCCCAAATCACATTGCACCAGCCCCTATGGCTCCTCTTACAGGTGGTGGGTCCACGGAAGGTCAGCCTCACGATTCTAACCGGGCCTGTTGGTCTTTCATAAGGGGCTTCTGAACAGCTCTTTGTCTGACCCGTCACCTATGACCTGTTTGCCATGGGAGACCCTACCAGGGGCACGAAGCCTCCGACAACAGAGCTCCCAAGATCATTCAGACGCTCAAACCCCTCCACCACGTTAAGGTTGTGGTTCCAGGAGGGGTTTGAAAACTTTATTAAATAAGCAATCAGAAAAACAATGTTTCCATTTGCTCTGATATGTAAAAAAAAGGTGTGATAACAGCGATAATAACATTTATATGGGGAGTAAAAAACATAGATTGGCAGAAATGTGCTAAATTTGGCAGAAATTCCATGTGGTCGTTCCAATCAAAAAAGTCATTGAAACCATTGTAGTGATGACCAGAAGTTTACTCTAATGGAAAAATCATATAATTGCACAATTTTACAAAATGACAAATGGAAACATTGTTTTCTCATTGCTTATACCATAAGGTTTCCAAAAATATAGTTTTCATACTCTACACCAAAACTTCCCACAACAGTGGAAATCTAAACATAGTAAACCGGACTATTTGCTTTGACACTCAGAATGCAGATAGTATATCTAAGGCTATATATCATTTTCATTCCAAACAGAGAGATCGTTCTGCGTGTCAAATCAAATAATAACAATGTAGACGTGACACTCATTTGGCTTCTCACACCATGCTGTTGCTATGCTGTAACATCTTTCCCTCTATACTCTATAGTAAAGTGCAGTAGAAGTGGGCAGAAGTCTTCAGGGCTATTCTGAAACTTTACACTTAAAAGAATCAAAGTGATAACACACAGTCTGACCTCTGGCCTGCGGACTCTGACCACGACCCTGAGGTTAATGCTTCAGTAACACTCTCCCACTCTTCCTGTCACATCACTGACCCACTGTTCTGTGGTTTTCAAACTGCTGCCGTGATTCATAACAATTCAATAATTCAGCAGACACCAAACTGCCTTTAATGTGCTGGAAAAGTAATGGACCACAGGAGGTCAATGTCAGCTTTGTAGCATACACTCTTACGCCTTTAGAACCTTAATATTGACTTGGGCTATGCTCAAACATGCGCAGACACTCTTTGTTTTGTTTTATTTATTGATTTAAATTCACCTCAGCACAAAAGGTCCTATATCGCCATGTCCCGCACCGGTACATTAGAGTTACCAGCCTGAGGGGAACCACCGATGAACTCTCAGTGCTTTTAATGGGCTTCTTCTGACCAGTCACACACACCTTTCCCCTCACATTTGCCCCGTTTTCTTTCTCCACTCAACGTGAAGAAGATGCTATCATCGCGAATAAATGCTGAAATTATCTTCTATTGTGCGGATTATAATGGAGGTTAACCACGTCTGACCTTTCAACAAGAGCAATCATATGGGCGAGAACGAGTCGATTATAATGTGCGATAAGTGTGTTAAAGTTGAGACAAATATGGTTAAATGTATTACCATGTTTTATTCTATCAGCGTCACATTGGCATTAATGTTAAAGTATTTGTGAATAATTCAAATGACGCAAGGCACTTCAGAGTATGTCGGAGCTGGGACGGTCGCATGCACAAAGCTGTTTAAATTTGAATGCTCGGCAACCTCCACGACCCGGAAAACTCCCCATTGTGACTTTGAATATTAAAAGACTACATTTTAAGGCAGCTCAGCTCATCCACTGCTGTAAGTCCTGTTAGTTATCATTTTACTGCTGCACGGCTAAGCAAAGATTAAAAGTGTCCAGGAAGGGAAAACATTGATCAGTTTATTTATAGAAGTTTATTTTAATGTGAAAGCCCACAAAAGGGGTCAGCATAAAGTGCATTTTTATTTTAATGCTATTTCTGTCTGCAGTTGTAACCGTCATGCACACAGAAAGTGTCTTTTATATGACAATTGACATAGACCCAGGAGAGGCACATGCACTGTATACAATGGTGTGTTTTTGTGAGTTGATGCAGCGTGCACTGAGCCGCTCTGACAGTCTCTCAGTAAAGCAACACTTAGACGTCACAGATGGATGGACCATGTATCAGGACATGCTTCCAGCAGTAACTGCACTTTTATTCCCTCCTTTTACAAAAGAGAAAGAAACTGTTCCACTTCATAGTTGTCGTTGCACTTTTACTTTATTTCCTCATTATTTTTGTTTTATGTTTTAATATCATTTGTGTTTTATCATTCTATTTTGTTTATCACAAACTATTGTCTGAAACTATTTTGTGCTCGTGGTCTTATGAGGTAAGAAATATCCAACCGTTCTGTCATGCCTAAAGTGTGCTCTGACAAACATTTCTAATCAAATCCTTAGAGAAAGACCCTCCTTCAGAGACCCCTCTCCACAGATTGTCTTGTGATTGACATTTCGATGCCAGTGTTTTGTCCCAGCAGACAATGACTGACACTGTGACTTCCTAGACACATCCATCATTGAAACTCGGCCACCGTATAAAATGTATTGTTAGAGTGATAGTCTACAAGTCTAAATGTTTTATAAATTGTATAAAATGTGCAAAATCGGCCCCCTGGTCTTGCATTTTGATGTAAAGTAATTTGAATATATATACAAAAAAAAAAAATCTTCTTCACCCTCCGCAGGCAAGCTCGGGTCCTCTACCAGAGGCCTGGGAGCTTGAGGGTTCTGTGCAGTATCTTTGCAGTTCCTTCCTGCACTTTTCTGGACCGAGATGTCTGATGTATTTCCTGGGATCTGCTGGAGCCACTCCTCCAGTTTGGGGGTCACTGCCCCGAGTGCCCCGACGACCACGGGCACCACTGATGCCTTCACTCTCCAGGCCTTCTCTAGCTCTTCTCTGAGCCCCTGGTATTTCTCTAGTTTCTCGTGTTCCTTTTTCCTGATGTTGAAGTCGCTTGGTATTGCTATGTCAACCACCACGGCTTTCCTCTGCTCTTTGTCCACCACCACGATGTCCGGTTGGTTCGCCATTACCATTCTGTCCGTCTGTATCTGGAAGTCCCACAGGATCTTGGCTCGGTCATTCTCTACCACCTTTGGAGGTGTTTCCCACTTTGACCTTGGGGTTTCCAGCCCATACTCTGCACAGATGTTCCTGTACACTATGCCAGCCACTTGGATGTCAAGTGTGAGTGCGCCGTAAGAAGGGCTTTCTGGTTAAAGAGGGGAGGGATTTGATTGTTTACTTTCAAATTTCACTCTATCTCTCCTCACGTTGCAAACTTACAGACTATCACTTTAACTGCAACACTATTTAATGAAGTCAACACAATCTCTGACAAACCAAACTTATCTCTGACTATGCTATAAAGACAATAGAAACAAAGTGTACAAAAATAATATCAGCACATTATGTCATGCCACTGGCTGTAAATTGCAATTTTGGTCAGACTCCACTGTATAGAGCAAATCTCATTAACTACTAAATACAAAATAAATATTATAAAGTAAAACAAATAGAACAGGGCCGGTTGAAAAGTTTTTCCCAATAGTAACAGCCCCGTGACAACTTGCAGTCTTTAAATTACATTACGGTCATTTCCAATTTGCATATTGAATTGTCATTGTACATGGTGCTTTTCCAACTTTAGCTGCAAATTGTGCTCTTCTGCAGAATGAGCTGTCGCCTCCAATCCTATCAGAAATAGATGGCACAGTCGATAGCATTGGCTCACTGAGAAAAATCTCTCTCAATCCAATTTGGGCTACAGGCGGCAAAAAGTCACAAAACCGAGGTGCAAATAAGATGGAAGGTGCCATAACACACTTTAGACGGAGGAGTGACTGACTGTAGTGTAATTTGCGCCATGACACAATGCATTTCTTGTACTAACCAACTTATATATATATATATTTTTTTACCACTTTACACTTTCCAAAGAAGTGAAAATGATTTTAAAGGAGTGGGCTCATGTGATTGTTACGGATAAAGCATTTTTTTTTTTTTTTTCATAAAATAACATTTACCAGGGTTGCAGCTTAATAAAAGGAATTCACCACATACAGTACACAGGTTTTCGTTTGGATGGTCAAAGTAAAAAAAAACACACACAAAAACACATAGAATCTTGCAGTCTTGGTTCTTTTACGTTTAATTTGTGAAGACTGCAGGTCAAATGTCCGGCTAGTTCGATTACAGTTACAGCTATTGAGTAAGCAGACACTCACTGCTGACCCATGAAATATGATTTACAAATTTAGCCGCCTAATGAGCTATGCTAATGTGTTTCGTAATCTGCACAGGAATAACTCACCCCACATTACCTCACAAGAGTAACTTTTACAATAACAAAAACTTAGATCCAAGCGCTGAGGACGTGCTCGTTTGATAGTTTGAGAGTGCGCACTTCCAAAGTCTGTCCTGAGCGAGACAGAACATTGAGTTTTTTAGCGTTGAAGGCTATTGCTGTGGCCATTCCATCAAGCGACATTATACTTGCAAACGCTGTGCTTGTTTTTTTTTCCTTTTCATGACTGCCAAGGATGCCCCGGTCAGCTGAGCCTGTTTATTTTCCCTTGTCTCTGGAGAGTGTCCTTATACTTGATAAATATTCCATTCGGTCTTGTGTTGTACTCGGTGCCGCTGCTTTGAGGGAACACACACAACCACATACATTTACTGTGCATTGTTTAGGATAGTCTGTGGAGGCCTGGTCTGTTTGCTTGAGCATCTAGTTTGTAGGATTATGTATTGCCACCCTCCAGGTATAACTGTCCGCATTTACTCTTAGAATGCCCTTTGTTTGTCCAAAGTTTTGTCTGCATTTCACTTGAGCTCATTGAAATCAAAGCTGTACTACAATAAAAACAAGTGAGTAAGTAAGTGCTGTATTTGTCATTGTCATTCTAAGAGCGCAGCAGACAAATATAATCCTTCTTATTCTCCAGTGAACAAACATTAGCCAGAAAAATAGTGCCTTGTGTGGCTTGTGAGTCTTGCCCCGGATACCTCCTCGTTTGTCCCTTTTTGTTTCCTATACCGCCTCTTGAGACGCCTCCACTGTGCTGCAGGTGTGGTGGGCTCTTGGTGTCCCATTTGTAGATCTCAAATGTATTTAGCTCGTAAGCTAGCTGTTTGTTTACTTTAAAAAAACGGACTCTGTGCAGTAAAACATCCATTGAACCCCACAAAAACACAGCAAAGATGTACAAAAAAGTATCCAGTAAAACAATGTGGAACACAAAGACTATAAATGCAACAAAAACGCAGCTGTACCAAGAGAGAGGGAGGTTGCTAATTGTTTACGTGTTGCCAAACAAGCAATTATAACTGAGTACATTTTGAGGTAAACCAGAGTACCCTGAGGAAACCGACAACATTAATTTGTGGGGTATTCTTTGAGGCAGACACTCATTTACCATGCTGCCATCTTTCGGAATGGGCACATTACCATTTGCATTGCCTTTGACATAATGGCAATGCACGTTGACCATCTCATACAATGACACTAACAGAAAACAAATAATCCCTCCGTGTATGTAAGTCACATGCATCAATATCATGCCTCATAAACAATGATAATAGAGCAAGTGCTACGGCGGGCTGACTTAATGACAGCTTCGGCGTAAATTCACACCAAAATACCTTTTTACATAAACTTCATGTCATGTGGCTTGGAGCCGCGGTCACGATGAATGATGGTGCGTGTAATGTCAACTACTCCTTTGCACAGACCGACTTCTGGCTCCAGTGTGCTCAAATAGAGGCTAGTGCGGGCAAATCTAACCATACGGGGACGCATATGTACGTAGTGACAGTGCGGGCGTTCACGTTCTCAAATATATGCAATGCTGCCAGGACATCTGTGTGTACGAAGAAAAAAACAGCTGCTATTCCGTCAGACTGTGAGCAGAGAGCAAATGACATTCAGAAACAAAAAAGGTGAAAGTCCTTATGCTTTATGCAGGCTTTTACCACTACATTACACCATACTCTTGGCATTTTTGTAGTTTAATTTAAAAAATATATATGGCTAGGTGAAGGTGTCTTAAGGATGGGATGTCTGCCAGAGTGTGGGCTTTGAACACAGAAGAATAAGCAGCCTTACACATAAAGCTACTTCAGGTATGTTTTTGATGAGGCTATAAAGTAATAACATGGATAAAAGCTCAAAACATCGGTTTTGCATAATTGAAAGTGTTTGATTGCACATATCTAGATTTTGTACAGGATTGTGCAGGTATAAATTCTGCACATTTCTCCAAATTACCTGTATTACTGTGTGAAAGTGGTTTGAGGGAGTTTTGCAGCCGGTCCAGTCTGCAATGACTGGTATTAGTGGCTGGTCTGAAGCTAATCACTGGTTTGAGGAACTTTGCTGGACCTTGGAGAAGGTGCCACTTTAGTCCAAGTCGCTGCAGTCGAGTCACTTTCAAAGTTTTACTTAGCAATGGCAGCTTCATAACTGTAGCTAGTTTTGTGTAAAAGTAAACAAATAAGCTATGGGGTGCAGTGGGAATGGAGTGAAGTTTGCAGAAAACCCGGTCCACATAGTAAAAAAGAAAATTGTGTAACTGCTTGGTCCGTATGTTATCCTGCTTTCTGGTGTATAGCTTTTGCATAAATAAGAGACTTGTCTGACACCCCTCATCTTCTTCACTTGTCCCCGCCAAAACTGCATAACTTTAAAAAAAAAAAGCTTTTAAATGCATTTTTTATAAATCACATTTGGTTATATTTGACTCTTTCTGAAGCAAGCCATGAATAAAAACTATCAAAATAAGACAGAGAATTAAACTTGACACATCTATATGCTTGGTTCTGAAGCTAAAATGGCCAGTTATTGGTGAGAAGTATGTAGTAGTGTAGAGGCAAAGATAAGATCCATGACGATGATTCTTGACTTGCACAGCCCTTTTGGTCTGCAGAGGATTATACATGACTCCTGAACTTCTATAATGGATGCGTTATTTCATATTCTTAAATCGTGTGCTAAAGCGCAGTGTTCAAAACGACTGGGAGAACAGAGGGGCAGAAATGCAAAGATTATGCCACATAAATATTCAGCTGTGCTCCTAAACTCATATATTTATATAAAGCAAAACCCTCTTCTTTGTCAGTAGGATGTTTCATTATTGATTGGCTCTTACCTAATCAGTGGGAGTAGAAGTCAAAAGGTTTGCTTTGATTTTAAAATACTCTCAGCAGAAGTAATCAGAAGGTCTCGGGTTCAATTCCCTGGTCTTTCTGCTAGAGTTTACAGTATATGTTCTTCCTGTGCCTATAGGTTTTCTCCGAGTGCTCTGGTTTCTCTACCACTAAAAAATGTGCACAATACAGTAGGTTCCCCTACAGTATGGTGCCAGGACTCCCCTAAAAAAGAGATTCTTAATCTGTGGGACTATTATGGCTAAATAAAAAATAGAATACAGTTTTGCTACATAAGTGTTAAATGTACTTGAAAATAAGCTAATTATTCTTAGTTTTAACTCTAGTCCTAGTCTCCTCCCCACATATAGATGAGCATGTTTGCTTTTAGCTGTTGTTGTTTTAAGTTTGATTTCAAACTGCTTCCCTTTTCACCAAAACAGCAGGAACAGATTTGCACCCTTAGCTGGAGTTTTGCATTACTATATTTTATAACGTCTTTAGTTAAGTTTAGTTTATTTGTTTATTTGAGCAGTAAACATTCTGCTCAAAAGGAGTGGGCTGAAGCAAGAAAGCTTATGTGCTCATATACCCCCAAAATCAATGTAAACATTTTCATTCCACAATGGAACAATGTAAAACAAAACAACAAAAAACAACAAAAAGGAATACATGCACATTCTGTTCAGAGTAGAAATGCGAAGATGGCATCTACATCAAGGAAAATCACATGACTGAAATGCAGGGGCGTGCTGGGACCTCATTTCAGCCCGGGAATTTGAAGAAGACCGGCCCGGAATTATGGCTCCGTAATAGTGCGCTGGTCTGAAGTACAAGAGGTCGCTGGATCAAGTTTACTTGTTCAGTTTTCCATACGTGCGCACACACACACACACACACACACACACACGCACACATGCACACGCACGCACGTACAGCTATGTGCATGTAACCGTTTATGAATTACATTTATCCTATTGCAATTGCATTATCAACCATACAACTGTTCATGTAGCCTAATTAACAGAAACGAAGCACAATTATAACAACAATCTTGTTTCTGTAATACAGTATATCTGTGAAAGCAAGAAACAAAAGGTGACCATTAATGAATTGTCTTTCAGATAGTTATCAATGCTAATCATTACCGATCATCAATAGTTTCCAAACTGGATCCATAATAATATGTTATAAATACACATGAATATACATATTATATTGATCTTGCTATTCCCTGTTGTCATTACCATCCTCGGTACAATATTAATATTGCATGTATGTTTGTTTTCTCTTTTTTAAGAATATAATGTATGCCCTACAGTACATGGTGTGGTGCGTCAAAGAGTGCACAATGGGCCGTTTGGGAGTGGGCAGTAGCCCCATTCAACAAGCTCCCACCCAGCTGCCCTAACTAGTCGCCACTGTGGACGCCTAAAGGATACCATGTCTAAAAGCACTTTTAAACGCAAAAGCAAATAGGATGTAAAATGTATATTTACGACTTACTTTTTTCTTCTTTCATAGCAATTAGCTTGTAATTTTCATTCAACATAACTTTTATATGGTATGTCCTTTCAGGCTTGGAACAGGTTCAAAAAATCAAGTCCTTGGGTTTCATTGCATAGATGTCTTAATTTAGTTCTTTAAAAAGATGCACAAAAGATAGCTCTGTTTGCCATTCAAATGGATAGCATTATAAAATTATAATTCAAGTGCTATGAACACATCAGCAGGGCTTTTTATAGCGAACCCCCGTCTGTGATACCGAATTAAAGGGTTATTGATTAGCCTGGCCCACAGCGCTGAATTCATTTGCCTTTTGATGTTTCTTCTGCCTTGGCGAAAACAGAAAATCGCTTCTTGAAATTGGTGACACACATAATGGGCCAGCTCTATACATTTGCTTTGCACTGTCATACCACCGCACATGTCCCCTCAACAGTCACTTGTCATGCTGCTAATCCAGTCCAGTCTTGGGAGAATAAGATAAATTGCATTCTTCACCTGGCACTGTGCTGTGTGTCTGCGAGAGTCAATAGGCTGCTAATTACATGCTGAAAGAAGTCCAGGTCCAGCGGTGTGGCTTTGGCTCGGACTTGTTTTTAGATCTCTCCACAGATAGAGCTCAGAGCTGACATGTGGGTAAATATTAATTTGTTTTTTTACTTTGTTTCAGACATCATGTGACTGTGACACTTCTGACATAGGCAACAGGAAGAGGCCAACGCATGGAGGATGGTTTTTGCTTTTGGCGTTTGATTTTATCACTACTACTGCCATTGTGTCCTCGGGCAGGACACTTCACTTGCCTTGCCCTCCAGTGTTTGAGAACATGAGTGTATGTGTGGTTTTGTAAATGAATGATCCCTTGATGTCAAGCGCCAAAGACATAGCATAGCGCTTTATACATTTTTATCATCAGTCTGCACTTTCAGCAACTCTCTTGTTTGAGGTTATTGCAAATGTGTCATTGTTTTAATAAATAAATACAACAAGAGACAGAGAAGCTGTTGTTGGATTGTGGAGAGACTCGGAGAGGTGATGGGTGAGTGGGGCAGGGACTGGGGTGGAATTGTCCTGACTGAGAGCAGCAGAGAGGCAGATTGGGAGGATTAATGGCCTCAGAGCATCATAAAGTGCCAGGTCATTAGTGGTAATCATGGCGTGCTGTCTCCACTATGGCTGTTTATGATGCGACTGCTACAGTTCACTTCACACTGGTCAGAGCTGCCACAGTATTGTACCGTGCTCACTGCCCCACAAGCTGAACATGGTCCCTGGACACTGCTCGCTGTTTCCAGGCTACTGCCCCAGACAGGCTGCTGAGGGGATATGACAGACAGGTAGATACATTTGAACAATAACTAGCAAAGTAACATGTATTCTGTTCCAAATTTTTCCTCTGTGGAATTAAGATCCAAAACCATGTAAACATACTGTAGACATGCTATCATGCTAAAGGTTTTTACGGTTGTTGTTGTTGTTGTTGTTGTTGTCATGAAATCTGTATAATAAAATAAGTATAATTAATGTTTCCTTTATCTAAAGGGACACATAGGCCATATTTCTTACCCTTATTATACAGCTCTTCACAATGCAAATTGACTTGGACTTGAATGGGATTATCCAACGTTCTACAGTCATTATTATCTGCTAGAGGACCTCTGAAAAAAACAATGACCGCTGCCAATGGCAACGGAGTTTGTGCTTGTAATACAGGTCTTTCATATCACTCCGCAAGTAGTAGTAGAGGACACTATCTCTGTCCCCGTCCCTGCGAGAGAAGTTGTGGGAATTGGTTGTGAAGTTAACGGGAGTCCGACTTTCAACGTACCCAGAGATTCACCACCATTCCTCCTCTCCAACTGCACCTTCAACTAAGTAGCTAGGCTAGCAATAAGTAGCTAACCTTGCTGCTACTAGCCTCGCCACACTGCCTGGAATCACAACAAACGTTGTTAAGCAAGGCGCAAACTTTTAGGAACTATTTGCTGCGTAAATCATTAAATAAACCTTTCGGCCTTCATAAAAGTGTATGGGGTTTATTGTGTGTGTTCAGTTGGCAAATAGCTGTATAATAAGCGGGATAATGTATAGAACGCTGGTCATTAACGGGACTATACATTACCCCTTACTTAACCTCTTAACCCCCACCTGAACCGAGCACATTTTCTCCAGTTTGGCTTGCCCCAAATCTAAATGCTTCTGGGGGGAAATCGACAAATTGAAAATGAGAGGAAAAAGCAACAAGAAAACATAAAAACAAACAACGACAAAAGCAACCGACAACAAATGACAAAAACACCACAAAAAGTTACATAAAACCCCAACAAAATGTGACAGTAAAGCGACAAAAAAGCAACAAAAAAAGTTATAAAAAAGCAACATTAATGTTACAAAACCACAACCAAAAACATGCAGAAATACAACAAAAAGTGATGACGATTTAACAACGGCATCTTAGCTTTCAAATGAGGCCTTACACTGGCCTTTCATCTGTATAGGCAAGAAGCTTTTCAATTAGGGTAATGCTGAACTGGTGAAAATGTGCGGTTAGGAGGTTAGAAATCTTACATTTGATATAAAATGCTCCTATAATGCAGTGTTACTCCATAATGGACTTGTGTCTAAATGTAACGCACCATGTTTGTTCAAGTGAAAACATAACTTGAACCTCCCCTCCGTGGCTCACCTGCTCAGCACAGCCTCTCCTCTCTCTCGAAGGGAGCTGTAAGCCGGAGACAATGGCTTCTAATGGGATTATAAAGGGCATCGGAGACATTTTCACGGATCACAAAGCGAGACGAGACATGCTAACACGGGTTCGAGATAGCTTCCTGTTACAATATGCTGACCGCCCATCCCGTCCACTTGCTGTAATCAGCAGGGGGACTATACGGGACCTGTGGGCAAAGGGTCAGTGAGAAGGTCCGAGTAGCTGTTCTGTACACGCAACAAAACCCAAACCCAATTATCTGCCCATTTTAGTCAAGCTTAATTAGCCTTGTCAGATGTATGGCGGATTCATTATGTTTCTAATTAAGTCGCTATCAGGGCCCAATAGGAATAATGGCTTTATGCTGCATCAGAAAGCCTGTGCTGTTCTGCTGACATGATTGCAATAGTATCCTCTGGCAAGCTCTCTGAGTGGGTGGCGTGGCTGAAGAGGGCAGCACAATGGTGAGATGATTGAGATTCATATTTACAATAGAGATAATGCTATAGATGGGGAAAGAACATTGTTTCTTTCTGGTTTAGTGGTCTCTATGGAGTGGGCGGTAAAGGTTTCAGATGGAGATAGCTCTTAAACTGTTAAACTGCTTTTAACTAATGGCCCACTCATTTAAATGAAGTGCTTCAAATAATTCGCTTTTTGTCGAGATGATGTTTACATTCTGGTCAAATAAGAAGAAGAAAACAAACAAGCCAAGAAATGAACCGCTAAATAATTAACACATCAAGTGACAAGCAAGCAAAAATCAACAAAGACAAATTACATAACAAAGATTTAAAGTTGGCCACCCGTCTAGATTGGTAAAGACGGGCAAAACTGGCAACCCACTGACAGGTTCTAGTTTCAGAAGCGCATTAGGCTAATCGTCCGGCGTTCAGGGGTAACCTGGCCAGACTGCTCGCTTTTCCTATTAAAACACACTCTCTGTGAGTTCTGATGGCTGTGATTGACAGGCGCATTAACCAATCAGAGAAACATATAATCCGCCCAACGTAGTGGCTTAACTAAGACATGAAAATAAGAAGTAAAAATCTGTCAGAAGACTGAGAAACAGCACCACCGTATAACAAATAAACAGGCGAACAAATAAACTCCCAAGTTTATCAGAGTTCCAAAGTGCGAGTCTTCCACATTTGAGTTACACATTTTTATGATTGAAGGATTGATGAAAACTTTACAATTTTGGGATTGGCTGTCCTGCGAGCAGAGTGGCTGGTTGACCAGGCTTTAGGTCAGGGGTAGGTTAACTCTGACACAGGCACGTGACACTTGGAGGTTTGTTGAGGAAGTCAAATGAAGACAAGGAGAAAGATGTATTTTTACTTTTGAAAAAAACAAATGATTAGGGAGAGTAATTTGACCAGATATACTGATTATGGTTGTATTATCCTGCAGAGAATAAATGTCCCTATAATGCACTAGAATACACACATTTAGTTCAGGGCGAGTGCTCCGAGAGTCAAACTTTGTTGCAAAAATGTAATTGAACTGTTGATACACATGAATAAAGCTTATTCTAAAATAAAATGACAACAAGCTTTGACGAGTGTTAAGTTGTCCCCCTCAGTGGTATGAGCTTCCCTACAAGTGACCCACTAGGTAGTCCAAGATCAGGACTCAAACGTTGTGGGTTTTATTTTATGTGAACAAAAGGCGATGCTTATCACTATTAAGGAAGAAGTCAAAACCATTATTCACAACTGTCAACTCTTCTCTTTTTGTTCCCTTTCTTGCTTTACAGTGCCTTGATTCATCCGTTTTATGCATAATCACGCCATGATGAATGTTTACAAGCTCCACTTGTTCAAACAAAAGGAGAGAAAATGGCAGAACCACCCACCACGAGTGCTTTGTTTGTTGCATAATTAGTTGTTTTGACTCCATGGTTGTGTCCTGTGTTTAAATGTTTCCCACATGTTCCCAAGAGTTTAAACCCTATTCTTTGATGCCTTTCAATAGACGTTTCAAAGGCGTAGACGTCCAAAACAAAAATGAAAGCAGCATCTCACCATGTTCTCTTGAGTGGCATATTTACACATTGTATCATGAACATTACTGACCCATGTTAGAGAATGAGTGCTTGTGACAGGTACAGTATTACGTAAATAATAATTACACTGCATTGTATCCTTTGTTAGTTTTGTATCCTCTGCCCACACAATAATATTTGGAGTGTAACACTGCAGATATATAAAAAAAATTCGTTGACAGTGAGTACTAACAACTTCTATTTAAATGTAAATTACATTGTGTCGTATGTTTTAAGATACAACTCATCACAGACCACAGAGAATGGTGTCCTCGCATCAGTATTATCTCCCTCTTTGTTTACCCACAATGCATCGTCTGTCTGCATTGTCTCCTCTATTGCACACCGGCTTACGGAAACGTGGCATCTCAGGAGAGCCGAATCAATAGCAATAGGGGTGTGATAGTGACCAGCGGTCCAAACAGGCTCCTGCGATGACGGGCCCTCCCCTTATCAGCGCCAGATCGATGCCAGAGTTGTATGAACTGCAACACACACTGGGATAGATTATCAGAGTCCAATTAATCAATACAGCCGCAGACATTTCATGAGAAACGGCTGACTATTCGAGATTAAACAAATCCCTTCGTCAGAGCCAAAGTTCATGACTGGATTTCCTCAGGATTGCACCAAGCGTTTATGGACATTTTCTTTTGCCATTGTGTATTTTTCTCTCCGAAAAAATTCAAAAAAAAATCTTCCTGCCAGGCACTTAGCTCTGTTGGCCGTTGTGCGTATGCGTGCGCGTGTGTGTACAGAACTAGAGGGATTTTATTTTTCTGTTCACTGGAGCAGAAATATAGAAGCTAGTTTGAGAGCAGTGCAGCTGGGAGATTTTTAGGGGAGCTGTGTGCGCGCTCCTTTTGGGAATAGACATTAGGAAGGATGATTGGCTGGATAGACTCAAACTTTACTCCGGGCCTTTTCTCCTTGTGATTGCTTTGTGAGGGGACGAACGGAGCACGGGACCCTGCCGTGTTCCGCTAGTTATTTCACACGTTTGCAGTACTGGTCATCCTCACTGTGACAGACCGAGGAGAGTGCATTATTTATCTATTTTTCTTCCCCTCCATGACAGGGGCTTGACACTTGTTTTGGTGGAAAGCGTTTGAAGCTGTCACTGTGGTTACGCCACTTAAACCCGGGCTTTTCGAGAGCAGCCGCCGGATGATTGAGAGGCCTGTCAGTCCAACTCCCGTCCCCCATCAACGCTCAACAATGAATTACCTGAACATGGGCTAATATTGATTCTTACTCGTGCCCTAGTGTAATGGATTTAGAGCTATCTGTAATGTGCTGTACCTTAAAAGAAAGGCTCATAATTACAAAGGTATCAATATTGGTACTACACATTTCACACTAAAAAAAAACAATCCTAACTTTAAAAATAGGGCCTGGACTTTTTCCGATTAATTGCATAGCGTTTACTGCGATTAAAAATATGTAGAGAAAAAAAGGAATCACACTTTACTTTAGCAGTTTCCTTTTTTCCTGCAAGACGTTGCTTAGGGATGAACACGGTATAAAGCCAAAAACTATTTTACCGTCAAACTTATTTATTCACACAGTTAAGCCGACATAAACTTATTGATAAAGATCATCCAAATAAATCAAATGGCTGTTGCCTTTGAAGTGTTTGAAATGATCACACAGGCCTCACATCTCCACTTTCTCCACAAGTTAAAATGTAGGAAAATACAAAGAAGCATATAAAATATACCTCTAAAAATAAAAACGATGCTTAAATGTGATTAATTACGATTAATTAATTGCAAAGGCCATAATTAACTCGAGTCCCACCACTAATAAAAAAAAGTTGCCACTTTGCCAAAATCAGCTGTAACTGGTTGTTTTGTGGGACACACATCAGTACAGTATAAGCATTAATGTGTTTGTCTTTTAATGGTAAATGGTCTCAACTTATAAAGCACTTTTCTACCTTCATCAGGCCCAAAGCACTTTACAGGAAGGAACCGCTCACTCATTCATACATCAATGTACGCAGACACTGGAGGCAAGGTGGGTGAAGTGTGTTGCCCAACGACACACTGACAGTGTGCATCTTCAGGGATTCGAACCCCTGGCCTTCCGATCATGAGACCACCAGCTCTACCAACTTTGTTTACTCAATGGGAGGGAATGTTGAAACTCTTAAAAGATAGTGCACTTTTTCCACAAAGTTTCCACCAGTTTTAACAAAAGCGAAGGTGTTAAATTAAATTCAGATGAAGAATAGATCCTTCAAAAACTTCAACCAAACTTGTCCTGAGTTTAACATAGAATATTCACAGTGTGTACACGTTCCAATCTCCATGCTCCTTCCTCTTGCTCCTCAGCGTGGCTCAGGTGATGCATCATTCATGGCCAAACGTAATACATTGATCTTGTGCTAAATTTCCCAGCTCTGAGCGAAAAAGCCAGGCCTATTTTGCTGTTTCCTGAAACGAAATAGAAAGCTCATTACTGCGAGACATCCGAGGAGGGTTACAGTGTGCTGAAAAGACCAGGGTGTGTTTCTTCCCAGCATGTCACCGGCTGCCCACGCTGGCAATTTGTAGCAACCATTCACAGGGAGGAAATGTTAGCAGTGAAACCGTTTCTCATTTTAGCAGGACAGAAAGTCTAATGGCACTGGGCTGTGTAAAGAAAATTGCCACATAACACCATATTCATACCAAACACATTTTACTTGCGCTGCTTCTCGTTTATTGGTTTGTTTATTTGTTTGGGACAGTGCATCTTAATGAACACATACAGTATGAACACATACAGGTCCCGCCCAAGAACAAACCAAGGAGCTGGAACAAGGAACAAGGAACAAGGAACGAGGAACGAGGAACGCTAACCTCGATGTCATTTCTCAGGTAACATTTTAGATCAATTGAGAGTAATTGCAGAGATGACACAGACACTGGGTTTATATCACGTCAGTTATTTAGATATGCATTTAACGTTTGCTTCTTTGTCCCAACAACAGTGTAGTTAGTAATAGCTCTACATAACAATTAGTCATTTGCCACTCTTGCCATCAAAAAACGCTGCCAGTATTTTTTGGCAGATGTGGGATATAAAGAGTAGCATGCAGCTGTTTGGGTTACTTTCCTATTGTAACCCAAACAACACCTTATGTAAGTGCTTTATTTGTCATGGTACAACCGTACAACGAAATAGTGTTCAGGTGTTAGTCCTGAGCCGCTGCAACTGAGCCGTGCTGCCATTGTGGGTCAACCTGATCAGCATGCTTTTGGAGGTCGGGGAAACGGTAGCACCCGGAGGAAACCTGGCTGGCTGCCTTCAGTCTCCTCTGATCCTCTGAAACGGTGCAGCGCCTCCTGGGTTTGTCCCTGTTTCAGAGCGTGGTGTCCTGCACTGGTCAGCTCTACCTCCTCCTTTCTCTTCCTCCTGCGCAGCTCCCTCCGCTCCGCAACAGTCTTTCACCATCTTCTCCATGTTTGTCCCTTTTTTTTGTTTGCTGTAGCTCCTCTTGTGACACCTCCACTGTGCTGCAGCTGTGGGGGGCTCTTGGTGCCTCTTCAGTGTCTCAGAAGAAGAAATGTGTAGGTCTCAAACGGGTTTAGCTGATAAGCCAGCTGTTTACTTTTAAAAAGCTGCTTTCTTCAGGACCATTATGGACTCTTTGCAGTAAAAATATCCACCGATCCCCACAAAAACACGACAAATATGTACAAAAGTATCCAGTAAAACAATGTGGAACACAGAAACCACAAATGCAGTTTACAGAAAAAGGCAAAAATATAGCCATACCGAGAGAGAGGGAGGTTGCTGCCTGTTTACCCGTCGCCATGACTGAAATGCCACATTGGATTTGCAAAGGTCCGGGGAACCACACAAATTATTGTATTCATTACTTTTTTTTAAATATAGAAATAAAGATGAAATGGACTTGTGGAAAGAAAGTTACCAAAGAAGGGACCACAAAGAAGCAAGAGGAGGAGAGAGGGAGAGACAAACTGCGTACTGCATAGTCCTGCATTCTGTACATTTGGAAGTAAATTCAGAGACGGGTGAATACAGTTAGTATTTAGTGTTAACAGGAAGACAGGGGAAACCATGACAAAGGAGCACTGCCACATGCCGTTACAGTGATCTACAACAGGAATAAGAGGCACCAATGCCAATACTTTATGAATAAAAAAACAGGTCACTACGACTACTCACTGATACTGTGCTTAGTTGGTCATTTATCAAGACTACGTTAATTATTCTTTTGCACGTGATTGGTAAATGACCCCCATAGTGCGTGGACATCAGGCGTTTGGCCAGTGAAGCAGCAGCATTGCCTACACACACCGATGCCAGAGCTGAGAGCACGAGGGCGGCAGGTGGAATGAGTTTCCTCAATCAAAACTTGCATGATTGGCTGGACAGCAGATGTGCACGCACAACCATATGCAGAAATGTAGAAAGTCTTTGGATTCACTGGTAGCTGCAGTTGGAGATTCCTGTTTAAAAATATATCTACATGAAACATAACGTCACAAACGTAAGTTAATATTAGTCTACAACAGTTCCTCAAGTGCATGATGATAATGATGAAATGCAGTGATTTATCGCACTCTATTAGCCTCTTGAACAAACATGGCCACCTTTTACTAAATATAGAGCCGAGTGGATTTGTAGCTCATTTAGCAGCAGAGCCGGGGTGGCATTAGCTGCTGCTCAGTGACAACACGAGCACAGAGCTAAGTGCTTCACACTCCAAAGGTCAGCAGGCTGTGGTGATTGAATATTAGCTTGTGTAGCACCAACAACATCAATTAGCCATATATGAAGGGACACATGAGGATAACAGAGAGCTACTGGTGTACATACTTGTAGCTCGCTGGCTCTTTTCAAATAGCTCAGGCTTTCTACATTTTACTTGCTTTGCTACATAGTGAACTAAATCCATTTTCTTACCGTGTTGAAGTAGTATGATCTTGGCAATTATCTGTCCAGAGTGTACTTTAATATCACATTGCATAACTAGGCTTTTAGCTCTTTTGATCATTCTTAGCTAACTTTGACTTTGCTGCTTAATCACTGAAAGCCTTGCAATAAAAATAGCTCCATTGTATCGAATGGTACTGTAGACGTTTATTATGGCTGACATTTCCATCCACCAGCAACTGTTGGATTGTACACACTTCGCTGGAGCCTCAAACGATCATTTTTATGCGTATACAATGAAACCAGAACATTACAAATTGGCCAGAACAAAACAAACAAACTCGATGTGACGCGGCGTGCACTTATATTGATTCCACGCTCTGTCAGTTTACCAGGCCCTTGTGAAACTCCTCAAGCATTTTAATATTACTGTACATCAGGGAACAAAGGCCTATTAGAATAGACAGCTCATGCTTCTGGATATGGTGCCGTTTTTTAGGGCAAGATGAAAGACTGCACGAGATGAAACAAGTGTTCATAACAATATAATGCAAGTCGAGTTAGGACATTTCAACCACAGTATTGAATTGCTTCAAATATGACAGGTTCTGTAAGTGTTGACCTTTTCATTTTGAGCATTCTTGATCCCAGTGACAACTATCTGATAGGATGGAAGATTAAAATGCACTTGCACATAACACAAGACTATATATGACAAGACTTTACTCAATGTAAATAAATTGACTTTTCACTTCTAAGAAGATAGTATAGGCTTGTGCCGCAAACACCACGATGGAGAGAGCGCAGTTACTGTATATCAATCAATTGAGAGGTGATTAGGCAAAAGCAGCCAGTGGTGATTGGCTGCTAGTGACAAACAGTTGGCAAGAGGTAGACACAACACATTAGCTTAATTTATTATACATTCTTAATAAAATGGAGGGCTGTTAACAGACTTACTAGGGCCCTGTAAGACCCACCTTCCTGCACACCAGTGGCCCTAGACAATTCCCTCTACTTTACACTGTCAAATAATTCATTTGACTCTGCAATTGGGCATATTGCATTTGGCCGGAAACTACCTTATTCTCATCTGTCTTGGAGCTTGGTTGGGCTGGTGAGACGGTTCGCAGTGGGCGTCTGAAAATATCCAGTGTTTTCAAATCCAAAACTCGACAGGTATGGCATATTGTCATATGCAGCAAGAAATAATGCATGAGAAAACACAGAATACAGGGCTCACTGGTATAGATCTGTTTACACAAGCCAGTGGACTGTAACTAAACTCATTTGTGAGTCACTCGTCATAGCGCACAAGCATAGGTGTAGCGGTAATGGGAAGTGACGTTATGTTTAACCTCAATCATAAGCTGCATTTGCCTCGACAATAGATGTTTTTTCATAGATGTTGCAGTGATGCTGTTGTATAAAAACAACAAAACCAATGACGCAGGACTTGCATAATAATCCACATACAAGAACGTACATTTTGGTCTAAGGCGCACTATTGTCAAGAGTATATTTCCAAATTTTATGTTGACATTATACAAATATCTATCAAATCATTTGCTTTTCTTGCTGCTTACTGTCACAGTTCACCCTGTACGTACCACCTCAATACTTGCATTGCAGACTACCATCAGGTCTAAAACTGGCATAACCAGACCTTAATTGTTCCTAAGCAAGCTCGACAATAAAACTAAGCCATTACTAATGTAGTTCTAAAAAAAGGTCAGAGCCAAAGGAGGACCAACACATGAATAAAATAACTCCAAATGAAAAAAGCGATCTGCAGAGAACCAGGACAATCCGCCTGCTACCAGTGGGACACATACATATATTTGAACTTTCGCATCACGCTTTTCATTCATGCTCTCTAACAGGGGACAGCATTTAACACCCCTCTGAGTTAGTTGAAGATGGTACAGTCCAATCGTCTTGCAGAGAGAGGTGTACACGCGGGTGGAAAGAAGTGGACGGAAAAAAGTAGCGCTGAAAAAGAAAGGCATAAGCGACCCAATATTTTTTTTTAAACATAATATTTTTCATCTGCATAACTCGGTCTGCTGACTGTGGAGATAAACATGTGGCGGCCCATGTGGAAAAAAACGTGTATCCACTTGGAGCGGTGCAATCCGACAAGTGGGCCGGTTTAAATGAACAAACTCCCGGGTCGAACTGAGGCCCTGCTCCTCTTTAACTTCTACCTAATGTTATTTTATGCTATATGACTTCTATACCCCACCTCTCTTCGTGACTTCCACCACACTGTATATGACCTGTGGAAAAAGTAAATAGTACATATGAACTGGTGTGTGGACATGCCTTTTCCTCCTGTCAGCGTATTCTTAGTTGTTTTACGGCGTCTAATGAGAGCCTTGCAGAGTTGGTACAGCAGGTCCAGTGCCTTTGTCCATCAGAATAGATCCATGAGACAGAGAAAGTGTGGGGAATTCAGACGGTGGGTGTGAGCGGTCAGCAGTGGTTGGAATTTGGATTTTCCCTCCATGTTTATGACCATCTCCCAAACCAAGACATTGGACTCAGTAAAGTGAAGTAAAAGAGCTTATCTGGCAGTGATTCTCAAACTAGGAGCATTTTATAACCTTTACTGTAGTCCTCATTTGAGCTATTGGGCCTCGCGGAACTCGGAAAGTCAAATATTAAATGAGGTTTGAGAACCACTGAATGTTAATCCTGTGCCGCCAATCAAGACCATTTTATTTAAACGTTGACTTAGCTGCAGCTAGCTCGTGGTGTAATTGCTGGCATTTTCACACGCCGTTCTCTGGTCGCTCTGACTCGTTTCTGTGCGCCTAAAAAAACACAGGCCTAAATGTCAGCGCTCCATCTTCTCCACAGAGGTGAGGCAGCAGGGCATCGAGAGTACAGCGGCACCCACTCACCCCCGACGCTTAAAGCTTTTAGACCGGGGAGCAAAATGATCTAAAATAAAGCACTTTAACTAAACATGAAGGCCCAGCATAAGCCACGCGTTTAGCATGATTATTTCTGACATCTTTTAAAACCTAAGTGCAGTTAATTTAGACGCTAACCGGATTCAAGCACCAAGGGATAGAAAATGTAGGATGTGTTCATGTAAGAGCTTAAGGTTTGTTTCATACAGTATAGCAAAATGCAGTAGTGGTAAGTATTTCAAAAGTTGTTCAATCAAATGTTTTACTTCTGTTAATGAAAGTACAGATCATTAAAAAAAAAGAATAATAACATTGTGGCTTTAGAATTGTAAAGATTGAATCCTTCACCTATACGGCAACTCGGCAGGGACAAACCTTCGTCCTGCATCTGCACACTGCCACCTACTGCTCTGGGCTGTTATCTCTCACGGTTTTTAAAGGGGGGGTATTATGTAAAATCGACCTTTTCAAGCTTTATATCATGTTATTATGTCATTCCCTCATTAAACACATGCCTGGAGTGTTGCCTTGGCTCATTCACATATTTTTGAGTAATCAGTAAAAACTTAGACGGCAGCCATTTTAGGTGTAGCTATGCCTCAGTCCTCCTAGGAACGCCCCCACCTCCTGGAGACGCCTCTGGACCTTTTGTCACCAGCCAAGCCACCAACCACTGCTCCTCAGCTCAGCAGAGCCCCCTCCCCGCACAGTGTTGTTGTTTAGATGCCACAGCAGTGTGCTGAAGGGGGCGTGTCGGAAAGCTTCTTAAAGAGACAGAGGCCTATTTCAAGACGTTCAGTACAGCCATTTTGAGAGAGCAATTTTATTCAAGGCAGTTATTTTAATTTACTGCATATACAGACCAACAGAAGGTTACGTCATCATTGTAGTATGCTATAGACTGGTGCTATGTGATTGAAAAAAGCATAATACCCCTTCTTTAAATGGGACAAAACAACGGGCCAACTTCAGTTTATATTTTTTTAATCTGGAGCCTTAAATCATTCATCTTTCAAATGTAGTAAAGGAAAGTAAATAGTTTGCAATGAAAAAATAAAAAAATAAAAATCCTACTACCTCAAAATCTGTACTTAAGTTCGATATAGGTACATTTACTTTGTTACTGGCCTCCATCTGGAAAATGTAAAGGGAGGAACACAGTAAATCCCTCATGCATATTTCAGGTGGGCTCCGCGACCACATTATCAGCCGATTAGAAAAGCTGTTGTTCACAAATATCACATCTATTATTAATGCAGAACTGAAAGACCTCAGGACAGGAGTCTGAGACGGTGAAGGTCAGTACATTTTTTTCTTCGATTACTTTAATGTTTAAGTAACTTTTAAAAAAAAACCTTGAGACTTTTCATCATATATATTTTCTTTTACAAATTAGATACATTAGAATACAACTGAGATCCTCTGGTTTTCATTCAGCATCCAAAGACATGTTTGATCCTAAATTACTTGTTTGCTCTTTTATCTCCCTGAGTCCTAAATGGCGTTGTTAATGGAAAATGGAAATGTTTTTTTTGTGTGTGTGGGTTTTAAATTTTCTTTGGCTTAGCCCATACGAGCCAGATAAATCCACTGACTTATCTTGAGGTAAAATTTATAGTCAGTAAGCTCCTGATTTTCCATGTTTTCATAATTGCTGTTGGAACATTACAAGATTACATATAGTTAAATAAATACTGGATCTAAACTAAATGGTATTACAGATTTGTATTAATGAGATTCAATCATTTTTGTTTGTTTCAGTTGTAACTTTAGAAATACTTCAGGCAATGCTGTCTGTCCTCTGTCCAAAAGCATTTATAAATCTACCTTCAAATTATATGGTAGACGAAGACCGTTTCATTTTGCAAAGTCTGTCACGTGTCTGTTCCTGTGAGCGGGGGTGGTCTCCGAGGGTCTTTCGTCAGCCTCAGGGCGAGCGGCGATACTTCTGCCTAATAAAAATCATTTACTTTGAAGTGCTTAGTACGTGCTCTAGGGGAGAGGCCAGAGCTGGAGACGTCTTTGAGTCAGACATCCAGGTAATATCAATATTATCATTATGACAGCTCTGTTGTGATGAGACTTTTGCTCCAACAAAAGCCACTCACTCCCTTTGAACTTTTCTGGTGAATTGTTTTGGGAAAAATGCGGGTTTTGTTCACCCAGTGACCTCACACAAACATCAGAGTGTGTAATAATTATTGATGCTGAAACGCAACTCTTTCCAAAAGCCAAATTACTGAAATAATAAAGGAGTCATCTGACCTTTGCAAGTATATTTTCAGACTTGATGATGCAAAATAAGAATTGCAAATTAATCTCTGATGTGCAAATGAGTGCAGATAAATTAATTCTCGGAGTGAGACAGCGTTCTGAGCTCAAAGCCCCAATTCACAGATATTCAGTGTAATTTTTATAATCTGCACTGATTCATGGCTTTTCTTCCTTTTCTTATTTGTCAATACGTGTATAATCAAAATCATATGAAATGTATGATTAATATTATTTTAAAAAGTATGTGTGACCTGTGTAATCTGTGGATTATATTCATGTAATGGGGACCAATGGCTGCCTCATAGTCCTGAGTGAAAAGTATGGGGGATTTGACTCTGTTTCTCTTGCTGCTGAATATGCGCAACTTTAACTCAAAAGTGTGTGAATATAATGTTATATAATAAATATAATGTTTAGTTCAGATGGAACTGAATTGGAATTGATGGAACTGATTGTTTTTCCTAAATCCAGAATGATGTTCATTTTAGTTTTCTCAGGTCCATGTTAATCCTGTTTATTCACAGGCTCATGCCGGGGTTCATAGGAGTCTTGTCGCCCGTTAACTATTTGGTATAATCAGCGTCTCTACTTTCTCTGCAAGTTGAGAAGAGCTAGAGTCCCAGCCTCCGTTATGTACAACCTCTACAGAGGGACTATAGAGAGCATCCAGACCAGCTCCATCACTGTGTGGCACGGCGCCAGCACTGCCTCCTGCTGAAGGAGCCTCCAGCACATCGTGAGAGCAGTGGAGAGGATCTGTGGAGCCCCTCTCCCCTCCATTAAGAACATGTACTCCACCCGTCTCACCCGCAAAGCCGTCAGAATCACCAGGGACCCTACGCACCCATCACACAGTCTCTTCAAGGTAATGCCTTCAGGGACGAGCTGCGAAATCCATGGGCCAGGTCCAGTCGACTGAAGAACAGTTTCATACACCAGGCCATCGGGAAGCTGAACTCCCTGCCTTCCCTGCGCTCCCAACTCTCACTCCCCACCCCCCCCCCGCCCCGGTCCACAATCAAGGATGAGAGAAATATAATTTCAAATAATTCACAAATGGTTTGACACATAAAAAAATCTTTGAATCTTTGAATAACCAAATCATTTTAAGAAGGATGAGAGACAGTTTTTTGGACTATGGACTTTTAAGGAGCAGTGTCAGCGATGTCTTTAACAAGAAACGTGCCGCTGTGGATATCAACGGTGGAGAGGGAGGTGAGCGATGTCACTCACGCTAACTTTATTCATAACAAGTACACATGTTGATTTCCTGTCCACTCCCGTTTACTTTAACACAGAATCAATGGAATCTGCAGCCCAAGTGCAGTCTGAGCCTAATGTGTTTTTGTCCAAATTGCAATACATTGTCTCTTGCATTGACTTACACTTTGACCTCACAAAAGGCCTTTGGATGTTTGTTTGAGAAAAAGCTAATGCCAAAACCACATCTAACAACTTAAGCCACAAGGTTTCTGTGCTTGTCCTTGAACAGTCTGATGAAACGCTGAAAGTATGGGGATTAGTCTAGCTTTCAAAGACACATTTTTCTTACATGACAAGGAATAAATTCCAGTGTAAATGCTCATCTTGAATAATGTAACTTGGCACCGTGACAGTAAATCAAGCTGTTGGTCTTTACACCACACATGTACAAAGAAAACCCGCCGCCTTCGGTGACATCGATGAAATATAGTTGTGCCACTTTCTGTTTTAAAAGTAGTCATAAAGTGTAGAAGGTATGTCTGGCTCTGGGCTTTGCAGACACTGGTGTATGGTAAAGTGGTGCTCATAAAATCTTTATTCCGCCTCATCACGTCGCCTGTCTATTCCCCATGTTTTATCTGTCTGACATTTGCTATGACTTTTAGCTATAAGACATCATCAGATCGGCACACATTAGGGTATTTGTCAGATTGCGTTTGAATAAATATCACTGAAGGTGCGGACTAATAATTCAGTTCCAAGTCGGAAGAAGTAAAGAATGAAATATAGGTATGTGGACAAACTCTGGGTAACTTTGAATTGAATATTTTATTTCGAGTCATATAAGTAAAACTATCCAGACAGTGTTCAAGAACAAATACACAAACAAATACACCGTACTTCTCTTGCCCCTATAATTGGCCAACAAACTAAAATGAATAACATTTTTGCTTGAAAAGGAGTGGGAAGAAGACAAACTTACTTTTTACTTGGAACTTTTCAACCATCTATAACAATTTCCACAATTCTGTCCACCGTCGCCTGAAGGTTGGCTGTTCAGCTGTCTATCAGTGTCTTAAGCACACTTGTCACTCACCTTCAGTTATTCAATTACTGCATCACAAACAGAAATAGATGTAGCTTTTTCTAAGAAATATTGGTCGGGGATGTGACATGCTCTGTGAGAATAACTGAAGTGGTAGGCTCCCGAGTCCCCAGGCATTCTCAGGCCAATCGAGACAGGTTTTCATCACTGACTCTGATTGTCTGATTGGACAGGGGTCTGAAATAGAATACCTATAGTCACTGGCTCTTTGTTACATGGAGGAGAAGCAGTGCTACACTGTGATATCTTTAAGTGTTGGCCACATGACCCAAAGAGGAGTGAAAGAGACAGATTCTCTCTCTCATCAGTTTTCGAAATCAGGTATCATGCTTTTTGCACGTATTTGGCAATAATTTTGAACACATCAGGATTACTCTTTTACAGGTTGTTGGTAAGATAAAAAGCTATTTTGATCTAAAATAGCTTTTTTTGTTTTGTTTCTGTGACGGCCCCAAGCTTGGGGGTGCCGTCGGGTTGTGTTGCCCACTAATGTTTATTTTGAGGTGACCATGGATCCGCCTGGGTCCAGTGTTTCCTGTTGGCTGCCCATAAAAGGACCGCCCCTTTCCCACTCCTGGGCTGCTCCTCTGGTCCTCTCCGCCTGGCCTCCGAGATGCCACACTGCACCGGCCTCTTTTGCACATTTCCATATGTCTACTTTGTAAATAAATGCTCTATGTTAGAGCGACCCTTGAGCCAGGGCTGTAACAGTTTCCCACTTGGGCCTGTCTGACAAGTTTGACATACGAATTGTCCCCAAGCTCCATTTTAATCCAAAGTTATTCATGATTTGATGTCTAAGAGCATTTCTGTCAATGGTACACATTATGCTGCATTGTTGAGTTAGCAAAAACAGTGTATGCTTTCCGGTCATCCCTATACTTTGGATGGATTCCTTTTAACTTATTGAAAATGACAAATATTGTTACAAATAGTATCCATGCGGGTGATGTCCATTGAATTTAGTAAGATTTGTTCCCGGCTCAAGCACGTATCGCTTTGGACACAGCGCTCTGTCGTGTCGCTCTGACATCACACGCCTTGCATTCAACACCTCTCTGAGATTCCCCTCAGATGGAGCAGGACAGCAGTAAGAGGTAGACAAACAACCGCAGGACAGGAACTAGTGCAGGCATGTCATGTTCAAGAAGTAAGAAACAATGTATACGTACATGGACGATCAGCGCATCATCTACTCGTCTGTAATTTAGTAACTTAATGTGTTTTTTTATGCCTCCTTATCATTTAAGTAATGTCAGTAATGTTTTGTATATTTTCTCCTTTTGGTTCTTTGTTTGCTTCATAATTCTTGATTCGTACCAGAGTTTGTTTGTGTTCACCAGCTGCTCAAATGTGCCTGATGTAGCCAGCAAATGCTCCAGTGTTCACTTCAAGTGTGAACATGGCATTAGTTAAATGTGAAACTGGCTTTAGTTTGTCAATAAAGACAGATGTTAAGGTTTTTGCAAGAGCTTTGGACTGCATGGTAGGATGGCAATAGCACGGTAACTAAAGTGTAATAACAAGGTAATCGTAGTTACATGGAAACAGGACACATACGTCTATAGTCATATATTTAATCCTAACCCATTATAAAGACTGAATGTTACCATGGAAACAGTTTTAACACCACTGAATATGCGTGTATCTTTGCACGCATGTATTGCCTTGTCCAACCTTTATTATAAACATGACTGGAAGCTGTGACCTACAGCTCTCCGCACAATTATAACTTCAAATACATTTGATGTTTTTGCCGCTCAGTCCATCATTTTGTCCCGGGGATTACAGGACAATGTCTCTGGTTCACAGGCGGCCGCTGATAAGGGGGCACAGGACACGGAGAGCTTGGGGACCACCCGTGGTGCATTATGGGCAATGTTGGTTTCGGACACACTTGGGGATGACTGTGGGCGAACGACATTACACCCTGCCAGAGAATACATATAACATTTGGGCATGTATTACATGAAATATGCATTTACTTATGAAATATTTAGCGCTGTAAATAGTGTCGATGTCAAAGTGATGCATTGTGTGGAAGTACCTGCTTTTACATTACTGAGAGTGAAAAAAACAAATTCCTCATCATAAACATCTTTATAATGTTTATTCAAGTTAACTGTCATTAATGTGACAAATATAAAAAACTATAATTGTGCATGTTTACTATTTGAAGAATAGCGGTTGTTGAAAGATGAGGATCGATGCAGAGAACAGCAAGCACATCAGACTGTACTGCCAAACAGGGTCAGCCTTTGAGGGATGCACCTTTTATTTCACTGCTCGAAGAAGTGAAGCTTTTAGTAAATTATGCAGTAGTTTTGCCTTCAGTGTGTTGTATTTTTTATTTTCTTTAACGTTGATCCAGGTTTCAGGTTTACAAAAAGCGTATTGACCTAAATGTTTCATCAAAAAGAAAGGTTATATAGTTTTTCTCGTCCGCCTTAAACCACAACTGACCAAGCTTTAATTCATTTTGTCATGTCCCATTGGTGTAAATTGTGGCATTACAAACCTCAGGCTTAACTTCCTCCATTACAAACAACATGAATGTCATGAGCCCAGCTTTACAAACAGGGACATAATGTGAGCTGACTGTATTTGTGCAAGAACATTCATTATGCAAATGAGCTGTCACACAGATAATTCTGAAGTTGGCAATGTCACAGTTAAGACGATTATATCAAAATCACTCTGTCTGTTTGCACTGGGCTCTGCTGAATGTTTGCTGCTCCGACATGTTTAAGCACTGTACTGTAATCATATCTTGCGACACTGGCCTAATTCCTGTCAGAAATACTGATAGTCATGAGCCACATGTAACATTATGATGCTTATACTAACACGTTTGCTGGAAAAAAAAACACACACACACACACTTTTTTTACACATTTTATGGAAGCATTGATTGTCCCACAGCAAGAACTTTGTGCCCTCATAGTGTTGCCCTGTATGTCACTTGTTTTTGACCCAGATCATAGCGACCCGTTGGTGACAGGAGCTGGCTAACACCCTGCGACCCTGTCTGCCCCGTGGACACTGAGCCTGACCGCCACATCAAAGCCATCTGGATGAACTTCAGGACAAAATATCCCTTTTCAACATGTTTTGACCTTTCCCTTTGTTTGCTCATAAATACTTTAGGCGCAGAATAATGCACATTGCTTTATGAATACAACAAGGCCCACTGATGAAGATTAGCGCAAGGATAAACTCTCGCTGGCGTAATGAAACAGTTAAGTTCGAATTCACTGCGGCATAAAAATCCACCTGCCTCTTCCCCGACAGGCCTCACCTCTGTCGTCAATACACAATTATTCTAATGCAATTAAACATGACTCCACTGCCCCGGCAATCAATGAGCATCTTCGCTTGTAATCACAGGAAATGTGTCATCGCGGCCCGGCTGCTGCTGTCGTATTTATAATTAAAGCTCAGTGCTCCGGAGCGTGGAGAAAACTGCCCATTCACTCCCTCCCGCCCACACTTAAACCTCAGCATCCGAGACGTCTCATTATGGGCTTCCATCCTGGATGAAAAGTCCTCACCAAATACAACAACCATGGTCTAAAGACTACAATTTGTGCTCACCACGTGGCCAGAAATTATGCACTTGTACTACTGTAAAAATGGACGTCACACACTGCATAACACTTTACCCGATGGATAAAATGAAATATGAGCAGTTAGCTTTTGTATGTTTATTGGTGAAATACTTAAAGGAAGGAAGGGAAGAAACAAGGAAGGAAGGAAGGAAGGAGGAAAGACGGAGTTAAAATATATTAGCTGCTCTATAAAAATGTATATCTATGTAATCTCACTTTCCTGGTTAAATAAAGGTCAAATAAAATAAGAAAAGAAATGCACATGCCCTTTTTTGATAAACAATAGCAAAAACAGAATTGTTGTTTCCTTGCAGAGCATTAGGACACTCATTGTGTTGATACAATGACATAGAAAAATGTAATGTTCCGCAATGTGGCTTTGACTTGGACGGGTTGAAGTTCTGAGCCACACCGTCTTCACCAGCACAACCTCAACTCCAACACTTTTATGGATTTTCATAAACATTAACTGGATCTACTGGATATACGTACACACTTATAATGCTAATATCTCTTACAGTGTATTCAAATATATAGCTTTAATAGTTTAAAACATGTTGACCTAAGTAAACAAATACACACTTATCCATTCTTCTCAAATCATTCTTTCTTTGAGCAGTGCGGTTGCTTCCCTTTCTGCACATAATCTGCACATCACTTCACCAATAATGAGAAAAAAAACATGTCTCCAATATGGCATTTATTTTTTATTTTTTTGCCATTGCTTTGTTTTTGGAAGAAACGCCCTGCAGTGGCCTTCGCGTCAACAAGCGAGTGGGAGCACCGCGCTAACAGGATGTGGCCCAATAGGGGAGGCAGGAGCTCTGCCAACGTCTTGTGTAACTAACTGTACACTGACCAGGGCCAACAGGAAGACATGAAGGCCAGCACTGTGAGCTGTGTGTAATTAAATGTGTGTGCTCCTCTGCCACCGCATGCTGCCTCCTGCCTCCTCCGGTGACATGTCAGAGGAACCTGTGCGGTCTGTGTCCTCACACAACTGGGGACAGTGTTGAAATAAGAGCAAATAATGGCAGTGAGTGAGAGGTTGAGAGAATGGAAGCATTTGATGTCGACCGGATGGCTAATAATTCACTATGACGTTACACAAATAAAGACAGACAACATGATCAATCACCAATGTGCAGTTATACATTATTCAGCTGATCTGTAGTTGATATGGACCAGACCACAAAGACTTCACTCTTACCCATATTCCTGCATGAATCTTTCTAGTTTTGTAGAGGCCCTGTGCAAAACACTCATCAACTATGAGCATACCACAATCTGTTCTACAAATGAACTAAGTACGTGGTTACTTTGGATGCACAACAGGCTAAATTCTCCAGCTTGGCAATCCTCACCGAGATCCTGGCCCAAGAGCTAGATACGGATCCTTGCTCCTAAAAGGTTTGAGAGCCACAGGTCTACATCCTATAGAAATCCATGGTCCAGCAATAGGTGATTGCCGTGCCATCTCCATGTTTTAGATTGTGGAAATGTCTAAAACATCGATAGTGTGTATAAATGTGGCTCAGTACTGTCAGTACTGATTGCCATGAGAGTTGCATATTGTATTAAGGATATGAAGAATGGCTCATATGACATAAAGAAATGAATGCTATACCTTTATTGGCTAGTGGTGATGAGGTTATGCAAACACCAACGTGCAATAGGTTTACTGTATTATGGCATAATGAAATAAAGCAAAAACATTAGCATGTGTTTTTTCTTTGATGCATGCTGTGAATTGGTGTATGTGACATATACAGTGCCTCTCGAACGTACTAATACACTTTGAACTTTTCCACATCACATAAAGATTTTATTTTGAATTGTTTTACACACAAGTAACAGACAACTGTGAAGTGAAAGCAAAATGATACATGATTCTGATATTTTTTTAAATAGAAAAGTGAAAAGTGGGGCGTGCACAAGTATTCATACAGCATGAATTAATACTTTGTGGAACCCCCTTTTGCTGCACTAACAGCAGCAAGTCTTCTGGGGTATGACTCTACAAGGTTTGCACATCTAGAGACTGACATTTTAGCCCATTCCTCTTTACAAAACAACTCAAGCTCTGTCAAATTAGAAGGAGAGCATTTGTGAACAGCAGTTTTCAGGTCTTTCCACAGATTTTCAATAGGATTTAGGTCAGGACTTTGACTGGGCCATTCTAACACATTAATATGTTTGTTTTTAAACCATTCCATTGTAGATTTAGCTTTGTGTTTAGGGTCATTGTCCTGCTGGAAGGTGAATCTCCGCCCCAGCCTCAATTCTCTTGCTGACTCCAGCAGGTTTTCCTCCAAAATGTCTCTGTATTTGGCTCCATCCATCTTCCCAACTATTCTTACAATCTTCCCAGTCCCCGCTGAGGAAAATCAGCCCCATAGCATGATGCTCCTCCCACCATATTTGACACTGGGGATGGTGCACTCAGGACGATGAGCAGTGTTAGGTTTGCTCCATACATAACATTTTGCATTTCATCCAAAAAGTTCAATTTTTGTCTCATCTGACCAAAGCACCTTCTTCCACATGGTAGCTGTGTCCTCCATATGACTTCTAGCAAACTTCAAACGGGATTTCTTATGGCCTCCTTTCAATAATGGCTTTCTTCTTGCCACTCGTCCATGAAGGCCAGATTTGTGTAAAGTACGACTTATAGTTGTCTCATATTCCCCCAGCTCAGTGGCAGTACGTCGCAGCTCCTCCAGAGTTATCTTGGGGCACTTGGTTGCATTTCTTACCAGTGCTCTCCTTGTTCGGTCTGTTAGTTTACGTGAACGGCCATGTCTTGGTAAGTTCGCAGTGGTGCTATACTCTTTCCATTTCCGAATGATGTATTGAACAGTGCTCCGTGAGATGTTCAAATCTTGGGAAATCTTTGTATAACTTAACGCTGCTTTAAACTTCTCCACAACTTTATCCCTGACCTCTCTGGTGTGGTCCTTGGCCTTCATGATGTTTAGTGACCAATACACTCTGACCATAGCTCTGAGGCCCTCACAGGACAGCTGGAATTATACTGAGTGTAGATTACACACACGTGGCCTCTATTTAATGGTTAGGGCAAGGTGTGAACATTCTGCAGTCATTAGGAATGTTATAAAAGCAATTTAATGCACTCAGAAAATGCTGTATGAATACTTATGCACTTTTCACTTTTCTATTTTTTGTAAAATAACAGAATCATGTATCACTTCACAGTTGTCTGTTACTTGTGTGTGAACATTCAGTAAAAAAAATCTAAATAAAATATTTATGTTTATGGTTGTAAACATGACAAAATGTGCAAAAGTTCAAGGTGTATTAGTACTTGTGAGAGGCACTGTATTTAAAGTGGTCTTGGAATCTTGCTTTACATTTTCTCCCCATGTTACTTGGAGGAGTTAGTTTAAGTTTTATACAACTCCGTGGCTGAAATAATCCCAGCAACATTTTCTTCCTTTACATCACATCCACTTCTTAGTCTTTATGAAAATATTACCAAGCCTTGCATAACTATGAACTTTCTTCTTTGAAATGCACATCTTGAATTTGAAATGCACATTTCAAATGAAAGAGAGGGGGACTTACACACTTCTTTAACACATTTGCATTTACACTGAATGCACACTTGTCTGGAGCCTGAATATAAAAATAAAAAAATTCTGAAATATTCTGTTTTTCTCTCTGGACAAATAGATTGAAAAATTCATTATCAACAAAAAATAAAGCAAAGATCTGTGGATTTTAATGGGAAAAAGTCAAAAGCAGTTTTATTGATTTGTAGTGTAGCGTTGTTTGAGATTATAGTAAAGTTTGCTGACTCATTATTCACACATGCATTTCAGATACAACTTTTACATTTGTTTGTCACTTGTGTGCTGTGATTCAGTACTTTGTGCACTCGTGATTTCATTTTAAGCCAGGCCAGACAGTTACCACAGAAACACATTTGAGAGGAAGTGGCACCTCGCTAACAGTATCATCATTAAGCTGCGGTGCACATTAGTGTTGTTTGGTTGAGCACTGATCGAGCTGGAGCAGAGCTGCAGGATGAACAGCCCATGGTCCCGAGTTAGGCGTCAAACTGTCAAATCCAAGTATTAATAAGACAGCACGGTCCCTCTCAGTGGACCTTTCACCAACAACTTCTGGATATGGGAAATAATCAGTTGCACACTACTTTGTGTGTATGTGGCTTTGACTTACAGGCTTTAGCCAGAGGGTATACCTTTTCTGTAACAAGCATTCATCATCTCTACGTCTTGTCAGGCGCACAGTCATTAAATCTTGTATTATAAACAGTGTTTGTTTGTGTAAAAGTGTACTGCAGGTAAATTCCCTTATGTACATTTTTCAGAACTCTTAATTGAGGGCAAAAGCCTTGAGTCTACACCTTTTCTGAAGTGGAGGGCACGGGCAGCCAGGGCAGCATTTCCGAGGATTACATGAACAAAAATGTGTTAATTTGACAGTAAAACAATTGTATGAGTACAATAAGGTGTACCTCATGTAATGTACAGAGGAATGAGATGCTGAGATAGGTGCTTCATTCGCACAAAGAAATAACAACCACTCCAATATATTGAACATTTTACAGTAGCCTCAAATTTTGACCATCATGCTTCAGTATTTTCTATGTAAATCTCACATCTGTTGTTGACATAGAAGGTTTTACTCTCTCTGCTGAATCTCAATGTTAACTACAGTTTATATAATATTTTATTGTTACCAACCGGAGCATGAAACTGACCAGATGTTAACCGTATTATCACACGGTTTGTATTAATCTTATGTTTAGTATCTATCGTTATTTTCAGAGACATCTAGGCCAATTAGAAAATTACTCAGTACGATAAACCATTACTTTAATTTCCTTTACTGATGGTTTAAAACATTAAATCCACTGTAATGTCACATTGATAGGAGCCGCTGGCTTTTCCTGTTCAATAAGGGGTTCCCAGTTCCAAAGGCTTTTAGTCAGTGTTTGGTAACGTTCCCAAAAGCAGTAAATGAAATCACACAACACACAGGTCTTGTTTTTAGGCTTACAGGCCACGCCCCCTCCTGTCTCTCCATAATGAGCCATTTGTCAAAACAACTCTTTTTACTGCCATTACTGTGTGTCATTATCTTCCAATTGTAGTGTGACATTTATCCATTCATTGATGCCTCACACTAGGTCAGCATCTCCACATGTATAAAGCAGACATACAGAACTGTTGTTTAGTCATCAGTTTTAGTCCATTGGGGTTCATGTTAGGCAATAGAACAGAACACATTTTAACTTTTGAATGATTTACCTATTTTTTTTTAAATTCATCATAAAATTCCTTTAAAAAATACATTGTTTGCCTTGGCCACATTTGTGTTGTTTGTCACTGTAGTCAGATTGAGATGGAAATGCAAAGGAACATGTTTTACTCCAATCCAGATTTTCCTCCTTTATTTTCACAGTGATCTGGAGACAATTCACACGCGCTCCTTGATATAACTGAAGAAATAACTAATGCTGTAGATAACAAGAAATATGCAATAGGGTTATTTATTGACTTAAGTAAAGCATTTGACACAATAAATTATGATATATTAATTAATAAGCAAGAACATTATGGGATTAGGGGGGTAGCACTACAGTGGGTTACCAGTTATTTAAAAAATAGAAAACAATGTGTGAAAATAGGTGATTATCAGTCGAGTTGTCAAGAAATTGTGTGTGGTTTACCTCAAGGGTCCATTCTCGGCCCAAAATTGTTTAATATGTACATAAACGACATTTGTAAAACTTCTCAAATACTAAAATGTATCTTGTTTGCAGATGATACATATATTTTTGCATCAGGAGACGATTTACAACAACTGTGTCAGATTATTAACTTGGAACTCAAAAGTGTCAATAAGTGGTTCAAACAAAACAAACTATCCTTAAATCTGAGTAAAAGCAAAATGATGATATTCGGTAACCGTAATTCCAATGCTCAGGAAGCAATTTAGATAGAGGGTGTTGTTATCGAGCAGGTGCATGAAATTAAATTCCTTGGTGTTTATTATAGACGATAGAATTACTTGGAAATCTCATATTAAATATATAACTACTAAAATTTCAAGAAGCATTGCAGTAATAGCAAGAGCAAAGCGCATTTAAAATATAATATAATTAAGCTACCTTATACTGTTCTTTTATATTGACCTATTTAAATTACTGCACTGTGATTTGAGGTAGTACTTATAAAAGCACATTAAAACCAATAGTAATGCTACAGAAAAGAGCTGATTAATTCATAAAGTTGGGTTTTTGGACCACACAAACTCATTATTTTTAAAATAAAAATCATGAAGTTTTGTGACATTGTTGAGTTCCAAACAGTACAGATGTTATACAAAGCAAGATACAAACTGTTACCAGGCCAAACACAAAGAAGGTTTCAAGAACGTACTGGTCGTTATGAATACGTGATGAATTGAACTTTAGGATTCAGAAACACTTTGCAAAGTTTCAGCCCGACAGTTAATGGGGTGCAATTGTGGAATAATTTGGAGATGGAGATGAAACAATGTCCAAACATCAACCTGTTCGAATATAAATAAAACAAAAGACTTTCGAAAAGTACAGAGAAGAAGAAACGCATTGTCTCTAGGGGAGCTGTAGGATTAATTTGCATTCAATAAATTAAGGAAGAGTGTTGTTGCTCTGAACATTCTATTGCTCAAAATTGCAAATAGAGAATTAGAGTAGGCGAGCTCCAAATCTGTTGAGAGGACCCTCCCAATGGGCTCGTATACCTTGTCTTTTAATGCACCACAGTATAGGAACATCATCTACCAAATCAGCTAGTTGGGGCAGCTGGGTGGGGGTTTGTTGATGCGGAGCTACGCCCTCTTGGAAGGAAGGAAGCAACCAAGCAAAATTGTACACAAATTAATACCATATCGAGGGTGGAAATGACAACTGGGAAGTAGCAAGATCATGGATAATATGTATATTAATGTTCTTTTTAACACAAAACTAGTGACTTTCGGGAATGTTAACTGTGTTTGCCATTGATAACCAGCTGTAACTATGTAATGATGGCCTTTTGTCACTTGCTTTGTACCAGACAACGTACATGAAATAAGAGCGTTGTTGTAGTTGTGCTTCGCTTCTGTTTCTGTTAATATTTGTTAATTATATGAACATCTCAAACAGTGCTTTGTAAGTGGTCCGTGTTGAAACAGCCGCTTGGAAGTGTAACAGGTTCCCTTTTGCTTACGAGGCAAATCAAAATCAAAATATGATGTGCTAAATGTACGATTGATAATGTGTAAAGTTAAATCACAAACGGGTAGGTTGTGTATACATGTACATGCTGTGTTCCTATGCTCTTGTACTTTGCACTTTGTAATATGTTCTTTTGTACTATTGTGATATAAATTCTTATTGTAATGATTTCAGGGGTGGGCGCTCATAAGCGTTTGCTTCGGCTCACTCCTTTTGAGCAGAATTTCAACTGCTCAAATAAATAAATTGATGAAGGTATACCCATTCTTATGTGAGCATTTCATGTGTCCATTTGTTGAGTAGCAAGCGAGATTAAGTGAAAGAGCCGTTATGACTTTGGGAGCACAATTAGATACTTATTTGCTTTCATCAGTAGGCACAATCTGGCTGTGGCTTCAAACCCGCTCATTGACTGTGGGAGAATCATCAGCAATCCAGACAAATCTCTCTACAGTTTGCACAACCTGCAAACCAAAGACTTAGGCTTGTTCCTTTAGGACAAAGGGCTATGCATGTATACCTGCTGCTGCATTAGGCTCAAGCAGCATACAAATCACCAAACAAAATAATGAAACTAATTTGATTTTCCATGTTCAAAGAGGAGGCAATTTAACAACTCTGGTGAAGTTTTGAAGACAGTCAGGTCTAAATAAACGCAGCCATAATTGCTCTCTCTTGAGTGTTTCGCTTCGCCCAGTTTTAATGAAAGCTGCATTTGACTTTATCAGCAAAGAGAAAATAGCCCGAGAGAAGGCAAGCAGCTGTGTACCTGCACAATATGCGTACAGAGGATTAATGTTGGTGGACGATAGGAATAAGCTGATTAAAAGCCGTTTGATTCAAATGAAATTATTCATAAGGGGAAAAGGGGGGAGTTATAGGGGCAGCCTAGCTCACAGGTATTCACTAAGTTTTTGAGAAACACTGCCTCAAACTTTTGATTGAACTTGGAGATGTCAATTTGGCCATATCTAAAAAGAAAGACATACAGTAAACAACCATGTCAAATCAGTGTTAAATTCAAACAGCATGATAATAAATTAAAGGTAAAACCTAAAACTTTTTGCATTATAGTGCATCTGTCTGTTGAAATCAGATCGATGGTTGATTTGTAATTTGATTCATATTGCCTATAGACCTTTAGAATGAGTGCTCATCATTTACACATACATTTGGGCTTTTTGCTCATTCATCGTTTATTGCAACTGGCAATATAGACCTCAAGGTTTATCTTTGATTTTGTTCAACACAGAATATTATGTGTACATTGACATATAAAATAGGGCTATTCAATCTGTTTTTGTGGCCGAACACAACTGTCTTATCGCCCTCTGCCTGCGCACCAATGCGTTGCAGGCGCAGCTGCTTCGGTCCATCCTCTTTTCCTCTCTGTAGCTTGCCTTTCTCCTTTCATGTCACTATAGTGCTACTTGTATGCGCACACGCACACCCATCTCTTCCTTATGACGCCACAAGGCTGGACTGCGAGGGCTTCCATCATAATATTTAACGCTCCCGCCCGGGAAGAGCACTTGGCTGGAAGACAAAGCGGGACACGGTGGACGGATGACAAGCGCCAGCCGTGCACCTGCCAGCCGTACTCATATTGAACTTTGACGAACTGTACCGACGGCAGCCACGCAACTGGACGGCATCAAAGCACCGCCACGAGTCACCTGCGACACGGGGAATTATGTTATCCTAGAAAACGATTGTTCGCGTAAAAAAGAAAAAGTAGCCTACAGCTTTACTTGATTTCTAGCACTCTGTGCGTCTGGCTATCACTGTCCAATAACGGTATGAATGAAGAGCGCCACTTGAGCCGCTGCCAGTGCCTCGTAATGATTCTACCCCGCTGTGAGAGGAGAGAGATCTTGGACTGAACGAGCCGAGCACATAATGGAGTTTTTAACATAGGTGTGCGCGCGTTATGCTTGGAGTAATCAGAAACCTGCCTGCCATCGCTGCTTTATAACACTTTTGTTGGAAATCAATGTTCGTGCTGTAAGATGCTCAAGATGATCCTATTCCGAAAATTCAGAGTATTACTACTCATGGTGTTTTTGGTCGCGTGCACGATGCACATTATGATAGACTTGTTACCCAAACTGGAGAAGCGTGCAACTGGAGCGGATGGAAGCACCGGCGACGGCGGCTGCCAGTGCTCTCATCACCCGGGCGGAGAGACGCAGAGCTGGGGAAACCATCGCGCCAGGTCGCCGTCTGTTTCAGGCTGGCCTAATAACAAACACGCGCTTCGGATCCTCCAGGACTTCAGCAACGAACCGGGCGTCAATCTCACGTCTCATTCGTTGGAGAAGCTCAACGGGGTCAGAGTGGACGCGCTCCGGAGGATGAGAGCACCGGGGGGCAGAGCAGCAGACAAGCACAAGCCGCTCATGAGGGATGCGAGCGGGGGGAGGATGGTCACTGTGCGCGGTGGCTCCAGACTGGCTGTGCTGTTCGAGCATCCCTTGTTCAAGACTGAGCTCCCGGTGCTCACGGACGATGACACTTTGTTTAACGTCAACGCGGACATCAAATTTTACCCCAGAACCACGGGGAACCAAGGATGGTAAGTGGGACGACGCGAGTACAAAGGGGATACAAGTGGGACAGTTCCCACTCAGATTAATGCCTTTCCACTCGTGCAACGTCCTGGCTTATAGTTAACCTATTTTTGACAGGCTTAAACTCACCATATGTTTATCCTTCTTTATAATTTAGATATCACTTTGTCTGCATGTGTATCAGTCATCAAGCCCCACGTATCATTATTTTGACTATTGATTGAAATATGATCAATTACTCTTTTAATGATAGTTAAGAATATTGATTTTCTTCCATAATGTAGATTGATGTAGCCTCTATGAGTCCAATGATGTCCAGTGTAACAAACCAGTCTGTTCATGACAGGTCATATTATGATTATGGACTGTCTTATCAGCCCGCTACTGTCCACTGACTCTCTATATTCATTCATTAATGCTGTAGAGTAAATGACCAAAACAGCATAAAGACAATGCAGATGTAATGTTACTTTTGTTGTTCTCTGAAGGCACAATGAAGAGGCAAACGGTGAGGAGGATGAGTTCTCTCCTACGGTGGAGGGGACAGCGGAGTCATACCCAAACTGGCTGCGCTTCCACATCGGGATCAACCGCTACGAGCTGTACCCCAGACACAGCGCAGTACTGGAGGCTCTGCTCAAAGACCTGGTCAGTCAGAAGATCACCAGCGTGGGTGAGTCACCAGCTACATAAAAGAGGGGAGGGGTGTGTGTGTGTGTGTGTGTGTGTGTGTCCCAAGCTGCACTGTTGTCACCATTATCAGACAAAACGATATGGGCCCACACGCAAATGTATCCCGTAAAAATACAAGTTCAAAATGTTAACAATCGCTGAGACTCGTAGATGCGCCACTGCATTTGCCCTATGTCACAATTATTTCAAAAAACAAACTCATTTTGTTTCATCAATTCAAATGGTTCAAATGAGAAAGAATGCCTCAAATAGGAAAATAATATTCATGCACAAAAAGTGGTTGAAATTGTCCTCAAAGAGTTCATTTGGACTTTTTTTGTTGTTGTTGAATCTGAAAATGCAACACTTGACAATAATTTGCTCAAAAACGGACTTGGGGCAAAATTGCACGATGATACTTTAATGGGAGACAACTGAACTGGCTATTTTGACACAACTCTAAATGGGGGGGGGGGAACTCAACACCTTCTGCGCCTAAACTGTTGCACTTGACGCAGCCTCAGCTACATCTCTGGGACACTAGTCTACTGTAGGAAACACCACATTTGTTTCGGTAAAATCACTGACTTGTCTTGTCAAATGTTTTGTTCGTTTTCATTGCTCTTTCAAACCCTAATCAATCTCTCGTGTGCTTCTGTCCCACTTATGTGTCTCGCCTCATCTATCACAGCGCTCTGGGTGCAGACAAGCCCCATAAAACGTGTCTGTCTGCAAAAACAAAAATCCCTGTCTGAGGTTTATGAGCGTTTGTGCTTTGGTACCCCTTAATTGGTGCGCACATAGCACTTATCTGTCTCGCTAGAATTACAACAACAACAAAAACCACACACTCGGAGACCTTCCTTATTCAGCACTTTCTCCGCGCTGTAACGCTCCTTTACCTGCCTCCTCTCTCCCCCTCCTCCTCCTCCCCCCCCCCCCAGCCGCTGTTGGGGTCGACGGTGGCCTTTTGTTCAGTCTTCAGACGGACTCATAAATCATAGGCATGGGAGCGTGAGGTGGCTCAGGTAAGATGGATTTATCATCATGGCGCAGGGGGGTGGAAGACAAGAGGGCAATTTATTTGTTAGCAAAGATGTATGGTTCAAGGGAGAGTTTGCATGATGGCAGAGCGGTTAGTTGAAACCCCACTTGAAGTTTGCGCGGGTGTGATCTCCGAGGCTGTCGTGGACCACTACTTTCCCATGTCGGACGGAATAGCTACTTTCATTGACGACTCCTGATCACTATTGATGATAGAGTGTACATGGGCGATTTCTCTAATAGTTGCATGTAAAAAAAGAGTAACATTGGTTCGAGTTGGGAATAGGGTACGTAATGGCAAAGTGGTTATATGCTTATTTTATGATACAGTTGTCTTGTATAATATTCTTTTTATCCATTGTATTGTTTTGTTTTTGCGTTGTGTGTCTTCATATGGACCTCGAGTTTGATACTGTAGGTACTAGACTTCAACCACCACACCCATAGGTACAAAAGGTGTATTTACTTTCGTTAAGGTGAAATTATAGGTTTAATGGTTCGCCACTGGTGCGTCAGGACCCGCAGGACCATTTTCAGTGGGTTGCGGGGACATTGCCTTAACCTCTTAACCCCCACCTGAACCCAGCACATTTTCTCCAGCTGGAAAAAAAGTAATAAGAGCGACAGAAATTAGATGTAGTCACAAAAAAGTGACAAAAGAGCGATGAAAAAGTGACAAAAAAATTACAAAAAAATGACACAAAGGCACACAATTTTTTTTTTACAAAAAAACGGAAAAAAAAAATTTTAATTACCAAAAAGCAATAATTTCACACAAAAATGACAAAATTTGACGAAAAAGTGAAAAAAATTTAACAAAAGAGTAACAGAAAAATGGCAAAAATGTGACAAAAAAGCTACAAAAACGCCACAAAACAGCAACAGAAAAGTGGCAACAAAGTGACAAAAAAAATGAAAAGAAATGTCAAAAAAGTGACTACAGTACAACGCAACAGAAACAGGGAAAAAGATTTGTTTAGGTTTGTAGGTCTTAGCTTTGAAATGAGGCATTACACTGGCCTATAGGCTGTAAGCTTTTAGATTTGGGTAAAGCTAAACTGGAGAAAATGCATTTGCGGGAGTTAAGAGGTTAAATTACGGTTAATATATTGCTTCGAAAGTTTTAGATCAATAATCCTCGAATCAACAGGACTCTGAGGAAATACTGTATTATGATAGTATACTGTATAATAGGGTCAAACAGCGTGTTGAAGATGGGTTTTCTTTACTGTGTTGCCAATTCTAAATCTTTTGATGTAGACTCAACACCATCAAAAGGTTTAGAACAGTCACATAAAAAAGTTACCCAGAGAAAAAGATACAGCTACATGACAGATGGAACTTCACTGAAAGCCTTTTTTTTTTTTATTGTTCTAGGTCCTGTTAGATCATTGCATACACATCTAAAGACACTGTCAGGGGGGATTACCCTTTGCAGTCCCATCATTAGATCAACTTGTTGTAAATGGCCAGTATGGAGCCGGGTATTGAGGGCAGCCCTTTTGCGGATTTCAGCTTATAGGACTCAAGGTCATGATGTTTCAGCATCTCTCAATCTCACAAAGGTTTCGCTGTCTAGCTATATCAAGATTACCCTGGGCCATATTGTCCTGACCGGTCTCTGACAAATCTTCCACGTGCCGCTGAAGCCATAATGCTCCCAGTGTATCTGCTCCCTCATGGAGTAGAGACACACTCACTTAGGGCCGTTTGGGTCGGACTCTGTGCAACAGTGTATGCGAAATCCCCACAAGCCTTTGAAAATGAGTCACGGTAAATTGCGAGCGCTGCCAGGGGTGAGTAAGATGAAGCCAAGTTGTCTTAAGAGCAAAGAAAATTAATGAAAGCATGGCGTGCTGTCTGCAAGGGGGATGTACATGGCAGCTCTTAGCAGGGGGTAGGCTTTATCACGCCATGCAGTTTATAGTATGTTATTCTATTATGGCTGGTTACATAGATATTAATGTCTGGACACCATGCACCATAAATACATAAAACCCATATCTTTACCATATATACAGCAATTAACAATATTAAAGAGGGTACTGATTTGAGCAGAGGGAGGGACTGCTCTGTGTATGTCAGAGGTGGAGGAAATGAGCATTATCATATTGATTTTAAACTTGTTTTGGTCTGGACTTAATGAGATAGTGATAGATTTCACCCCTAAACAGTGTCACTCGAACCGATTTTCACGTTGTTTTGTCTGGATTATTCACCTGATTTCTTGTCACATTAGGACCTCACAAAAATAAATAAATAGAATCACAAGACTATGTACAGTAAAAGGAAATTATATTCAAGATTTCTATACCATCAGCCCCTGTGGTCCACTTGGTGATTGTGAGTGATAGGCAGAGACATGTGGATTAGTGTCCTGCCTCACAAAACATATTCTGCTCCCAGGCTCCATCTCCGTCTGACAAAGCACACACAGTCGTTGAGTTGTTGAGATGTTCCCGAGTTGTGTCATGTGGGTTGGTTTTAGTTTGTCACCGGGAATCTATGCACTGGACAATATTACCCCACACATCAATCCCAGACAATGCATTTAGAAAAAGGTATTCTGTAGCAAACTGTTGATTTATCGGGTATAGTGGCAACTCTAAAGGTGATCTCTCTTTTTTTTTCTGCAGCCATGAAATCGGGAGGCACCCAGCTGAAGCTGATCATGACTTTCCAGAACTATGGTCAAGCGCTCTTCAAACCAATGAAGTAAGTCTGATTCAATGACCACAGTTAGATGTGTGTATGCTGATTTGTGTGTATGCTGATTTGCTACATCTTTCATTCTCATCTCTTTAATGATCATCTTCAGGCATTTGTGTTAATTAAAACGAGCAATGAACCACTGTGACAATGTCTATGGGGACACTCACTGTACGTTGCCACAAAATCCACCTATTAATCTGCGGCCTACAAAATTGAAATGCAAGATTTCCAATTTTGAAATACTGACAATCTATTTGAAGATCTCTCTGAAAGACTCTCTGAAAAACAAGGACGGATGTGGAGTTTGCTTGTATTCCTTTGACCCTATATATTAGAAGTACTATTGCTGTTAACAGAAATTAGAACAGGGGAGCTTCTGGTATCCAGCAAAAAGATGGTGCTCATGGAAGGAGGCAATAGAACACGTGCAGAGAAAAATCAGGTCCAGGCACTCATCATTTGCAAAAGTAGAAAAAGCCTTTTCTACTTTTGCAAATGATGAGTGCCTGGACCTGATTTTTCTCTGCACATACTATTGCTGTTAGTTCTACATCTCCAATGTTACACCATTGCTCCCACTACGCTGGTGAAACTGCTGCTAGCATCTTGTGTCTAATGTCACCTTAAATATTAGTCTGTTGATATTTGTCTAATCCTCCCCCACATCATTGGTCAGCCTTGCCCTGCAGACAAGATGATCACCGCTACGCTTGAACTTTTCTGGTGCCGCATGCCATACTGCTTTAAAGCCTATTCATTCGTGAGACATAAAGCATTGTTTACAAGTGTGCCTCGGAGATTATCCTCCAATCTATGGCAATATGATGATCCCCTGTCACTTTTATAACACGCCAACCCTTCAAAGTGCACATTAACGGCCAGCAGCGACTATCAGCATCACACATGACATGGACTGAATGTCTGTGTAAGTAATGATAAATACACTGGAGATGGCATGCATCTAGCTTCAAGCCAACATGACATTACAGCAATAACATCAACTTCTTTGTGGAAGGATTTATAGGGACGCACTTGGGCTGGGCTTTTGGCGATAGCAGTGAGAATGCCCAGAACTATAAGCTTCAATCACACTAATGAAAACTTGACACAGACACATCATATGGTACATGTTGGATAGACAAGTTATATTGATTGAAATCTTGCCATGTAGATTTTGAAACCAGCAGCGGTGTGCTTTTTTGATCCTGAGTTAACCACGCCACGGTTTTGATCTTACTTCTATTTCCTTTTGATTTAGTGGGTTTCTGTAACCCCCTCCTGGAACCGCCACCTTAATGTGGTGGAGGGGTTTGAGAACCCGAATGATCCTGGGAGCTCTGTTGTCGGGGGCTTCGTGCCCCTGGTAGGGTCTCTCATGGCAAACAGGTCCTAGGTGACGGGTCAGACAAAGAGCGGTTCAGAAGCCCCTTATGAGAGACCAACAGGCCTGGTTAGAACCATGAGGCCGTCCTTCTGTGGACCCACCACCTGCAGGAGGAGCCATAGGGGGCTGGTGCAATGTGATTCGGGCAACTCCAACAGCTGCCCCCACGACCCGGCAACGGACAAGTGGAAGAAAATGGATGGATGGGTTTCTGTAACAGTATCGACAACAGGACAGTGCAGGTCTGACACAGAGCTATTGAAAGATATACTGTACCCTTTCAATCTCATTTGCTGCACAACATGTGGATTTAGATGGAGTCATTTGGTGTGACAAAACTGAAATAACGCTGCTGCCACTTGTTGTTTTTGAAGAGATTAGTCTTAGGAAACACGTGTAGCCAAGTATCAATCTAATGACAATGTGTCAAATACGGACCTCATTGGAAAGCTCTTCACAATTCAATGGCTGAGGTCTTTGTACATGATGACTAAATATTCCTCTCCACACATCAATCATTTTCTCCTGTCTCTATTTAGTGTCGTCTCCCTTTCACTGGTACACCAGGGTCCCTCGAGCAAAAATACTTTCAAATATATAAATATCACCTTTTGTTCTGCTTTTGGTTTGGTTGTGAGAGCACTGGTTTGTTCCAAGTTTAGAAAAGAGAAAACCTGGTGCATTCTATTGTTTTGCACTGATTGTCCCACACTCTTCAGCATCCAATGGTGCTTGCAAATAGGCTTTGACGTTGCAGATCTCCTTTGAGCTGATGCAAAGGCAGTAAGACATGCTGGGAAGAATTTCACTCTCAGCTGTGCGATGAGGTCTGCGTTGTCCTTAAAAAGTGCGTATAGTTGCAATGTCTAGTGTTACACTGGTTTTCATGTAGTTCATTATTAAACTGTTTGATGGGATGATCAATTCAATTACTCCTGTGAACTGGCAATTGTTTATCTTACATTCTAAACCATTAGCGAAGAACGAGGGAGACTTTCATGATCCAACGAAGTCATGACCCATTGTTTGGACGACAACGGGAAACAAGTAGAGAAATACAAAATCCCATTTTGGGAAATTTTCTGTTGTCACATATGACATCGTGCGCCCATTTCTAAGTAAACAGAGTTGTGTTAAATGTTCTGGTGAGAAATCAGTCTGTACAATGCACTGTAAATGACCTTGAGACAATGACCAGAATTTTGTAAGTGAAGATACTAAAAACAGCGAGGCAGAGACTTGAGGGAACTGTGAGCTCTGCCAGGCTGTCAGATGACGACTCCAGTTGGATATGGCGAGGCGACTGAGGCCAGGGAAACTTTGGTGCCAAGCCCTATGTACCGTCTGCCGCGCTGCCTCTTCCCGCCAAAAGCGCACTATACATAAGCCTTAATGTTCATGTCAGGCTAATTGGTTTTGTCAGATTGAGGGTTGGAATTGGGGGAGGAGCTGGAGGCCTGAGATATGCAAAGAAATAATGAATTCCTCCATCATGCCCACTGCACGGATGAGCTAACGCTGGATGATGTTTTATGAATTGCAAAAACGGCTCGAGTGACTTTGATCATCTGTTTGTTGTTTTCATGCTGAGAGCTGCGGTACGAGCCAGAGTTCAGCACAAGTTTAGTGCAGGAATAGATGTTTATTATTGGAAGATTATAAGAAGAGCAAAAGGAGGAAGAAGAACGATGATGATTAAAGAGTAACTCAAACAGATAAGAACACTCATGCTGCTTGTTGGTGGTGTAGAGGTTAAGGCAACTGTGCGTTTTATACTGGATGGTTTTGGGGCCTTAAAGGAACAGGCCACCATTTTACCATACTGAGATATGTTCTTACCTGAGCTTAGACAAGTTGATACGTACCTGTCTGGTCTTTGTGTGTGCACTCAGTCACGCAAAAATACCAAAGATGTTGTTAGCATTTAGCCTCTCCTCCTCTCCTCTATGGGGCCAAATGGGGGTGAAGTTAGAGGCGACCAAGCTCTTCCACGTTTCCCCTATTTAAATACGGTTACGTGAGTAGTTACACGATCCAAGTCTATAGTTACACAAAATTAAACATGTCGATTTTTTAAGTGGATAAAAAGGGGTACTGTATTGTATGGCGTAATAACACATTAGCAGCACTTCGACGTCCGTGCAGAGAATTTTATAGGAGTGCCGATATCACTGCGCAGATGTTTATTTGGACATGTTAAATTTTGTGTCACTATACTTGGATCTTGTAACTACTCATGTAACTGTATTTAAATAGGGAAAACATGGAAGAGCTTGGTCGCTTCTAACTTCACCCCCGTTTGGCGACATAGAGGAGAGGAGGAGAGGCTAAATGCTAACTTTGGTCTTTTTGCGTGACTGAGCGCACGCACAAAGACCAGGTAAGAATATATCTCGATGGCCTGTTCCTTTAACTGTGTGGAGTTTCAATGCGTCTGGGTGGGTTTCAACCATCATCCGAAAACACTTGGAAAATAGGCTTTTGCTTTTCCTCCGGTTAGGCAGTCTTGACCAAAATGAGCTCAAAATAGGTCGTGCGGTGCTCTGTGGTCGCCCACTGTCTCAGCAATACTGAACCATGGCTCAAATATAGAAAACAAATAAATACTAGCTCCGAAACTTTCCCAAAAAGAACATAGCATTTTCACTTATAAATGCACTGCCTGTTTTCCTTTATCATAACTCCATGCTACAGACATGTGTTGTCTAAATATACTAAAGGAACAAACACTTTACCACAGCAGCCTGCTCCTCTTGGTCTGCTCCCTTCAACGCGGCTACCCGAGCTCATCTGTCAGCCGGTGCAGCCTGGGACATGGTATGTTAGAAACAGACAGATGTTCTCACAGCTGCAGCTCGCAAATGTACGCGCTGTAGTCCTGATACTCCGTGGGGGTGATAGGGTTCACCCCCCCCCTGATCACCAGCGCTGTGTGGTATGTGAAATCCAGCAGCACTATGGCCGAGCAGCAGCTGTAACAATTCACTCAGGCTTATGCTGCGTGTTACTCGGAAAGTGATGACTGCTGTTTCACACTCAATCTCGAACTGGTTTGCACGCTCCAATCATCATTTAACAGAGCTAATCGTTTTTACAGCAAGTCCAGCGGTTTTGTTTTAACCTGACAGGACTGAATTAACCTGGATGTTTTATTTGAACATTTTATTTTGAACATTTCAAATCACATACCGCTCTACTCTCCCCGTGGGCTTTTCCAGCGCCGCGTCAGGCCTTCAGCGCACATGTCTGTGTCAGCTCGGATCTCGACTCGACTTTTTCTTTTTTCTTTTTTTGACAGCCTCACTCTCCCAAACTGTGCAAAAGACACCGAGAACTGTCTTATTTTAGATTCCCAGTCCCCCCCCCCCCCCCCCTCCCTCTCATCCCTGCCGCTCGTGCTCTGCAGAAAAAAGCCACCCCTCATGAATGTTTTACAGGACCAGTTCTTGTTACTCGGGCTGTCTGCCTTGCCTCTGCGTCTCCGCCTCAACTAAACCAATTCCCTCCCGTCAAAAAAAAAAAAAAAGGAGTTTAAAACGTGCGCCTGTGAACTGAATCTTCACACAAATAATGGCAAAATCGCTGCAAAATCGCTATTGGGGCCTTTTTCCCCCAAACCGTTAAGCCCTGTGTTGCGTTTTGCTCTTCTACTGTATTACGGAAGTACTCGCAGATCCAATTTTACCTCACGAGATTATATTCTAAGCCCTCATGAATTGCTGTGGCCATCAACAAATCTTTCCAAATCAAAAAGCAAAATCTTACGCAACATGTTTTGATCGAGCCCTCTAGGAGCGTGATTTTGTGTTTTCTTGTCTGTGGGCGAGCGCGCGTGTGCCCTTCTGCAGCGGTGCATGTTGGCTGCGGTCCCTCTCTGTCTGTGTTTTGTCCCTGCTTTGCTTCTTTCGCTTATGCCATTGAGCCAAGCCTATGCTATCATTATAGTCTAAAATACTTGACAGGGGAATTCCTAAGCTCCCCCGCTTAGGAATGCAGCCGGAGCACTCATGTGGAAACTCGAAAATTCATTTCGCTCCAGGAATTTAATTTTGGGGAATGTACTGGAAAATTAGCAAAAGGAAATAATGGCAAATCGAGTGGCAGCTGTATTACTTAATAAACATTTTTAAAAAACACTACTGTAAATTGAGGGAAAGCTGCGTGCTAATCAAGTGCTTGAGCAAATGAAGCTGTTGTCATTACAACAATAGTTAACAGAGCTGTTTAATGGCCTCATCCTTTTATTCTCAGCTTTGAGCAAATAAAGAAGAGCAATTAAACCAGCAGTGTTCTTTCGGGTTAAGGAAAAGCCGTTGAATTACATAATCAAGTACAGTGATGGGAAGAAACTCCAGACATTATTTAAGCTATGTGATGTGCCAGGAAAGTCACATTAAGTCAATTGATTCAGAGTCTCTTAAATTAGGGGAGTTCTGGCCCCAGAGGCAACTCAATCGTACAGTGTGTGTTTTGAGCATAGACATATTATTAATAGACCGTCATTACTCACTCCTCCCCGTTTACCATAATGACCATGTTCGAGGGGGAAATCATGGCGGATTTACAGACTCCTCCTCCCCAGCTCTGACGAAGCATGTTCCTAATAAGGGCATACGGGCGGGATTTTCACTGTAGACTCGGCCCTTGCGTGACGTGTAGCTCGTGCAGCTCCAATGCTAACAGTCCGACCCCCGTTAAGTAAGAAATTTCAAAAATTTATCCTACCATAACCACCCCGGTGCCTCTGATTGTGTCTAACCCAGCGTAATCACAGGAGGAATATCTAGCTGTAGACAGTTCCAAAAAATTAGGCACCGGGCATTAAAGTTGTTTTTTTTAACGTGTCTAAAGTGCAATGCATTCCAATGGGGGACTAGCGGGTATATGGCGGTACTACAGCAATGGCGGAGCAATGGTGGCCTCCAGTGTCGTCATCGCAAAGCAGAGCAGCCAGCGGCCATTGGTTTTGAGTAGTAGGGTGAACCGGAGTACAGAGAGAACTTGCAAACCCCGTAAAGAAAGATCCCACGCTACCAGGAAATTGATCCGAGGGCCTTCCTGCTGTGGGGGCGAGAGAGCTAACCGCTGTTGGTATTACGGTGTAAACAGTAGCCTTTCATGTGTCAGAAATACAATACCACAAAATGATAGTTGAGCATCACATTAGACGACTTACTCTTTAGACAGTGGGACCACACATAAAGCCCTGCTCAGTCTATAGAGCAAGGCCTTTCCCAGGTAGATCTTTCACCTGAATGACCCACGACCCGCTCCGTGAGTCAACAGTCCCGGGACAGTGTGGAAGAGAGGACGCTTTGTGACCTGTGGCCTTTATCGTCGCATTAACTGCATGGTTAGTATGTCCATTGTGAGCTACTATGACTGTGCTTGTTCAGACCTGTCCCGACTCCCGAGCTGTAGGTGGCAATTATGTGACACCACCACCCCCCACTCCCCCCCTGCGCCCTCATATGTCCCAGAACAGTGCAGAGGAAGGGAGAGAGTGAGGGAGAATACCGCCATTGTACAGCAATTAAACCAAAGCAGGGACTCTGTGGCACCTGGTATTGTCTGACCAGGAAGTGGGAGGAGCCGGAGAGGCCAGGTCGGAACACGATCAGGGGGCTTGCCTGCATGGGTCGCCCCCTTGGCTCAATTTCTTCCTTAATGGCCGTGAGCATTAGAGGAGTCAGACAGCAAGATAATGGAGTCACACACAAAAGCGTATCTAAAGCCAAGCCCACTCACAGCAATAATGGGACATCACTGGCCCGACTGGTCAGCGGCGCATGTGCTCGAATGAATGGGTGAGAGTCTGAGGCGATAGATTCAGGGTTAGGCAAGAGACTTAGAACAACCGTGAGAATAAACAACTGATTTAGGTAAGACTGAAAAAATAGAATTGCCTTTGTGAACTTGAAAATGAGCATGTCGAATTACAAAATAGTTTTCAAGGACCAATATTGAATTTAACACAGCATTTGGACTGTGGAGCTGTTTTGAAAACCTAAGAACTAAGCAGCCGGGTGAGCAGATTTCACTTCATTTTTTACAATTCATACATATCCACATAAACAGTTCGAGTCATACAGACCTGACCATGCTCGTCTCAAATAAAATACAGTATAAATCAAAATGTTCTCACGTTGCCCCGAATCAGAACATCAATCTTTTGGCTGCACTGTAATTTCCCAAAGGTGCTGCTCATAGGATTCAGTGATATTTTTTGTATGACGTTAGCAGCCCTCGCGCCGCAACCACGAGTGCACTTCATCATTAGCGGGTGATGTGTGTGGCGGCAGTAAAGGTCATGTAAGAAAAAAATGCTCCGGAGAAAAACATGATGCACGGAGTCTCGTTCAGAAAGCGCTGTTTGCTGTTGTGGACTGAGAAATCTTTATCTCGTTTTATATTTCAGACGTTTATTTTGTATTGACTAAACTATTCTCTCCAAATAACACACGACAGAACACATTTGGATTTTCTATGGAACTGAAGCAGAAGTAATCCAGGGCTAAATTAGGTCTTAACCAGCTCACACCAAGACTAAACTAGGACCAATGTGATACCAAGACATACATTAACCCCTTAACCCCCACCTGAACAGAGTGCATTTTCTCCAGTTTGGCTTTACCCAAATCTAAAAGCAAAAAAGTGGCAAAAGAGCAAGAAAAATGTGCCGTAAAAGCATCAATAAGAGATAACACACGACTAAAGAGTGATGAAAAAGCACAAGAAAATGACAAAAACACGACAAAAGAGCTATTAAAAAATAAAAGTTTACAGCAACTATAACAAAGTGACAAAATCACGACTAAAGAGTGATGAAAAAGCATTAAAAAAATCAACAAGAAAGCCATGAAAGGGCGACAAAAATGCGATGAAAAAGTGACCAAAAACATGATGAATAAATTACAAAAACATGTAAAAAAAAAAAAAAAGTGTGACAAGAAAAGTTAGGATCTGTTTTGTAGGTCTTAGCTTTCAAATGAGGCGTTACTCTGGTCTATAGGCTGTGAACTCTCCAGTTAAGAAGCTTTTAGATTTGGGTAAAACGGAACTGGAGAAAATGCGCTTGGTTAAAGTGGGGGTTAAGAGGTTAACAAAATGGGGTCCAAAACAAAGAAGCAAAAATGTGATTAAATTAGGGTAAAACCACGGGAATGTCTAAACAAAGTCTAAGAACTAGCTCCACAGAAAGCAGAGCTGACTGAAAGATACTCAAATCTGAACTTGAACTGCAAATGTGTCATTTCTACCACCAGAAGATGCCCAGGGCTCATCAGGGACCCTCGGACCACAGATTGAGAACCCCTGGCATTTCCACACAGTACATCCTCATTGAACCGGCAGAACTCTTACACAAAAACAAACTTTGAGACTGTTTTTGCAGCGGTCTGACCACTTCCTCCTGCTCCGCCGTCACCCACTCATGACCACAACGACATCGCCGAGCCACCACTTACACCACTGATAGATGGTTTCTATTTGTAAAATGGCATCTAACCGCTAACCGCCGAGCACAACAAGCCTGGTGACAGGTCTAAATGGAGAACGCTCAGCTGCGCAAGTAACAAAGACCCTGATTCTGACTTTTAGTGGCTTTCTGGAAAATGGCTTTGCTTCGCTAAACTCTTATGCACTACATGTTTTTGTAGTTTCTATTTTTGGGAGAAGAATGGAGCAGCGTTAGTCGAATTGAGACAGGCCTAAGTGAGCCGTTCATTGAGAAGTGTGTTACTGGGCATGCTGCTAAGTGCTCTGTAACGTTTAGTAAACTGACTGGCGACTGTGGTGAGCTCACCACTATCACATGAGCACTACAAAACACTTAGGTCAAGCATAATTCAATCATCTATCATGTAAAATCAGAAATCAGTGGCATTTGGACAAGTGTGTTGATGCAAAATGAGACATTCCCATTCAGTAGTATGTGCATAGTGTAAGTAACACCATGTCTTTTGTTACCACCAGGGTAGTGTTTAGTTACATTTTTAGTCCTGATTCAATCACGATAAAGACCTGGTGGTAATGGTAACTTTATATATTTTAGATATTGTATGAGTTGCGGAAATTTAAGAGAACCGCTCGTGTAATGATTGTCCCACAGAATGATGAACAGTAGACTTGTGATGATTTATTACTGCCAATCATTTATTTAATTATCCTTACAAAGGTTGAATTTATACCGTCTTAACAGCTTTTGCAAGGGCACACTTTGTGAAACTGCTTGAAAATCTTACAGTACAAGTTGTGTCCAATCAAACCCGTTTTCACCTTGCCACCTTGAGGGGCACACTGCTGTAATATGTGGCAATATTCCATTCAGTGACTTTGTACAGTTTGTAGGGAACTGAGCATGTGTTTGTGTGGCACTTTCTTATCTCCAGGTCACGCTAATGGTATTATTTAGGAGATATTCAGCCCCGCAGACGGACGGATGATAAGGACCGTCCAAAATGCATCCTCCAAATCCAATTAACTTGTCTTGGCCAGAGATCATGCTGATATACTCTGTGGGCTGGCTCCGACTTCTGCGATGGTGTCGGGACATTTATTTGGGCCTGGAAAAGTCATGCTTCGAGGATTTAACATCATTTGTGCTGTTCGGCAACTATTTCGTGATAACCGAAATCCCTAATTATTTTCCCGGGCATGTGATGTGGCGGTGTCTAAAATGCAAGATGGCGCAGAAGGATAAGATATAGCTGATTTAAAGCAGTATTTTTGTTATCTGATTGTATGTGACTGAATAGCATCATTGTTTAGGCATTTTATCCCCATCGGATGATTTCTCTGCTAATCAAATCCATAATTATTCTAACGCCAATGCTTCACTGTGTTTCCAGTGACCTAGAAACCATGCTTTCTCTTCACCGTCTTTGAAGATCTTAAAAGCATCCCTTGTCATATATTGCCCAGTTTCATTATTGTGTCACGTTTGCATCATACTGTACAGTCTTTCTACTTTGAGTGCACACAATGCCGACCACAGGAACTTATTGTTAAGCTGTTGTGACGTGAAGAGTCCTTATGGTAATGACCCTCGTTGATGTTTTGCTTTTTCCGTGGTCTCCGTTTGGTCTCCGAGAGGCCTCCACGGTCTGGCAGTTGAGGCAACGACGCGAATACTCTTTGTTGTGCTCAACATGTGAGACGTTTGTGTGACACGCCTGCAATGTCTCCGAGACTGCATGGAGACCTGAAAAAAAGTCTCCGCTGAAATCGAACCTGTTTGTTTTCACCAAGACTACGTGGAGACTTGCCTTATGTCCGGGCGAATTTTCAGAGACATCATTGAATCTCCAACCAGTCCTCAACTTGTCTCCAGGCCGGTGAGATAGGCCCTTTAGTTCAACTTGATTTCCCTCCTTCTAATTATCCTCTGCTGAGCATTTTAAAGAGGGCAGATTTCTCCATGAATATTCTTCTTCTCCAGCTCGTCCTAAGCCTCTACTTTGAGTCACTTGCTTAAATGCTAGTGTGAAAGAAATGACATCTCAGAGACCCTCATCATGACAGGTGTTTGGAGTAACAGATTGTTAAGTGGAAATGGCCATCTCTGGTTACAACACGGAAGCCTGCATGGAGAGCGAATGCTGCCCTCAATTTATCGAAATGTGTTTATTGGTGTCTGTTTGTAGACTGCTTTTATAACAGTTCAGCCATTATTTTAAAGGTTGTAATAATGTGCTAGGCTGTTCTGTAAGTCTTCTGGGATTTCACACATTTTATGAAGACTTTCACCTAGACATTTCTGTGCATGTTAACCATTTTCCTTGCAAAGTCTATGTGAGGATTTAACATAAATGATGTTAGCTGTGAGCCTATTGAGCTTTGTATATTAAGGAAATGCAATTAAGACTTTGACAACTTAATCCACTTAATACACAAGCTGGAGGCCTTTGGAAAGCTTTTACGTGACAACAAAATACCTTTGAATGACATAATGAATGCACCAACAGCACAGAGCCGATAAGAGGGGTGGGTTAAGTGCATTATAACATCCAAAAAGGCAAAACTAACCCCCTCAACGTCGTATTATGTTTTCTGGTGCTCCGGGCAGTGCAGCTGAACAAAAGTCAAGTCATTTTAAGCCATCACCGTTTTCTACAATCTCAACCTTTGTGCGTCTTTTAATAGCAGTGGAAACAGTGGCTTGTCAAACTTGCAAAGCTCAATTAAGCCAGTTTCCTAAAAGTGAATAAAAGTGCATACTCTCTGACTAGTCTGAAACAATGCCATGATATGATTACTTATAAATGTATGCCCTAATCTCTAACAGCGAGATGTGTGACCATCTGTCCACATAGACCTCTTGGCTGGACATCATTCCCCTCTCGCTCTTTCACTCAGATGTCGCCTTCTTCTGAGGTTTTGTGCTCCCGGGCCTGCACAGAGCTCTGGTGGTCCCAGATAGTGCCCTAGCCCTCAGACACTCTTTTTCCCTGCTCAAAGACGCACTCACAGATTTAGAGAGGAGTTTTGTACTTAAAACAAAAATGCTGGAAAATAAACTAAAAACACAAACTTTCAAAATCTGTAAAACTTATGAAAGGTTTATCGTGTTGTATCGGTGACTACATTCAGGTAATTAAGCCCATGCCTTCCTTTGTAATTTCCAAACTCTCTTTTACAAATCCCAACTTATATTTGCAGCAGTTTTGTGATCGTGCTTCCCACACACCGGCTGATAGCTGGGCTCTCCCTCTTGGCTCCGTCTCTGTGTTGGAAATAGCATGAGGCTAGAACAACTTGTGTAACATCGATTTGAAATTCAATCTAGACACAGCCTCCTCCGGGCCATGGCTGAGTTTTAGATCCCTCTCCAATAGTGGCACTGGAAGAAATAAAGGAGAAGAGATGCCTTGGAGCTCGAAGCTCGAACTCTGTTACCTTTGGTGGGTAGAAATACGTAGAATTGAGTTTGAAGAAAGATGGAACACTGGGTATGAAATGTAAGGTTTACTGCTTTCACAATAACACAATAACACTGAATATTAATAACTTAGTTTGAATTTGATTGCGGCGAGGGCTGCATAACACGTATCGTCAAATTATTGTTATATTCACAACATTATGTATCAAACTCTACACTGCCTGACCCCAAGTCGTTACAAAAGAAAGGTCACACGCTCTAATATTTCATTTGGCCGCCTTTAGCTTTGATTACAGCACGCATTTACTGTTGCATTGTTTTATTAAACTTCTCAAATCTCAAAAGATCCAGTGTTGCATTCCTTTTTCTTGTATTGATGATGGGAGAGTGTGACCACTACGCAAAGTCTCCTCTAGCACATCCCAAAGATTCACTAAGGGGTTAAGATCTTGACTCTCTTGTGACCAATCCATGAGTGAAAATGATGTCTCCCTGAACCACTCTTTCACAATGTGAACCCGATGAACCCTGGCATTGTCATCTTGGAATACGCCCGTGCCGTCAGGGAAGAAGAAATCCATTGATTAAATAACATGGTCATTCAGGATGTTCAGGTTTTCAGCTGAACTCATTTTTTGGGCGCATTGTGTTGCTGAACCTAGACCTGACCAACTACAGCAACCCTGATCATAACAGTTAGTTGAATCTAGGGGTGATTTCTTTTTCTTTCTTTTTCTTTTTCTTTTTGGGGTCAAGCAGTGTATCGCAAAATCCCTGAGGTCATTTGTTTTAGCTAAAGTATCCTAAATTGTAGACAAATGTTGTCTAACTGTCATCTGTACTCTGTATTTTAAGTGTTGGACATTTTACCTCTCATCCAATAGGTACATACAGTGGGTTGCATAAGTATCGGCCCCCCTTTAACTTTGACATTTTGTCACGCTATGGACCATAAACATAAATATTTAATTGAAATTTTATGTGAAAGACACACACTAAGTGACACACAATCGTGAAGTAAAATGAAATGTATACATGATTTTTTTTTATGAATAAAAAACTGAAAAATGGGATGTGCATAAGTACCGGCACCCCTTTCCTTTTACTGCAACCAATTGCCTTCAAAACTCTGCCATAAGGCCAGATTTGTGCAGTGTACGACTAATAGTAGTTCTGTGTACAGTTACCCCCACCTGAGCTGTAGCTCTCTGCAGTTCATCCAGGGTCATCATAGGCTTCTTGGTAACAGCTCTGGTCAGTGCTCTCCTTGTTCAGTCAGTAAGTTTAGGAGGACGGCCGGGTCTTGGTAGGTTTGCAGGTTTGCATCCATTTTTGGATGGTGTATTTAACTGTACTTTGAGAGATGTTTAAAGCTTTGGAAATCTTTTTATAACCTAATCCAGCTTTATACTTCTCAATAACTTTATCCCGGACCTGTCTGGTGTGTTATTGGACTTCATGATGCTGTCTGCTCCCAATAGTCTCTTAACAGACCTCTGAGACCATCACAGAGCAGCTGTATTTGAACTGACATTAGATTACACACAGGTAGACCCTAGTTAGTCATTGGGTCAACATGTGATCATTCAGAAAGGCAATTGGTTGCAGTAAAAGGAAAGGGGTGCCGGTACTTATGCACATTCCACTTTTCAGTTTTTTATTCATAAAAAAAAATCAAAATCATGTATTTATTTCATTTCACTTCATGATTGTGTGTCACTTAGTGTGTGTCTTTCACATAAAATTTCAATTAAATATTTATGTTTATGGTCCATAGCGTGGCAAAATGTCATAAAGTTAAAGGGGGGCCGATACTTATGCAACCCACTGTATTTATCTTGCTCTTAGCTGTAGGCATATAAACCTCCGGTGGAAAGGGGTTTAACTTGAACGAATACCACCCATCTTTGTACTAAAAACAGCTCTCCACTTGATTAAAAAAGTATCAGTATCACCCTTTACCCTTAGTGGAGGTTAAACATTTAAATTGATCAATGTGAAGCTGAAAAAGATCTCAAGTTTTGTTGCCGTCGCCCAGCCCGAGCACTTGACATGTGGCTAAATGCAGTGAATACTAATCATTAGCTCACTACTCTCCGCTGTTCAGCAAAATGAGCCAGTGAAGCTCCTTCTGACATGGCTCAAAGGTCCAGGGGAGTTTTATCTCTTGTTGATCTTTTATCCTCTCCTCTTCCACGTGTCTGTCACCTTGAGAGGAATGAGCTTTCTAGATGGTGCCATTACCTCCGAGTGTCCAGAATAACACAGACTAATCACCGACCTTTCCACGGAAGGCGTATCATCAGGAGGAGCAAATGTGATGGACATTTAAACAAAGGCATAAAACAAACAGGGAGAGGCGTTCAAGGACATGCAGTGGCAGCTTAGAGTCAGAAACAACATTTAATGGGGAACAGTGTGTAAAGTAAAGTACAAACGAAAGTACAAACAAAGGATAATTAACTCACAAAGCTGATCCGTCATACTGATATTATCAAAATAACATACCTGTAGTTGTTTATTAAATCATTTTACCAAGGTACCTGTAGAAATCAAATGTATCCATATAAATACTGAACTCGGTAAGAATAGATAGTTTTTTGGTGAAAATATTATTTCTAAGCATAAAAGTGAAATGAGTGATGAGTGTAATAATGCGAAAGTTACAAGTATTTCTTATTAATAGACGATAATTCTTAAGAGAACGATTCTACATTTGTAAATCAACTTTAACAAAACAAGTTAAATTGTTATGATTGTTATGATAATTAATCTATGTTTTATGTTGCATTTAAAATTGCAAGTCTGATCCACTGACAATGGGGGAATTAATAATATTTTCTGATTCTGAAAGAAATACAAACTTAAATTGAGATTAATAAGACATTTTATAACTGTCAATGGAGCCCAAATGTTACATATCTTTCTAAGCACAGAGCATCGATACTTCAGTATGCTAGTCCTCAATTTGAAGTAAAACACTGATTTATTATCTTTTTTTTTTTTGTTTAACTGGGGAATAAGTGTAACTAAGAGAATTAGAGCAACCCACTGGAGCACCCGAACAAAGGTGGCTGCTGGCTTCTGTTAGAAAAGTGATTAAATTTCACTGCACGATTTAGTTTCTTTTTCTCATTCTGAAGCCCCGCTCCCGTCGTCCCTGGGCAGATCTTTTTAATCATAGTTGAAATCTGTGGCGCTCCCCAGGCGAACCTTATCTCCTCTCGTCATTTCACTGCAGACAGTGACATAGAAGGAGTTTGATTTGTTGTAGCTGGATTTGAGTCTCCGCAGCTCTGTCCCTGTCACCACCGTGCATCATCACAGAGACAGAAAGAACAAGGAGTTACTAGTTTTTTTGTTTTTTTTATAGATATAGCCCATTTCACCACTTCTGCTGCAGTCTTTCAACCCCTACTATGCAGGATAGTGCGGTGTTTGTCAGCAGAACCAAAGTTTAGCCACAACACTACTTAGCATTAGCATTAGCATTAGCAACTTTACAAGCACGTGGCATTTATGGTTAGGCATGGTCCCTATCTTGATGGAAATCGTTCTTTAATGTATTCTTAGTATCTCACTTAACCTCCTCATAAATAAACTGACATAGAAACATATTTTGCATGTCATTGTGCCCTTGTTGCTACGTCAAAGAACAACACTTGTTCATGAGCAATCACCAAGGGATAGGAAAAGGCCCTCTATATTAAAAGAGAACACAACTTCTTCTGTAATAACCATGAATTCTTATTTAATAGACATGTATAGACGTACATAGTTTTGTAAATCAAATATACATGGAATGGTAAGTTTTATTTGGGTTGCAGCTTGTGTTGACACTTTGAATGTCGGTCCCAATGCTTTAGACCAGTGGCTTTCAACTGGTGGGTTGGGACAAGGGCTGTGTTAAATTAATCAATTGAAATAAATTTTCCTTTGAAAAGCCCAATATCGATTCAAAACCCCTTAAATAACTTCGGAACTAAATGAGATAGAGACTTACTTTTTTTGCACCGCGTCCGCTCTTCATTTTGAGTGTTAGCTCGTCCCTATAGCCCTCCTGGGAGCACAGTTACAACGAGGCAAAAAAATAGTAAAAAAATAGCTCCCCATGGATATTTCCTTGTCCCACATATTTTCCAAATTTAATTCCAAGATTTAGTGGTTTATTTCCAAAAGTCTTGCCATGGACAGCTTCATTGTGACTGTAGCAGGGGCAGCCATGTTGTTTACTGTCAAAGGCCAGCCTGATTGTTGCCAGTGCGTCATACGCACATGGCAACAAAGGGGGGGTTCAATTCTTAATGTAAATATTCATATTTTTATATATTTACCAAGTTAGAGTTTCTCTTTGCAGCATTCGTTCTTCTGAGAATGTCTTTAATATTCAAGTAAAAGGTTAGGGTTAAGGTAAACGTAATTGGTACTGCGTGATTAACCTGATTGAAAATCAATCAGATTTAATTGTGAATCGAAACGGGCCCTTGTGAAGTGAATCCAATCCGAATTGATTTGGGAAATCCTAATCAATACCCAGCCCTATAATCAGGACCCAAAAGTGGATCGTAAACGCATTCCAGGGAACATTTCTTTCAATATTTATCTTCTATGCAAGTATAGAAACATCTGAATCTGTAAAAATGACTCTTGTTCTGGTCATAATTTCAGCTTTATGGTTTATTTAAGTCATCATTAATTTGTGGGGACAATACTGTATTTTACATGATACATTGATATATTGCAGATTGCCACCCTAGGCTTGTGGTGGATCCTGACAGTGTCCCATTTGAGAACCACTGCTTTAGACCAATTGAGAACTAGAATAAATACTCAGAGAAACCACCATTGTGACTGGTTAGAATAAACAACCTTGCAGCACAGAAACTACAATTGGAGCACATTGTTATCTTAATGCTGGTGGGAGGTCAAAGCCAAAGCAGCTGGTTATCTTGGAATAGATAAATGAATGTAATGATAAGGAATCATGTGATTGTTTCGATGTTACCTCTTTAAGGTCGCCACAAAAGGCCTCAAAAGCTTCCCTCCCAATACCTCCTTGTGTAAACAGCCTTTTATTCACCGCCACTGCACTTTGAAAATAAAGCTACAATGGAGGGACATTGATTTATTGGAACATGGCTGCTTTGCTGACATGAAAGGACCAGTGGAGGGCAGGTTATTTTAGTTTTTTTTTTTAAGCCGAGAACAAGTGAGAGCAAAATAGGACGTCATCTTGGTACTACATGGAGAGAATTCATTTGAAAATGACACATAAAAGCAGGCTTGTTTAATTGTGTGAAGAAAAAGGCACTGTACCCACCCCCACTTAGCAGAATATTATGACCTATCGTGTTTGTAATTTGTGGTACATTTATGCTCCACTGACCTCTTGAGGCTGGAGTTGGTGCATTTGGCTCAAACCTGCAATGAAAATAAAAGGCTTGATTGTGAATGAATGAATGAATGAATGAATGAATGAATGAATGAATGAATGAATGAATGAATGAATGAATGAGTGAATGATAATATGACCACTATGAAATCTCACTCACCACTATTGACATCTTCAAGTTTTTACAAGGTCCATAAGAAGTGACTAGTGTGAGAACCACTGACTTTTGTATTATCAATATCCTCCTGACTACCAGCAATGCAAATCCTCTGTAGAGGACGTTTCTAAACCTGAATAGCTCCCACCCAATACATACTACTGAATTAACTCCTTTTGGCATCTACAGAGGACAGAGCTTTTCAATTATATCAAATGTGAAGGGGTGGAGCTTTGTTTTTTGTTTTTGTTTTTCATCAAGGACAATGGTGTCCCTCAATGCAAGCACATTATATGGGATGGGAAGAAGAAAAGTAAATTCATAAAACTTTTTATGGAGCAGATTTTGGATTGAAATGTTGTTTGCATATTTTATAGGTCTCCTAACAACACATTACCATAGTATTTAAATGTTTAAAACATGTCGTGTAGGGGACATCTGTACTGTTATTTCGTCCATTTTGACGGAGGAAATAAGTTGAAGATAATAGAAAATAACTCCACTCCCCCACGTCAAAAGTGGAAACCTCAGCCAAATGCAGCTCTGAGACACTTTGGTGCCGTCCATCTTCCAGAGATGGTGGATGAAACATGCATCAAGGTGTTGCAGATCAAGATGCAAGAACAAAACCTGTGTACAAAGTCCAAGTCTTATGTTGACCTTCAGGCACTTTCTTTGGGACTAACTTTGCCACCAAGGTTCAGTTTCACACGTATCATGTGTTCACTGTAGTGGAGAAAAAAATTATTTTCAGTCTTCCAATTGCCTTTTAAAGATTGGGGGATTTGAAAAAATAAGTGATTGGACAACATTATTTTTCCTAGTAGTCAGGAGGATATGACCTCCGGCAAATCACAAAGTTAATATGATAATAATGAGATATTCAAATGCAGTGCCTGGTTTTTTCCACTGTTCATTTCTTGAAATTAAATTAAGTAAAGCGTCTTTGAGTGTCCAGAAAAGCACTATATAAAACCGATGCATTATTATTGTTATTATTCTATATTTCAGGCAGACCCGGGAGCAGGAAACACCTCCAGACTTCTTCTACTTCTCTGATTTCGAAAGACACAATGCAGAGATTGCAGCTTTCCATTTGGACAGGTATGTCCCCTTAAAAATGCAAAAATAGAACATATTTATCTTTCATGTGACCCCAGCATGCTGTCAGATTATAAAAAGTAAGGTTGATTGATCTGTAACATAATGACAATAAAACTGACATTATTGAACTTAAAATGGAGAAAGAGTCCATTGAATATTTCTCTCAGAGAAAACCACTTTTAAGAGGATCTCTTGGTATTGGTAAATATCGGATATCGGCAGATACTCAAATCCCAGTATCGGTATCGGTAGCAAAAAAGGTGGCTCGGTGCATCTCTACACCACTCCTCCACATTCTCACACACACTTACTAGAAAAATGAAATAAGATAACAACTTTCTCAGAGCAAAATAGGTGTACACTCTGCTCTATTTTAACCGGTAATCAAATACTTTCCCTTTTGTTGCAATATCACCAAACCTTTGTCTCTGCTAAATGTTCTGAAGTCTCAAAAGGTTTCCACCCTCAGCTCCATCTCTCCATCGGCTGCCCCTCACTGCTGTGTGCTTGGGTCAGCAGCGTGCACACAATACACGGCTCAGTGTTTCCTCTGGACCACATGCACACACACAGGTCCTTTGTCGCCCGGGCCCTCCATGACTGTGCACTTTGCAGGTCCTGAATGCGCCCCTCTGTGGGCTAAAGTTTCCCCCAGTCTCTCTGCTCCGGCCCGCTGTCTGCTGTACGTCCACACAGCTCCCAGGAGGCTTAGCTTCGCTCCGCACGGGGTCAGCAAACACACAAGCTAAACAGTGGGTGAAAAGGTGTAGTGTTCTGACATGAGAGCATGAGAAAAGAGGCTGACAAGAACACAAGGAAGATGAAGGTCAGGTATAAGGTCACAGCTTTTAGTGAAAGGATACAGTCCTGTGTATAGGGTTGGGAGTTATCTGTACACCACACTTAACAGTACAGGAATAGCATGGTAATAGGATACAAATATGAAGGAAACCAGGATAACATTGAATGCCATTGGATAAATGAAAATACCTTTACCCGTAATTAACTTTCTATTTTCTGGGTTATGGCTGGAGTTCTTTGGATTATGATGAAGTAAACAGAGGTGCGTCTTCATTATGGCGTCTTCTCCATTTGTCTCCTTCAGGATACTCGATTTCCGCAGAGTGCCCCCAGTGGCCGGTCGCCTCGTCAACATGACCAGAGAGATCCGGGATGTGACCCGTGACAAGAAGCTGTGGAGGACCTTCTTTATCTCTCCAGGTGAGAATCAGAATCAGAATAGGTTTTATAGGGCTGTGTCTGGTTTCTCGATTGTGCTAAAAATTGCTCAACCGACCACGCATTTAGCAACTAGCATTTGCGTGTCAGTTTCAGATGAAACACAGAGCGATTCAAGATACTCTGATGAGGACTACATCTTTCCGTGCTCCATACTTTTTTACATGCGGAAATGCATAGCGAAGACCGCTCTTAAATGATCCATTATAGTTTGGCTGGCCAGTGCAACTTTCCTGGCCTGCCAAACTATATGCTTTTCAAATTTCAAAGATATTTAGTCTAGGCGCGAGCATGAGCTCAGTGATTTCCTGGTGGGCGTGATTGACAGACGGGATCAACCAAGCAGGAAGCCTTTTCAAAAAAGTTTTCACACTGCTGCGGCCGATGTTCAGGACTATCAATTATGTTAGAGAAAACTTCTGCGGGAAGTTATGGTAGTAATCAGTGATATACTACTCGTAGCCAGTGTTTGTACGAAGCATACGGGACTTTTGAGGGGTGTGTTATTAAACTTTGTGCAATTGTGCAACATGAAACATCATCTAGTAATAAAATAAATAATACGTCTATAAGGGCATGTAACAAAATAAAAGAAACTCAAAATATACACAATACTCATGTCCTGACAAACAGTGGTGGGTTTACAAATGTACACAATGTGTGACTGTGTGAATGTGTGAATGTGAAAACAACATTTTGCAATTATACAGACAAAGACAGAGAGACAAGGAAAGAGAGAGCAAGAAGTGAAAAAGAGAGAAAGAGGGAGGGAAGATGAAGAAAGTGGAGGAAAGAGAAACAAAGGTCCAACAACCCTGTCTGGTAGACCCATTGAGATATTTGTAAAATAGACACTTCTCATGGCTCACTATTGAAACCTGCTTTTAAAGTGAACTAGATCAAGGTGAAAGTTGACTAAGCACAATTCCTGTGTAGCCTTATAAGGCCGCCTTTGCTCTGCCCGATCCTGTCAGACCTTAACAGCTAAGCAGGGAAGGGCCTGGTCGGTACTTGGATGGGAGGCCGTTTGGTAACACCAGGAAGCCTAGTGAATGTAGTGAGTGAGTGAGTGGTTGGTGGTGGTCGGAGGGGCCAATGGCGCAGACTGGTTGCCTCGCGTTCGTCAGTCTACCCCAGGGCAGCTGTGGCTACAATAGTAGCTTACCACCACCGAGTATGGAGTGAATGAGTGACCCTTTGAGTGTCCAGAAAAGCGCTATATAAAACCAATGCATTATTGTTATTATTATTATTATTTGAGGCAGTGCTTGTTTGTCACCACAAGATGGCAGCAAGGTCATACAATTCTCCAAAGATGTGACAATTAGATGTCACCATATTGACCATGTAATGAGGAGGTGTTTTATCCTTTTTCTTTTCCCAATCATTGAAACCTTATAGACAAATATTTCCAAACGTATGATTCACCTTGCATTGCACAGAATAACAGTGCCCATATGTTCAGTGTAATAACGTCAGCAATTTTCTTTTCTGTCTTTTAGCCAACAACGTGTGCTTCTACGGTGAATGCTCGTACTACTGCTCCACAGAGCATGCCCTCTGCGGTAAACCGGACCAGATCGAGGGGTCGCTTGCTGCGTTCCTGCCAGACCTGAACTTAGCTAAGCGCAAGACGTGGCGAAACCCATGGAGACGCTCTTATCACAAGCGCAAGAAAGCAGAGTCAGTATTCATGTCAAATCCCTTAATATGTCTTTAGTGTTTATTGTTATTTGCACAAATTATACAAACAGCTCGCAACATGCATAAACAGTTTGCTAAATTCACAGGTGGGAGGTGGACCCTGACTACTGCGATGAGGTCAAACAGACGCCTCCGTACGATCGCGGGACACGTCTTCTGGACATTATGGACATGACCATCTTTGACTTCTTGATGGGTATATAAGAGAGCTTGAGAAAACATTTAAAAGACAGCAAGTTAATAAATTACAAATACTCACTGATATAATTACAGGCAACATGGATCGGCACCATTACGAAACATTTGAGAAGTTTGGAAATGACACCTTCATCATTCACCTTGATAATGGGAGAGGGTAAGTGCACACTGCAGTCTGTTTGATCAGGAAATCAGTGCCATGTAAAACATAATCTTAGTAAACAATACGGTTTGTTGTTCGAAGGTTTGGCAAACATTCCCATGATGAGCTGTCTATTCTGGTGCCTCTCAGTCAATGCTGCAGGTGGGTTGTCCTCAACAGCTACATTGTATGTATAGACACCGTTTAGCTTTCTATACCCGTAACCATTCACAACTTTAATATGTAGTGTCTGGCACAAGTCCCGTGTTAAATGTTTGATAGATTTTAAATTACTTAATATGTTCTTATACAGTATTTACAGTTTTGTTGTTTCCTTATTTCTTTCTAATTTATCACAATGTAAGTCAGAGAATACACATGAAATCACCTGGACAAACCAGTCTTGTCTCTTTGTAGAGTGAGACAGTCGACATATTTCCGTCTCCAGCTACTGGCCAAAGAGGACTACCGCCTGAGCGCCCTGATGGAGGAGTCTCTGTCCCAGGACCACCTCTCGCCCCTCCTGATCCAGCCACACCTGCAGGCCATGGACCGGCGCCTCCGGTTGGTCCTGCAAGTCCTGGCAGTTTGCATAGACAAAGAAGGCTATGCTAATGTCATGGAGGAGGACTTACAGGAGGCGACAGGTACTCACAGGAGTCCAGGGTACAGGTAGTGAGCCTCCCATGAACATGGACAATGGACCAGATTAGTGGAACAAATATCCCACATCTTCTATCAAGCTGAATTCAGTGAATTCCAAAACCTGCCTGGATGGACCTTGCTTCTAAGTGTTTTTAGAAAAGTTTAGCCGAAGACTGCTCTGACCGAAGTTTTGTATTTGTTAGATACAGATGTATTTTATTTTATCAAATGTTGTTTATCACATAATGGAGCCACTGCTGTGTTCTGTCATATTTTAAATGAAGCTTTTAAATGTTGAATATATAAACATATCCAAAAACAGACAGGAGAGCATATGATTATGGAAGATAAGCTTTAACAATGAGTTTACTTAAAGACTGTCATTGTTATTTTCTCGATATATCAGTTCAAATTTAGAAGCGCAACTGACTGTGATTGTCAGGACCTTCACTTAGCCTTACAGAAACTTCTTTTACCTGCTGTTTACCGGATGGGTTGCTGGGAATATTTGTGTGTGGCTTTACAACAGTAATGTCACATTAATAACTCCAAAAAAAAAAAAAAAAATTGGATACACTGTGGGTTAGAAGAAAAAACAATTATCTTTCCATTTTAATTTTGAAAAGCACACTTAGGCCAGTTTTTACAAATACAGCAAGATACAATTACTGTATGTTAAGCTATTTTTTGATATACTACAAAATTTCAATCGTTCTGCTGCTTTTATGATGGAACTCATTGGTATATTTTTAGACGAACATAATGTTGATTTATTTTAACGAAATTGCTGAAATAGTGCCAGTGCAATTGTTTTTCCATTTTTGCTTTATATTATAATTGTTTATTTTTGTTGCCCCTTTTTTCTTGTGTATTAAATGGCTAACCCAGTTTCAGTGCAATGAAAGATGTTTGTAACTTGAATGTTTAAGCTACATCAAAGCTAAGACGTCACCATTATGAAGCTCACAGTTAAAAATTTGGTACTTTTTTTATTTTCTGTGTAAATATCTATACATATTTTGAAGACAAAGCTGCAACGCGTTTGCTTCTGTTCTGCTGAACTGCATTGTTACTGTGAAAATCTGTTTACTACATGAATAAAGAGTGCAATAAAATAACAATGGACCATTTTGCTCTATTACAGCAAACTTGTGTTTTTGGTGACATATTAGCCTATAACCTCTGCCATCAACTCCTGGAGAATGAACATTTATTCTTACGGATCAATTTGCTTCTTCTGACAATTCCCCTGTGAATGTCAAATGCTGTCCAAATTGATGTATATGTCAAGAAAGGGAAAACAAAAACCGTAAACAAACCTACACTAGTTACAATAAAATACGCGTTAATTTGATGATTAATATTATTGATATCGGTCATTTACAGACACGTGCACAGCTGCCTCTGCTGGAGGCAATCGCCCCTGGCAACAGCTGTGTAGATTATTGGCATGTACTTACCACAGGCTAATAACAAAATAATTCTGGAAGCATGAGAGTCCATGTAAACAAAATCATACAAGAAAACACTGGACAAGACTAGGCCATAGTTTGGTGAAATTATATCAAATTGACAACAATGACCTATGATCTATAGACGTAATTACGCGTGACGTGGTGCAAATTCTGCGTATGCGCTGCTGTTCGTCCAACACGTGTGAACCGAGGCGCTGTCCGTGGTGCTGAAAACTAATTTCTCCATAGTCGTGATAAGTGGAGACCTATGTTGTGTTATAGGGCCTATGCCTTGCCATATAATTATTTATTACATTGCTGTGCTGAAGTGACTGGTCTTTCAATTCATTATTAGAAATACTTTAGTTTTAAGCAAGGATTTTTTTTTGTCATAATGAAAATTTATTTATAGTACAATTCCACTAGATGGCGCACAAATCACGTCAGTCTTCGGAGAATAATTCATTTTGTTTCCCTTTCTGTTTTACACTTTTATTATTATTATTATCATCATCATTATGTTTTTATTAGCATTTGGTTATTGAATGAAACAAATAATTTATCAGGCGACATAGGTGCGTGCACTCTTATTGGACGTATTAGGATTACCAAACGTAGAGACACGCCCATTCCATTTCTCCTGTTTTGGCCAAATCTGAGACACGTGGCTGACATTTGTTTTAAACAGATCCCTGCATAAATCAACCGTTCGACACAGGTAACATTTCTCAGGATCGTATATGCATTTGAGGAACATGCTTTGTCAAACAATAGAGAGAGGATTGGCTACCACATTGTGTGTGGCGCATAAAAACGTCATGATGTGATTTACACCAATCGTGTGTATCACATCTTAGATCTTATGACATTTTTTATTGGCCTCAAGAGTTCGCCTTGTTTGCAGACCTTCTCTTTTGTTTTGTTTTTTGTTTTGTTTTGTTAGTTGTTGTTGCATTTCACGGAGAGTAACACTAGGCGGTGCACTACACTTGAGCAGAGGAGCTTCATCATAGCATTGAATATGGTATTTTCAACTCACTAGCAAAAATACATGTGTTATAACTCACAAAGTCATGTTGATAATACACATATTAAGTTTTTACATGTTAACTGTTCAAGAAAATATATATAATTTAGCATATTATTGATTTGTGATTATGATGTTGTTTATCTTTCAACGCAGACCACCCCTCTCCTGCCCGGTAACAGTATACTACACCACTGTCCTCCCGTTTCTATGGCAACAGTGAGCGGTCCCCCTCCTCATAAGCCTCCGATTGATCTAAGGTGTGTCGTGTGTGTGTGTGTGTATGTGACGCCCTGGCCGACCCTGACCCCAACACCCCCGCCGCCCCTTCGAAATGTGAGATTTATACTTTTGCATTATTAACATGGGTTCCATATTCTAACAAGCAGCGTGTTCATGATCATAATAAGCACTAGGCTGGCACAATTTTGTTAAATGACCTATTTTCTAGGCTTCTGAGGAGTTTTGTGAATAATACATTTTTTTTAAATCAAATTTCAAATGTTAAACTGCAGCTGCACTCACATTTGAGAGAAGACTGAAATATGAACTGCTCAACTCAGACTCACGTGGCATGCATTTTAAAACATGTTTGCAGAGGTCTAAACTACAGGGTTAGCAGGTTTAACACACAATACAGATACAACTCTATAGGTTAAGACTCTATTATTGAAAGAAATCTCGACAGAAAATCTACAAATTCTGTCAGAGGGATTAGGTCTCAAAACAGACCATATTAATCTTTTGGCTGAAAGTCTTTTCAACTAGTCAAGATCAAGCACATGTTTTTGAACACTCACCACTTGTGGACACATTATGATAAAATAATTTCTCCTTGGTGCAGAAAGGGAGCTTTGTGCCAGTTTATGTTTAATGTGTTTAGGCCCAGTGGTTGCAAAGATCACATAGCCATAAATCAGGTAGCAACATCTGCATTTTGACAGTTTCCATAGTTACCACCATAGCGGTCTTTGCTGCCCACCACCTCAATATTAAAGTGTAGGGTCTTCAGAATGTTGTGATGTCACAGGAACACAACCCATTGCAGTCTTTGGGTACTATATTTAAACACACACATTGCAGCGTAAGCAGCATGTATCTGCTACCTTCTTGCTATCTTCACAGATTGAATTCAAACGTTTCAAATGTTTAATGCATGGTGTGCATTGGGTGAAGATGAGCTAAAAATTCAAGATGATACTTGAAAGCGGGCTGTTGGTAACCCATGCCCACCGCGCTTGATGTGAGAGCTGGAGGCAAGCTCACGCTCCACTCAGATCCTCATTGATCAAACAAACACATCCCTGCAAGTTGGCTACCGTTCCCCGAAAAAACGATTAACCCATTCACATCAGGGAAAGCAGCTCAGTATTGGGGCCATGCAGATTGCTATTGCATTTGTAATAACATAGACGTAAAGTCATATGTTGGGAATGTTACTTAAACTAGACAGTGCCTTGTTTGTAAATTCAACGTTATTGAAAAATACTCAACCCAATATCACACGGCAATCAACTTTTGGTGCTAGTCCCATGCCCAGATAAAAGAACAAAGTCTGCATTACTAAGGATAAGTAGGCAGAGCACATTTTAATATTGTGTTTTTATGTAACACTATTGCCTCATTTCCTTCAAAGCAGAGAGCAACACCGGGGCTTAAAGGAGCAGGAAGAGGCTCTGTGCCGAACTCATACATTATTTAGCAACGCCTATTCTTCCACCGCTGCTAAAATTAGGACTATCCGCACTTTTGCTAAAATTACCAAAGAGATCATAAGCATTTATTACTGGGCACTGAAGGTCCTGACAGCTCCAGGTGAGGATGCTCGCTATACGTGCTTGTGTGCCCTCCAACAACGCGCTACTGCCGCTTATGCCCCGGAGGCTGGCGGCAGAGACCGAACTCCTCCTGTCTGCCGTCAAGGTCAGACCGAGGCGCATCCTTTAGCGTGGAAAGCATCGCGGAGAGAAATTAAACCCCAAATCAATCGCCCTTGAACCGAGCATCCGTCTGCCTGTGTGTGTCTGTGTGTGTCTGATTGCCCGCCGATTTGTTTCAGCGTGTGAAAAATGCCGTGCGCCGCTTTTTTTTTTTCCTTTTATCTTCTACTCTTTTTCTGTGTGTGTGTGTGTGTGCGTGTGCGTGTGTGTGTGTGTGTGTGTGTGTGTGTGTGTGCGTGCGTGTGCGTGCGTGTGCGTGTGTGTTGGCGTGCCAGGAGCGATCACGGGTCGACGGCGTAATTGCGCGAGGCACTTTATGCACGATGGGGAGGAGAGGATGGCGGCGTTGCCTGTGAGCGCGACACCCCGCCACCGTCGACGTAGCCCCGTGAATCCTAAAAGACCAATATGGCGAATTTTTGACAAGGAGGAGGAGGAAGGAAGGAAGGAAGAAAGATGGTGATTGTTGATGTAAGGATGCAAAGGTGCCGGCGCGTGGCTCGGGGGCAGGAGGGAGAGACAGTGGCCCTGGCTGAATGGGATGAGAGGCAGAGTCCCCCCCCCCCCCCCCGCCCCTCGTCACACCCCCTCTCCTCCCCCTCCTTCCTCTTAGTCCTTATTTTCATTCATAGCACATCACTGACACACTCACGGACATCTCTCCTTGTACCGCGCGCACAGCGGCAGCCTCAGACAGCTCACCCCTTACAAACGCACGGCTTTACATAAGGACGAGCTCTTTCTCTTATAAATACACCTTCATGTTTCATCTTTAGAAGGTAAAGTCAAATCAATAGTGGGAACTGGTGCATAACATACGCATCATTCAGATACGTAAATCTTTTAAGTGTAACAGTATTGGATTACAATGGTGCATAGGCGCACACCGTCAATAACATTAGGTCATTGTCACAAACCCCTCGACCAGACCGATGCTACAATAACCAAAAACACGTATGAGCGGCTGCACATCAAAAATAACCGGTTTAGTGTTTTTTTGTTTTTTGTTTTTTTTTGCCATGACGCACACATACAATTCCCAGACACACATGCACTTCCCACCACCCACTCAGAGAAAAAGGGAGGGGGGGGGGGGGGGAGCAAACCTGAGACGAGAGGAGCTTTGAAGCTGCTGTTTGCCCTCTCTTTCTCTTTCTCACTCCAGAGAGAGAGAGAGAGAGAGAGAGGTAAGAGCAGGTGGTCCCACAACACGCACACACTCGTCCCATCAGTGCATCGCCAGTCACTCTCTCCTACACACACACACACACACACACACACACACACACACACACACACAGAACATGGCAATGGCAATCATTCGAGTCCAGCACCGCCCCCATCTGCTGCCTCTCTCACAGCCACACTGGCAGACAGGCTGCTAGACTGCTCAAGGCCACTTCTTAGTAAGGCAAATTTCAAAGTAAAGACATCATTTTCATATTCTTATTGTGGAAGATATGAGGCGTTTTCCTAAATGTAGTATTGGATATCTGATCTGATCTCCCCAGGCATTTGTTGGAGTCTTTGGACAAAGTTGGTGACCAAATTAGATCATCAAAACATTTCCTGAACTCTTTCACTCGGCGCTGAAATGTCATTGATAGTTTACCTCTTAACCTCCAGCTAAACCGAGCACATTTTCTCCAGTTTGGCTTTACCCAGGTCTAAAAGCTTCTCGAAAAAAATGTGTCAAAACAGCAATGAAAATGAGGATGAAAATACAACAAAAAGTGGAAACAACGAGCAACAAAACACAATAAACAAGCGACAAAAACATGATTAAATAGTGATGAAAAAGCAAGAAAAATGGCCGACAAAGAGCAACAAAAACGTGCCAGAAAAGCAACAATAACATTGTAAACACGAAATGTAGGTCTTATCTTTCAAATGAGACGATACCATGGCCTATAGGCTGTAAGCTCCAATCGAGAAGTTTTTAGATTTGGGTAAAACTGAACTGGAGAAAATCTGCTTGGTTAAGAGGTTAACTTCTGACCTTACCTGCTTGCGAGTGTTTCCCCATGCTCTTCTGAGTAAAATAATCATGATATAATGAAAAAGTGTGTCTTGTTACATAATCTGATGAAATATAAATGAATTCCTCTCTTCTGGATTCTGTGTTTTTCTTTTCTTTATCCTTGACAGATCTCTACCCTAATATCACCTGACAGTGCAGTGGAGGCTGTAGGACGATGCGCCCGGCATAACTCCACTCCCCTTTCTCCCCCGCCAGTGCCCACGCGGTGCCCCCTCTCCGGGCTAATTCCATTATATACATTCCCCGACTGGAAGGAAGCTGGGGCTGTCTTCTAATTGCTTTCTTATTCCCCAGAGTCCCTCGTCGCAGCCCCTTTCGCCCCATACCCCCACCCACCCCCGTGCGCAGCCCACCCTCACCCGGCGTGCACTCAACATGGCAGCAGACAAGCCGGGGAGCCAAGTGAGCTAGAGCAGCAGCAGCAGAGGAGAGGGAGAGGGGGAGAGAGAGAGAGAGGCAAGCTGCCGCTGCTGAGGAGCACTGGTGCCATTTTCAGCATCGCAGGGCAAAGGGATTGAGCCTGTTCGGGAACCGCGCTCAGCTCCAGACCCCGGGACGCACACTCCAGCCCATCCACAGGGGGGTCAGAGGGGCTACCACGTTGAGGATTGCTGTCTAACGCAGGTACTTTTGCTTTTCTACTCAATAGTGAGTAAGACATGTGGAGTGCTAGAATAGGAAAGGGGGCGTGTGTACTGGCTGTGTACTTGCGTGCTCAAAACAGGACATCATGGGATTTTGTGATATTTGAATTTGAACATAATGTTTATACATTCCCACGCACGGAATAGTCCAAACACACAACACCTGCCTCTACCTCTTGCCCGTATCTCTACAAAATAACACAATTCTAGTGTGATATCTGCCTGGGGGGAAATAGAATAGAAAGAGGATGATGAGCCAGTGTTTAACGTAGCCTGTGCCATCTCTTTGTTGAAATGTTAAAATCGTGTTGTTTTGCGTGGTGCTATAATGAGATACAGTTGTGTGTCGTAGCATGCTGTTTACTTTGTGGTTGCATCAGGACGAAGCCATGTGTAGGAAAAGCATTCAATGTCAATATCTTTCAAGTTCAAGCGATGAACGGAATGAAATTATTCTGATTTTGTTGTTTTATTTGTTGAGATCAGTAAAAGTAACTCAGTTTTTAAACTGCGTAGTGCCTTTTATTCATCATTTCTTGGTATAAGCTGTGATGAATACAGAGTGAGGCGGTGCTTAGCGTGTTTCAGTATAACATAGGCTCACATCACAAGCATCTCTACTGCTTCAATGCCATTTAAAAACGCAACGAGACTGCAGTGTCACTGCTGACTGAAACGGATGCTACCAACATCCTCAATCACACAGGAGAGAGAGAGGGAGAGAGAGACGGGGAGGAGGAGATAGACTGTGAGAGGAGCCAGTGCAACAAAGTAGGAGGGGTACAACGAAATAGATAAGGGTGTAAGAGAAGTGTCAGGGAGAAACAGCGGTGCGATACAGACCATTGTGTGTGTATGTGTAAAGATAGCACCAACGTAGGCTCAGAGTAAGAACTATAGAGGGAGAGGGCCGGTGATAAGACGTGGAAGGGGCATGAATGGAAGACGAGGCGCTGATCGTGTGTAGCGAAGCAGCGACATGGCGGCCATCAACACGTAAACAGCTGCGCTTAAGTCAACGCTGCACATCATTTCCCAAATCAAAACATCTACAGCATGAATAAATGGGTCTGTGTGTGTAGTCAATTGAGCTGACAGTGTAGTTGTGCACATGTATCTGTGACTAAGTGCGTCCCAAAGGAATGCTTTTTGTTCCGCAAGGAACAGATAAGACCAGAGCCATCCGATTGGTTTGGCACAGCGTGGTGTGATATGGCAGAGGAAATGGGTTTTGGAATATTTAATAGCTGTTACAAAAAAAGAGAATGAGGCTTGCTAGGCATGTGGCTTATGTTTTTGTCTTCCTCATGCATAACGAGACCGTTTGTTTTTCTGTATGATGCAACACAATGAAAGAAACCTGATTATAAAAGCTCGCAGAGAGCTGAGATGTGTGCACGTGAGTGTGTGTGTGTGTGTGTGTGTGTGTGTGTGTGTGTGTGTGTGTGTGTGTGGTGTGTGTGTGTGTGTGTGTGTGTGTGTGTGTGTGTGTGTGTGTGTGCAGGTGTGTTGCGGTCAGCAAAGGGCAACTCATTGCTGTGGAGAAATCAAAGGTGAAACTTCCCTCTGGTTCTCTTCCATTTTTTCTCCCTCATCCTGAGCCCAAAGCTAATAGAGGTCAGTGAACATTGCCACAGTTTGTTGCGCTTCACTTTATAATACCCTTATATGAATTCTTACTATTATAGCCCTGTGTTTGGCCCAAGAGCATGTTTAATTACCCCAAAGGAAGGTTTTTAGTGTGTGAGCTGACTACTCAGACCGAGGAGGAGACAGAGAGAGGCTAAAGATGTTTGGCCCTCATTAAGGGGAAGTGTCACAGGCTCTAGCAGGGCTGTAAGAGCCATAGCAGCAATGCACATGACAAAACCCATAGCCGCTAACGACAACAGGCATCTAACCTATGACTCAGAGTGGGAGGTTAATAATCACACCAGCAAACTGTATCCACGCTACAGGAAACTGCATGTACAACTGTTATCATTTGATTTTAACATATAAACGTTCATTATTATTACTACGATTTGGTGCAAATAAGACACGCTTGTTAACTTTAAATCTGTCCCATCATCCTCTAATTGCGTTTTTAGATATGTGCCGTGTTTATTAGGGAAACATAAATAATAATGATAATAAATATTTTACCAAGTGTCGTATCCAATTGTTTTTTCGATTCGTCAGTTTATCAAACAATACTTTTTATTGCACGTATGAGGTGTTTAATAAAATGTTTACCATAAGTAGCAACTTGCATATGGTGTTATGAATATATGTTATGAAATGACACTCTGTGCTGACACGCTTCACGTTTTTGCATCTTTTCCAATCTGCGTCATCCATTACAATCGCGCACAACAAAACAGTGAATAATCCCAAGGAAAGATGGTCCGATATTGGCCCACTTTATTCACTTTCTGGTTCCTAAAAACGTCGAAATGCATATCTGCTGTCTATAACCTTATTGCATTGGTGATTAGAGTGTTCCCCCTCTCTGAATGAAAGCAGTCATGATGGGTACACGCTGTTCCAGTGAATGCTAGGGCACGATTGCTAACCTAGATCTCATTACACGCTATATCTAATCACGTGTACGTTTGAGATTGGGCTATTGCAGGCGATTTGGGTTTTTTTTTCCTTAGGGAACCCAGTCAAGCCCGTGTCAGTAGTGTTTGCCAGGCTCCTCTATGTAACGGTGGACGACATGATAGAAGCACGGGGGTTACTGCAGGGAAGAGTAGGCAGAGGTTGTGATGAGAGAGAAGGGGGTGGAGAGAGAGAGAGAGAGAGAGATGCTCATCAGTATTCTGGGTACTGCACGCTGCCTGTTTGATCTGGAGGGAGTGCTTAGTGCTGGATGGTGGGATGCTGCAAAGTGCGGAGGCAAAAAATAGGGTTCTTCCGAGTGTGTTTCTGTATGTGTGTGTGTGTGCGTGTGTGTGTATAATTAGGAGTGAGGTGTCGGGTGCAGCACTTTGCTCATTAAAGTGATCTGGCGCTGGTACAGCTCCGTGCACTTCATCAGCTGTCCTTCATGTCTCTATCCACCCCTTCTTACATTTTTGTATTTGCCCTTCAGTTACTTCTGAACACTCTGTACTCGGGCCACACAATATGCTTTAAGGAAGCCCAGTGTGGGTTTTGTTATTTAGGCAAGACTCAACTTAAATTATTTAGGGATTTATTTAGGAAATAGAATGTATGGGAAAGACTTGGATTTATGGTTTTCACTATGTCATTATTCTTATTCTGAAGAACAATTAAAGTCCACGTTTGATAAAGCCTTTTATCAATCGTGGTCTAGCAGGCTAATTCTTGTTGTTTACATTTAGTGACCGTATTACTCCCTGAAAGTTGTGCACGGTGCTTGTGAAGAATTGGGATGTCAAAATGTGTGAGTTAAAGCAGAACTAAGTAACTCATGCCCCTAGAGGCCATAAGCGCCACTGCAGGTGTCGTAGCAGTTTTTTTACTCATTAATTGTCCATGAGAGTAAATACTACGCTGAAAAAGCAAAAAGGTCCGCACAGCTTGTATGCTCCCAATCATTTTTTTAATTTTATTTCGCGCACCACGAAACGGACCTTTTTGCTTTTTCAAGTTACAGTTCTTTGGATCCTGCACGCTTTTCAGTTTTTTGTGATGTGCATGTCTGCTTAACCTTTACAGTTACTTGACAGAAAAGACAAAGGGAGAGAGGGATATTGTACATCCAATTACACAACGGAGATCATTTTTTTCACTCAGTAAATAGTGTTTAAGAGGGGCTAGCCCGCAGTTAGCCTGTTAGCTTCTTCTTCGTGATTCCATTAGTGTGTATTGGGCCTCCGCCTCAGTGGCAGGGAAATTTGCAATTGTGGTTTTCTGGCTAGAGACACGAGGGGGAGATGAAAGACGCCCAATCATCCCATTAACACTTGCATTACCCCAGAGGGACTACGAAAAGGATTTATTAAGGTTAACAAGTTACTTACTTACATTTACCCGCTCTCTCTTTCTATTGTTTGTAAACAAAAAGGTCAGGTATAGAGCCTTTAAAATTACGTGCTTTTCAAACAACATGTTTGACACACTATCTTTACTGCCCTTTTGCCTGCACCTGAGGGCTAATATTTTTGTTAGCCATAGGCCTGTTGGCTTTGTGTCATCGGCAGCAGGAAGTCGCATCTGCTTCAGAAGTGAAACAACACACACAGGTAGGAGTCAGCCCACTAAGCAGTGACACAGTGCAGAGCAGGTGCAGGAGAGTTGCATGATCAAGGCTTTCACTCAGCAGCTGCAATGAGTGGAGCACATCTCGCTAAGCCTTCTTCAATTTTCAACAAGGATTGTGAAAAATACTGTATTATACACAGCTTACACAAATGTTCTGATCACACTTTAACCAGTAGTCGCCATATTGAATAAACCTGGTTATGTCTTTATAAAATACTCAATTAGAAGGGAGCAGTGAATATTTTGAACATGGGGTTGTTGTGCTAGAGCAGGAGTCTGAAACCTTAAGGATCCAAGAGCCGATTTTTTACGACAAACAACCAATATTTCATCAGCGTGTTTATGAATGTGAGGACTGGACAAAGGCTAAACCAGCAATAAACTTGGCTAAATTAGACCTAAATACAGGACTAAACCATTTCCAAACCAGGAATAAAAATCATTGCCACACAGTAGGTGCAGCGCTAAAGAGCCGAATGAATGTGGCTCTAAAACCATGGGCTGGAGTTGCTTGTGCTAGAGGCATGACATTGGCATGAATTGCGAGGATTTCCGTTAAGCATCAAAGCCTCTCTGTAGCCCTTGTTGTGAGGTGTTCCAAGTCTGCACTGAGAACTGGTTTTGATCCTGAGCGAAGATTGGCTCCCGTGATCTGAAGCATTCAGTCCAATAAACAAGCGAGTCACACACAGATTCACAAACAAAGCGCAGTCTTTGTCCCAGTATCAAGTCCAGGTAAATGTGTCAGCTGTCAAGTACAGTATTGTAAATGACTGCATGATAGCAGGTAGATTCGCTGACAACAGCTGCGCTATAACCATCCTGTACCCTGCCTTATGCGCAGATCTTTCATCAACAGCAGCACTTTGAAAAGTTTCACCCTACCAGCCCCCTTCTGCGCAGCTGCTGGAGTTACATAACGGTGCGAGAAAAGGAAGACAGTCAGAACCCTGGAGAAAAGGATGTTGTTGATATAATAGGCAGACTTCACACGTGCAGCGGCGCTAAGAATGGCATCACATGCTTAAAGACTGACAGAGTGTTGTTTTGGATCTTGACACTTTTCAAAATTTTAATATTAATAATTTGGTGTTGTCATGGCGGCTGCACAGCTGGAGTCGTGACGGGACGTGGAAGTGGAGCATCAACTGAGCTGAAACGTCACATTGCAGGAAAACAAGTAAAGCTTAGGGGTTTACTTTAGAAACCCCCAAAAGCGGAAACTTAGCGGCAGTAGAAGACACTCAAGATCTAACCGAAATGTTTCTCATAAGGGGATGATTGTTAGTACATCTACAGCTTCTACCGCTAATCCCGTTGCTACGACAGTGATGGGCTGCAGTCCTTTATGTGTCTGCTCTATACCTTACCCCACGTCTGTTGCTAGGGAGCGCCGCGTCTTAGCCCGTATGTATGTGTGTGGCAGCTGTGCACTGGCTCCATCCTCAAATTAGCCTCCATAGTAACCAACGCTACGCATCCATCTAGGGCAGCAGAACACAGCGCCAAATTATTATGACGTTAGTTACTAGAGATTAAGGATAAAGTGCAACAAAAAACGCATCGCAAAAAGCAACTAAAACATGAAAAAAAAACTGACAAGAAAGCAATGGAAAAAGTGGCAAAAATGTGACAAAAATGCAACGAAAAAAGCCACAAAAGAGCAACAAAAAAGTGATAGAAATCGATGGAACGTTTTTTTTTTTAAAGTGACGACAACACGGCAACAGCGCAAGGAAAAAGATTTGTTTAGATCAGTTTTGTTGGTCTTAGCTTTCAAATGAGATGTTACACTGGCCTATAGGCTGTGAGCTCCAGTCAAGAAACTTTTTAGATTTGGGTAAGGTCGGCCGAACTGGAGAAAATGCGCTCAGTTCCGGTGGGGGTTTAGAGGTTAAAGCCTTATGTATATATATATTTTTTTGAAAAACAACAACATTACAGTCATCAGTAAACCAATA